>JAEMWC010000069.1:402500-500000 GCA_016490735.1 Pachyseris speciosa
CTCCATTTTTCCATGAAACAAGTAATTATTTCGCGCCAGGAAGTAACCATATGATGGCTACGGTTGATAAAAAAGTGCAAAATATTAATATGATTAGATGCTACTTACCACTTGTAAGCACATGGTTCGCAACTCGCTCTCTTTCACTTCTCTCGTCAATCTTTCGAGAGCTGCTTCCACATAGAATGGAAGCCACTGGAGGAATACAAAAACAGAAGTGGAGGGTGAGAAGGCAGTAGTAGCCTAGTAGTAATCTATCACAGGTAGTGTTTGATTCACAGTAAATCTGTTAGCCTATAACATGACCTTGGAAGGCAAGCAGTCTCTTTTATCTCCTAATTTCCATACCATGCATTGGATTCACCAAGTGTATAAAACGTCATTACACATTAACATGTACATGTAGTCTGAAGTTGAAATGCTGTACTCCTAATTAAGGCGCCAATAATTTGAGATTAAGTGTCCCAAATTTCAGGTCTAACGGTGTACATTGGAACTTTGATTTAACAAACCTCTATATAACAAAGTCCTCGATATGACGAACATTGCTATACACCTAGACTTTCACTCAACAAAACGAGCACTGCGATTGGTTGATTCTTGGTCACGTGCCCCTGACCAAATTCAAATGTATCCCGATCGGGATACAATTCCGCAGTTGTTGCCCGTGTGCAGCATGTGATTAGTGCATGACTAAAAAGTGGCATGATCTTCAGCACGTGCTCACGTCAGCTCGGTTGACGAGGGCGGACCTGAGAACACTGCCAATTTTCAGTTTAAGGTGGCTCCTACCGGTTTCCAGCATTTTAAAGCACTACTATTTTGATGGATCATTACTGCCAATTTTTATACCTTTAAAGGGGTATCAAAGAAATGCCCAATTATTGGTGAAAAACTTATGAAACTTTTTTTGACATAACAAGTTACCATAGCAACACCATAGCCTGTTAAAAACACCCCTTATTTTAGCTTTAAGCGACAATAACTCAAAAACGAGCTTGGTGACCCCCATCTTTTATTTTCGGAAAATGGTTAGCATAATACAATGAAACTTTTTGCAAAGTTTGCGGATTCAGAGCCACCTTAAATCTTCGAAAATTTAAGGTGGCTCTGAATCCGCTCCAACAAATTCCCTCTCCCTTTTTCCCTCCCTCCCCCTCCCCCCCTTTCTACGCTCGCCACGCAGGCTAGTTTCAAGTTTATTTGTGCACTATTTAGAGGAGAATACAAAGAAAGAAAATATCGAATAGACAAAGTAGATATATACCGGTATGTGTGTATATGTACATGGGAAACGAATAGTTAAGATATAACAGCTTTGTTGTTATGTGCTCAGTGACCAAAGTAGCAAAAGCTTCCTGTTGCTCACTGTCATGTTAAGATAGCTAAGGTGAGACTACGCACAAGGTTTAAAGAGCTGTTGTTATACCTGATCTATATGCCCACGGCACTGAAGTATTGTCACTTCTAATAATTTAGCTGCATTACATTGCTGATCCTCCTGTGCTGAAGAGTCTGTCATCATCTGATCATAAAAATAAATGAAATAAAACTTTGGAATTCTCTTCCATTTCGAGTAAAATCCATTGATTCTCTCATGTTGTGTATGGTTAATCTAGGGCACAGATTTTTCTAACTAGTTAATAATTCTGAATTAGTTGAATGTAAGATACATGTATGTTACCTTGCGCTTATATACATGTGTTAAGAACGTACAGTAATTAATCTCATTGTTTGCTTTATAATCTGTAGGTTTAGATTTTACAGGGTTAGCTTATCACTATATGTTTGCCGAATTGATTCACTATTCTTGATCATGCCACAAATAGTTTCAAGATAAAAGAAGCCCTTCCCCTTCAGTGGGAACAACATAAACCATTACTGGTAATAATGTATTGTATCATGTCAATTTAAAACTTTCCTTGCAACTACACATTGTCATACACTCTTAATTACTCTGCTACACCTTTCTTCATTAGCACTGTAGGTATAAGTTATAATTCAGCTTTGTACTTCGTACTATCCACTAAAAATGACAGAAGCACTGTCAAAACATTTTGTAAAATTAAAAAAAAAAGGTTTCTTCTTCTTAAGTTTATAAAAAAATAAGTACCAAAGTAAATAAAAGTAAATGAAGAAAATTAATGATCCCCAGTAATGTACAGAGGTCAAGATAAGAAAACAAAGATATACAAAGCAAAATAACACCCACCTTCTTGCACATGTTGTATATAATTTCTAAATTTTTTGGATTAGCCAAAAAGGCAGGTGTATCCACTGTGATGTAGTTATGCAGACATGGCATCATTTCTGAAAATAAAATAAAATGAAATTGAAGTGGCAATGTCTTAATAATACATGTACAACTGTAGATGACAAATACATGTACCACAATTGTCACTATGACCTGGGGTTTCAGGTGACTATTTAACAATAATAATTGTCCTGTGAAATTGAGTGGAATATATTCAGTTACTTAGTTGATGAAACCACAGAGCAAGCTAGCAAAAATCAGGGGATGTCATTCAACACACTAATAACAAAGCACAGTTTACACACTGTACATGTATGACAGAAATTAAGTGCATAATGACCACACTTGTCCCAGGCAGTGTTACAAAGTGTTGAACAATAACTTGGATGCTCAGCTCCTTTTTGCATACTTCAGCCTAATTCAAAAATAATTATTACTGACAGAGTTAAATAATTATACTGCTAGAGTAACTACAGGATTGAGGAGCTTCTTTACCTGGAAAATAGTCAAAAGCGTCTCGCTGGAAAGCCTCATACAGCATGTAAAACACAGACCACATGGGGTGAGAGATTTCAAAACATGTGCAGGTGCACACAATGGACAAAATGTCTTCATAAAACTCTGCAAAAACAATAAAATAATTATAGTCATTATACATGTACATGTACAGGCCCATTACTGAGAGAAAAGAATAATCATTATATTCTTGCATATAAAGACCAAATAATAATAATAATAATAATAATAATAATAATAATAATAATAATAATAATAATAATAGTAATAATAATAATAATGATAATAATAATTTATGCAAATATTTTATGCTAAAAAATTTAATTATTAAGCTACATTAATTTTGTAACCTCATGGGAAATTAATAGTTTTCAAAACTCAAAACAATCTAATTAATTAATATCATAAGTAATTTCCTACCCATCACAGACAGCTCCAGGACCTTGGCTATCAATGAGATGACCACTTGTTCAAGCTGGTGAACAATCTACAAACAAAATAATTAAATGTTAAATAATACAGCTGTCCATCTCGCACATGCAAACAACTTTCTGAACAGTGTTAAAAAACTGCCATCTGACTGACGAAACAATACACTATATGATCAATGCTTCTTTAAGTCAACTTCACCCAAGAGGCTAAAATATCTTAATTCATTCTTATTTTGAGATACTCCCTTTGCTATTACTACAGGGTGTAACACCAAAGTATGCATTTAAATGGCTTCAAACCTAGACACTATAATCTTTTAAGATTACTTTCATTAGAGACTGTCTTCCCATAGTTGTACATGTACTGTCCATCACATGGCCATAGGTTTCAAGTGTACTGTCCATCACATGGCCATAGGTTTCAAGTGTACTGTCCATCACATGGCCATAGGTTTCAAATGTACTGTCCATCACATGGCCATAGGTTTCAAGTGTACTGTCCATCACATGGCCATAGGTTTCAAGTGTACTGTCCATCACATGGCCATAGGTTTCAAGTGTACTGTACTTCACATGGCCATAGGTTTGAAGTGTACTGTACTTCACATGGCCATAGGTTTGAAGTGTACTGTACTTCACATGGCCATAGGTTTGAAGTGTACTGTACTTCACATGGCCATAGGTTTGAAGTGTACTGTACTTCACATGGCCATAGGTTTCAAGTGTACTGTACTTCACATGGCCATAGGTTTCAAGTGTACTGTACTTCACATGGCCATAGGTTTCAAGTGTACTGTACTTCACATGGCCATAGGTTTCAAGTGTACTGTACTTCACATGGCCATAGGTTTCACGTGTACTGTACTTCACATGGCCATAGGTTTCAAGTGTACTGTACTTCACATGGCCATAGGTTTCAAGTGTACTGTACTTCACATGGCCATAGGTTTCATGTGTACTGTACTTCACATGGCCATAGGTTTCAAGTGTACTGTACTTCACATGGCCATAGGTTTCAAGTGTACTGTACTTCACATGGCCATAGGTTTCATGTGTACTGTACTTCACATGGCCATAGGTTTCAAGTGTACTGTCCATCACATGGCCATAGGTTTCAAGTGTACTGTACTTCACATGGCCATAGGTTTCAAGTGTACTGTACTTCACATGGCCATAGGTTTGAAGTGTACTGTACTTCACATGGCCTCAGGTTTCAAGTGTACTGTACTTCACATGGCCATAGGTTTCAAGTGTACTGTACTTCACATGGCCATCTCGCACATGCAAACAACTTTCTGAACAACAGTGTTAAAAAACTGCCATCTGACTGACGAAACAATACACTATATGATCAATGCTTCTTTAAGTCAACTTCACCCAAGAGGCTAAAATATCTTAATTCATTCTTATTTTGAGATACTCCCTTTGCTATTACTACAGGGTGTAACACCAAAGTATGCATTTAAATGGCTTCAAACCTAGACACTATAATCTTTTAAGATTACTTTCATTAGAGACTGTCTTCCCATAGTTGTACATGTACTGTCCATCACATGGCCATAGGTTTCAAGTGTACTGTCCATCACATGGCCATAGGTTTCAAGTGTACTGTCCATCACATGGCCATAGGTTTCAAGTGTACTGTCCATCACATGGCCATAGGTTTCAAGTGTACTGTACTTCACATGGCCATAGGTTTCAAGTGTACTGTACTTCACATGGCCATAGGTTTGAAGTGTACTGTACTTCACATGGCCATAGGTTTGAAGTGTACTGTACTTCACATGGCCATAGGTTTCAAGTGTACTGTACTTCACATGGCCATAGGTTTCAAGTGTACTGTACTTCACATGGCCATAGGTTTCATGTGTACTGTACTTCACATGGCCATAGGTTTCAAGTGTACTGTCCATCACATGGCCATAGGTTTCAAGTGTACTGTACTTCACATGGCCATAGGTTTCAAGTGTACTGTACTTCACATGGCCATAGGTTTCAAGTGTACTGTACTTCACATGGCCATAGGTTTCAAGTGTACTGTACTTCACATGGCCATAGGTTTCAAGTGTACTGTACTTCACATGGCCATAGGTTTCAAGTGTACTGTACTTCACATGGCCATAGGTTTCAAGTGTACTGTACTTCACATGGCCATTGGTTTGAAGTGTACTGTACTTCACATGGCCATAGGTTTGAAGTGTACTGTACTTCACATGGCCATAGGTTTCACGTGTACTGTACTTCACATGGCCATAGGTTTCATGTGTACTGTACTTCACATGGCCATAGGTTTCATGTGTACTGTACTTCACATGGCCATAGGTTTCACGGGTACTGTACTTCACATGGCCATAGGTTTCACGTGTACTGTACTTCACATGGCCATAGGTTTCACGTGTACTGTCCGTCACATGGCCATAGGTTTCATGTGTACTGTACTTCACATGGCCATAGGTTTCATGTGTACTGTACTTCACATGGCCATAGGTTTCACGTGTACTGTACTTCACATGGCCATAGGTTTCATGTGTACTGTCCGTCACATGGCCATAGGTTTCAAGTGTACTGTCCGTCACATGGCCATAGGTTTCACGTGTACTGTCCGTCACATGGCCATAGGTTTCAAGAGCGCCCACTCCACCTCCCCGTTCTTAAAACATAATTCACGTTCCAGAACAAATGTTGATAGACTGTACCTCTTTAGATCCTTCCATGACATTCAACATGGTCTCTAACGTGTTTAGAATTCCCATGGCAGTAACAGCCTTCTCATCACTATCTTCACCATCTAACAGTTGGATAAAGGTTCCTGCCTGTATATAAACAAAAGTCACAACACAGTTAATTATTAAAGTTTGTGGAAAAATCAGGCAAATTATATTTTGAAAGTTTCTTTCTCAAAACATTAATGGTTCAATAATTATCAAAGGCATGCAGAACCAGACTACTGAGATACGGTTGAATTTTTGAAATTGAAATTGGCCACTTAAAAGAAAAGCCAACAAGAACTATTTGGCGGAGGAAATTAACGCTAAATTGAAAGTTAATGCAAAAACATTCACCAGATCTCTGGCAATATCAACTGCAATGCTCGCAACTTGGTGTTGGTCTCCGTATGTAGAAATGAGTTTCTGCATGACTCCGGTGAGGTCATCATTCTCTGTTTCACGAATCACCTTAAGCAACTCTGAAAAATGTGAAAAGGAAAAAAAATAGATAAGGGAAGACAAAAGCAATTGAAGGGCTGGGGGCATAACTGAGGGCAACCCTAAAACATGGAATCCGGAAACCGGAATCCGGAATCCAGAATCCGGAATCCGGAATCCGGAAAATATAACCGGGCGAAAGAAAACTTGATTTCAGTTAAAAATAGAGCTGTAATCAGGACAAGTCATTTTGAAATGAAAAACGTCCTCTGGTTAAAAAGATTAAAAACATAAACTTTTGGCCATCAGTCTATAGCCTTTAATGAATGAAAAATGTTTCGCGCAAACGGAAACCATCGACGCGGATAATAACTCAAAACCGTTGCCTAGGCAATATTCCATTTTATTGTAATTAGACCTCATTTACATTTTTATCTTCTAGCTTTTTTTACACTTCTTTTTGTGTTTTTATTCTCAAAAAATTTTTGCACCTTTTTTGTATGTATTTCCGTTCGCGCGCTACATTTTTCATTCATTAAAGGCTATAGACTCATAACCGAAAGCTTATGCGTTTTAATATTTTTAACCAGAGAATGTATTTCGATTTCAGTTATTTATGTCTAGAATATTTCAGGCGTTAGAAATTGGTATGGTAGTCTTTACACTAGGCTGTTAAGTAAGACTTATAAGGAGCTGCTAAAGTTTTACTTTTCCGAAATATGTGTGTGAAGGCTTAAGTAAAATCTTAAGTCACTTTACTTTGGAACTCATTCTAGTCGGAAAATTGAAATGATTCAAGAAAGTTTCAAGTGACTTGAAACTTGTGGTTTCTTGAACTTTGAGGCGGGCGAAGCCTGTAAGTCAATATATAATCATATAACTTAAGTTATATGTTGAAGGAAAAACGTTACTTGTGTGTGAAGCGTTAAATCCGAAAAATTTACTTGAAATATCAAAAAATTACTTGACTTGAAATATTCCTAAGTTGACTTAACTCTAGTGTAAACATTACCATAAAATAAAATTGCCTCGTATGTGTGTGTGATCCAGTTTCGATCCGTCGGCGTGTTACACACGAATTTTGTATGTGAGTTATTATTACCCACTAATGAGCAATCATTGTTCCCACGGTGATTTTGAAAAGGAAAAAACTTTTTAGTTGCTCAGATGACGTTTACAACTCAGTACAGATGAATTAGTGACTAGCTACAATAAGTCTACAACCAAAACTCTTCAAAAGATTTCAGTAATGTAAGGCAATTTTGCCTTTTGCGAAATCAAGTTTTTCCTTTTTCCGATTATAGTTTCTGAGGATTCCGGATTCCGGATTCCTGATTCTGGATTCCGGATTCCGGATTCCGGATTCCGTGTTTTAGGGTTGCCCCATAACTGACCCAAATGACTTTTAGGGCTTTTTTATTTTTTTGGTCCAAATTAGCTGAATTTCTGGACTTTGATTCAATAGAACAAAATTGTGCCATAATTTGCTCAGCCAGTTTCTGTTTCTTTTTCAAGAAAAAGCATATGCAAAAAAGGCCCTAAAAGTCATTTGGCTCAGTTATGCCCCAGACCTTCAATAAATTTATTGACAGCTTTATACGGACAAATCAAAAGTATTATAAAGAAAAGCGTTACCAGCACCATTCACTGCAATGAACATTCTCAAAATAACACTTATTTAAAAAAAAAATGAATACATACCAAGGATAACCTGTCGCACATGCGGTTCAATGTACTTCTTAGCTGCAAAATAAAAAAAAATTGTTGCATTTACAAATCTATACCTACTAACATTAAAAATCAAGACCACAATAAGACATAAAACAACATTGCTATGTTGCATATAATGTAGACGTTGACATTTATTCTAAATTACGTGTACATGTACACTGTAACTGATGGGAAATATCTTACACTCTTCCTGTTTTTCTATGAGAAATTGCAAAGCAATGGCTGCCTCAACTTTGACTGGTGGATCATTGTCTTCAGTCAGACACAGTCGAGCAGAATCAACGGCAGCGGCCAGATTCCTTTCATTCTTGAAGGTGATGTCACCAAAACTGTGTAACACCCAGCAGGCCTAAAAAAAAAGATTAGGAACGATCAAACTGAGTCCAAGTCATGGTAACTTTGCCATTCTAAAGAAAACTATAAATTCATGACATCTAAAATAATTTACAGTATTCATTAATTGAACTCACACCCAATAAAAATAAAAGAACATCGACTTACCCTTGCTCGCAGATACCCAAGCGAACTTTTAAACTCGGGGAAAACATGTGTAACCAACATATTTTCAAGTTGTGTCCGGTACATTTTTCTCTACAGAGAAATGGAGGTATGTTTCAATTTATGGAATCTTGAATTCTTGTTGTTGTAATTATTACATGTTGAACAGCAGTATGAGCAAAGACCTTAAGTTACAACATTGAACTTTGTTGTCTCACTGTACATGGTACGTACAATATCAGATTATTATTTTTAGCACATAAGAGGGTGCTGTGAACTTCTCCTCCATAATTAATGATGTAAGTGTACATGTACAGTGTACCAGGGCTGTCATTAAGGATTTCAGAAGATGGTTTCTCAGAGAAAGTAGCCGGTCAAAAATCGAGCAATTCTTCCTTCAGCTGTTATGTTTCACTCATTTTCAGACTGAGAGTAGCTGGCTGATTTTACTATAGTATAAATCTACTAGCGTTCTATCACAAATATCGTTCTCTGATTGGCTACGCTACTCGCTATCTATTCTGTGATAGATAGAGAGTAGCGGTTGTCAACAAGATGGCGCCCACTTCTTCATGTTTTCGAAGTGTCTGTGAGGAGAATTTGGATAATTTACTTGCTTAGTTTTGAACGACTAGTAGATTTATACTAAAACAATTAGATTATTCGCTCTCGATTTCTATCCGTGATAGCTGATTCGGGCTGCGCCCTCATCAGCTATCACACGATAGAAATCTCGAGATCATAATCTAATTGTTAAATAGTAGCTGGCTATAACAGCTGGTTGCTGGTTTCCAACGACAGCCCTGATGTACATGTAGAATACTACTATCTGAGGCTGGAATGTGGTCCCCACTGAATGTTGTTAATTTTCCTATGACAAGTAGAAAGAAGATAGTCACAGTTGAGATTCTCATACACTTGCATCCGCTTAGAGAAGTGGCTTGCATTCAAAATGTCAACCTAGCCCAGTTATGCAAAACATGTATCCTTGGATGGACTCGCATCCAATCCTACAGTGCTGTAGCTGCTACATATACATCGTGCACTGCAAAGCTGGAGTTGCATGTAGCACTAGATTGCAAACTGTTTATCATTGAATTCGCTTATTTTAAATTATAACAGTGAACATAAATAATTGTGCTATTACCTTTAATAACACATCAGACAAGGTTCCAATCATGTGAAGTGCTCCATCCTTCTGCCGAGGATCACGGTTCTCTGTTGGCATATTCAGCAGATGAACACAGAACACCATGGTGGGGTCAAGGACTTGTTTCCGTTTTGAAACGGCTGTATGGAGAAGTGTGGCTGCTGCAGTCACAGGTGAGACAAAGTCTTCAAATATGTCTGTTGATCAGCAATAAAATAACAAGATTACAGGATAATTACACTTTTAACATCCTTATAACAAGATAGCAAACAGGGGAAAGTATCCATACACAACACTATTATTCCCAAGTCCAAATATTATTTTTACCACAATTGCTAGTAATCTCGCAATCTTATTGGCTAATTTGCCGTTGTCGATAAGAGTCTAGACAACACTGCTCGTGTCAACATGTCGCGCAATGCCTTTTCTCAGCTCACGCTCTGAAATTAACATTTTCTTTTACGCTGATATTGTGGTAAAAAACAAATCGAATGTGGTTTAGCGTTGTCTATACTCTTATCGACAACGATATTCGTCATCACAGTGGTCAAAATTTGCTGTGGACTCACTCAGCTGCGCCTCGTGAGTCCACAACATTTTGACCACTGTAATGACAAATATTGTTGTCGATAAGAGTATAGACAATGCTAAACCACATTCGATTTGTTAAATATGCTCTTTTTGCTGCCCTTTTCCCTAACTCAGCTGTAGCAGTAAAAAAATGCTCACCATATTTAACTCTGATGAACTCATATGGATCTTCTTGCCACAACTCATCGTCCTCCTCGGTGTAACACATCAATGGAAACACAACCTCCTGAATTATTGCCTGTTAAGACATCAGCATGCCCATGTTACACGTACAGTACTGGGCAAAAGTAAGTTGACAGTCTCTTTCGAGTCTCGATTCTTGACTTGATCCTTGATCTTCAATTCCCGCAGGAATCGAGGATCGAGCATCGAGGAACGACTATTGAGAATCGAGACAACAAACGAGACTTGCAAGAATCAAGAAACTAATGAGCTTGCTGCTTCACTGATTCCTCGATAGACTAATCACCGGGCTCATGTCACACACGCAACTGGGAATATGAATGAAAGATTAACCCGCAAAAGTTTCACTGATGCACGGATATTTTCCAAACGGCGTGTTGGCATGTGCAACACGTATGTCAGAGTTTAAAAGAAAGCAGCAAGTAACAGAAACAAATACAATGTAACAGCAGAAATAATTATGAAGAAGTATGTAAGGCTTTCAATTTAAAGGTCATTGATTCTAGAGGAGTTTGTGATTAAAGTAGAAACACAAAATATTAATGATGTTATGAGCCAAAGAAAGTCAAACACAATGTACAAAACAAATAGATTCCATTTGGCAGTTCAAATGTACTCTGTTAACCCATGGAGGACGTCAAAACATGGTTAACACATCAATCAAGCTACTCGCCTGCGGCTTGTAACATACTTACAATGTTGTGACGTCATCTGTGTGTTATCAGGGTGCACACCCGGGGCCAAAATTAATGGAATCTCATAATAATTTATTGTTACCCAGTGTAAGGGGTACACTTGATATTAACTGAAGCAAAACATACAATGTATTAACTACCTGTATATGTGGCCTCATTACTTTCCAGTGAAGGGAATTTGAAATCCTGAAACATGAAAAGAGCAATGTCCAGTTTTGAGCAAGTTAATGGCCTTATAAGGCACAAACTTTGAAATTACTGCTGATACCAACCCATTTTTCATGTAGTTTATTGTCTGCTGAAGAACCCGTGGTGCAACAAACACTTTGCGTCTGTATTGATCCAGGACTTTCAGGAGAATCTGTGTGACACTGACTATGAAAAACAGAATGAGAAAGAACAGAAACAAAACAACAGTAACATTTTTATAGCAATTACTGAGAAATTTACCAGCACTTTCCTACCTGCAAATTGCTTGCAATAATACTCAGAGAACTCTTCATACTCCTTTGTTATTGAGCCAGGAGTACCATATCTGAAAAAAAAAAGATCAATCATTTTAAAATGTAATTCTTTCTACACTAAAGGTGGCCAACAGTTTTCCTAAAATAATATGCTTCTTATAAAGTTACATAAATGAATGTTGAAGTTTCAAGGGACTTGCAGTCTCAACTGTTCAAGAGAAACTGTCCCAAAGTCTAGATTTCTTTCGTACAGCTCTGAAAGCCTTCAGTTCCCAGAAAAACAATACAGTCTCACCATCTTTGGAAGTCCTCAGATTATTAATACTCTTCACCAACAATGCTCAACTATCAGTGTTAAGTCAGAAGGGGAGCAAATCCCTTCCCATGCCATCATTTTAGGCCTGCACCTGCTTGCACTGGTCTGAAATTGTCCCATGGTGGGGATAGAAAACTACATGTAGATTAAGTACCCTCAAAAGACCATGTGTCCTCCATTGATAGTGGCACTATTATTTGGAGGGTGATCAAACTAATTAGCTTTTCTTTCAGGTTCAACAAAGTAAATAACATAATTTTATAGCTGTTACTAAACTAGCTACATGTAAATGCAGTAAATCAAAAAAGTCTCCCGTGTGTGAAAAATTATAGGCCATTCGGAGTTGCGCAGAGAACTGGGGCAAGTTTAAAATTGTAAACAATCCATAAACTGACACCATCACATAAAAGACAACATTGAGATTGGCCATTTGCCCAAGTTTGATGCTAGTAGGTTGGACAGAGACCAAGTTATGGACTTTAAAACATAGCTCAAAATCCATACAGATGTCTCTAATTTTGAGGCTACATCCTGCAAAACCATATAAACTCTTAAAAATATTTTATTCTGATTCGTGACAACTATAAAATCCCATCATGCACCTACTATTTGGAAATAAGCGAGGTGAAAATCACTTTGTTTGCCCGTTTTTATGAATATCACAGTATTATTACAATTATTTGTAAAAAAATTTAAGAGTTTATATGGTTTTGGGGGATGCAGTCTCAAAGTTAGAGATGTTTGTATGGATTTTGAACCATGTTTTAAAGTTCATAACTTGGTTTCTGTTCAACCTAAAAGCATCAAACTTGGACAAAATAAAGTTACAGTATCTTTCATGTGGTCTCAATTTATTGATTGGTCAAAATTTGAAACTCATCCCAGTTCCCTGTGCAACTCTGAAATGGCCTAAAGTTGAACTACTTACCTCTCAAATACACGACACAGAATATGAAGAGCCCATTTTTTGGCTTTCCACCATGGGAGCTTAGCCAGTTCTTCCTCATCTCCTTCCAATGCCACCTGAAAATGGAATTTTGATATCAGCAGATGCCCAAAAACAACTCCATACTTTGAATGGGGTTAAATGTAATTTAACCTAGTTAATGACTAGGAGCAACTTTGCTCAGTTATTGGCATGGCGTGGCATGGCTTTGGCATTTGCTAGTATGATGTGGGTTGCCAGCCGCCTTATAGTCTTCTGGCTTATGTTTGATGTCTTCAGGCACTCCATTGGTCAGCAGTGGTTCCGTGGTATTTTATGCGTAGACCATTTGCACGTGCATCTAGTTTTACTTTGCTCGGTGCACGGGGTGTTGTAGCTTGTGTGTTTTCAAGTTTTTCCCCTCCCTCCCTTCCCTTTAGTTTTATTATTATTATTATTTATTTTTATTTTTTTCTTCCACTAGACTCCTGGTTCAGTGTGACGGGTGCTTGCTTTGGGGCTGGGGGTGGCGGGTGGGTCTCGTGGCTGGGTGCAGGTAGGGCATGCATATGGGGTCTTCTAACAACCTGGGTCTGGGTCAGTGGAACAAGCCCCCAGGTCCCTGAGCGCCCAACCTCAACTTGTGACACAGACGTTAAACAACTTTAAACAAACTCCAAAAACTACAAAACCGTGCTGCTAGAGTCCTGACCTCCGCCACTTTTGACACCAGTCCTGAATAGTCTTTTCTTGAAAGTGTTGAATTGGAGAAAGCCTGAATCTCAGTGCCAGATCCAAAAAGATTGCATGGTGTATAAACCTCTAAATGGGCTCAATCCTGATTATCTTTGATCTGGATTTGTCGAGCGTAACACCATTACTAGCTATTCTTTACGCAACACTGAAGATAAACTTGCTGTTCCCCTTCCCTGCACCAACTTTATTAAGAACAGTTTCAGATATAGTGGTGCAGTATTGCAGAACAATTTACCAACTCATTTGCAGCAGGCAGGATCTCTAGAATCTTTCCAAGCTGGCTGCAGCAGCTTCTTTTAATGTAACTGCATAATTAAACACAGCTCTCGTGTAAAGCAGTTTACCCAAGTTATAGTAGTTTTAGATAGTTAGGTTTTGAATTTTATAACTAGTATTTTAGAATGTAGTTTGAATTTTGTAACTAGTATTTTAGAAGAAATAATGACCCCAGTGTAACTAATGAGAATACTGTGTATAGATAAAGGTATTTGATTTGATTTGGAAGTCCAGCTCTGACCACACATATCATCATTCTGGTGTACCAAACAGAATGATGTCATAGTTAAAGAGCATTAAAATGGCAGTACACTGATTCAGTGCCAGTTAAGGTAGTAATGGGCCATCCATTTCAGAGTGCACTTTGGAGAGATGACCATCCTACAGAGAAAAGTGTTCATTATGAAAATGTTTGACTGTCCACGTACCTGTAAGTCAGTTTTTCAAAGTGTAATAGCCCAGCGCACAGTCTGCATGCAGTTAATACATTACTCTTGATGTTCTAACGGCAATAACTGAGAGAGATTCTTACCTGAGGAACATCTCTTGCCACCACAGTTTGAAATACATGCATCCACTTTCCAAATGACTCTGAATTGATTAAATCCATTGGAAGAACATACTAAAAACAAAGGTAAGTTATCGTATACATGTTAATTTTGTTTTACATGTAAGTTATTAACCAAGCATGCCCTTGGTCTCCATTTTGAGAACTCTTAAATGTACATGTGTACCTTTTTGTGACTAGCTGCAATAGTACAAGTAATAATTATTGTTGTTAATTACACTGTAAGCTCCATTTATGTAATGTTTAATAAATAAGCAGGAGTGTTTTATCAAGTTTAAAACACGAGGCGCAGCTGAGTGTTTAGGACTTGATAAAACACGAATTGCAAATTTATTGAACGGCTTAAAAAACTTTACTGTACATCTATCCATTCTTACACTAAAATTTAGATTTGGGGTTATTTTGGCCTAGAAAATCAGATGTAAAATTTAGCCGTGTCTTTATCAGATATAAAGACACTCATTAAAAATTAATTTCTTTTGTATTTCCTTTATGAATTATTGAGTTTTTTAACAAACATTTTATCACATATATTACTTGATGCTTTGAAAAATTAATTTTAAATTTTTACTACAACTCTTTCAGACAAGATTTCATTGATTAGAAGCATGTACATGAACTGTACCTCCACACCAAGGATATAATTCTATTATACACCAAATCTAATGCATGCCATAATAATTTTTTATACATTGTCCAGCTATGCATTAAAGGAAGCCATTCACCTGAATTAAGGCAAAAAATATCTTGAGGATCTGCTTCTGTATTTCCACTGATGGCTGTGAAGCATCCTCAATTACAGATGTGAATCTTGCATAGAGCTGTGGCAAAAGAACTTGCATGATGCTGTGAAGGACCTGGCGCTCATCCGGTTTCTTGAATCTAAAAAATTATTAAATGGCACACCAGTCATAAATGTTCTAAAAACAGTTTACCTTAGAACAAAGTAGTTAGGAATCCCTATGTGATAGATGGACATGTATATTAATTGGATGATAAATAACTAAATAAACACTATGGGGTATGAAGAACACATGGTTCTACAATTTTAGTGATAATGTTGTGGTATAGACCCTATGCAAAAATGGCTGCCTTTAGATTATTCTTTTGTTCGTATTCAAAATAGCCACACTAACCTCGTTCTGGATAACCAATTCTTAAGAATTTTGATCTTAAACACGGACACTGCCTATATAAGGAACGTTGGACTGGGCGAGTCGTCAGTCATTTCATTCTAGATGTCGACCCATCAAATTCAAATTTGTTGGTACGAGAAATTCAAAATTTATTGCACTCGGATAAAATGAAAATTAAACTTCAGGTTTTCCAACATTAGTGACCAGAATCGAGTAGCTTCGACTGAGAATGATGGACACACACCCCGTTATAATTATATCCTTTATCTATATTACTGGCTTCCCTTCTTCTTGCTCACTGGGTCCGCCATATAGGTGGTTTGCAGCCAATCTCTGGAGACACAGATAACAATGGTGAAACGAGAAAATGCTGGAGAACGAACAAAAGGAGCTAATGAGAGATCTATTGTTTACATCCTCCAACATGGCGGCGATGACGTAATGTGAAAACCACCTATTGAATAAAGTCGTTTAAGCAGAAATTGCGTGACAAAGAGGGGAGGAGCTATCCCTTTTATAGGCAGTGTCCTTGTTTAAAAGTGAGGTTAGTGAGGCTATTTTTAATACAAACAAAAGAATAATTTAAAGGCAGCCATTTTTGCATAGGGTCTATACATATTGCAAATTAGTTTTCATGATAATTATAATAATAATAATAATAACTTGATAATAATAATAATAACTTGAATCAGATATTTACCCAGGATAACCCTTCAGTACAAAGTACTGTTTTCAACAGGGTCCTGCTGAACTAACAAATAAGAATTACATTAATATACACTAAGTTAAAACCATTTAAAACTACAATAGAAATTAAAAATAATAATTGTCCAAGGTTTTCCTAAATAGAACTCTACAATTTAGGTAAAATAGAACTCTAGAAATAAGGACAAGTACATGTATGTACAGTGTACCTTAATTAGTGACTGACACCTAAATTCTCCTCACAGTAATAATTATGATTTCTACTGGATCCTTGACACATTGGTCATGAGAACAACAAGACTGATCATTAAAGATAAAGATGAACACCTTGATGGTTAAGCAAGTTCTCCCCACAAGGCAGTAGGGAGAATAATCGTGTTGATATAAGGTTACAAGAGGTCAACTTACTCATATTTCTTGACGATTTGATAAAAAGTGAGAAGTGCACCCATCCACGTCGCTTGGCTGTTCTCAGCCAGGAATCCATTCACCTTGTCAATCACTCCTGGCCACTTCTCCGGAAAATCATGCCGAAGGATCTGACTTACGCACACTGTAAGCTGTAATCTGGAATTTTCAGCAAAGTCAAAGGGAAAAATGATAACAGTACAGTTATTGAGAGCAGCTTAAAAATTCCCAATTGGCCATGTTCTAAACGAGTAAGGGCCTGGGAACGAATCCAAACTTCATTGAAAATCAATGAAATTGAACAAAATAGATTCTCGCATGAAAGGGTACATCAAAATAAGCAGTTTCAGCAAGTTTGAGTATGTTTGGTTGAAAAGCCGCCAGATAGCATGCATTTAAAACTTAAAAAATCTCATATAAATGTCTCTATTTCAGAAAGTGTGTCCCTCCAAACCATACAAAGTCTCTAATTTTCACAAATTTCAAATGCATTTTTTCAGCTCCAATTTAACTGAACAGATGCTCTTTCATGCAGTGGAAACAATTTTTTCCAATCGATAAATTTTAAAACCTCATTCCCAGGGCCCTTCTCGTTTAGAACATGGCCCACTAGCTCTACTTTTGGATATTTTATGCACAAAAATTAATTATTTTATTCAGAGAGGTTTCAAACCTTACTGCATACACATCACGAGGAGCCAAGGTGGGTCTTACTGTATGCATAATCCTTCAATTCACTGCAGAAACCATTGCTTGAGCCATAGATATTTACTTATTTTCCCACTACAGCTACAACCTGTACCCCTCAGAGTTGAGGATTATTATCTGGTAGAAATAGACTGCCACACTGGACTCTATGTCCCCTACTCTTTTTGAATTTATAGTGTGTGGGTTCTTTAATGTCCCACATAATGTTATTATTAGGCAGCACTTTCTCTCCAGTTATGATTTTAAAGACCCTAAGTGTTGGTCTTCCTGGGGTTTGAACTCATGACCACCCGGATGGTAGTCCTGTGTTCTATCAAATGAGGTAATGATGATAATTATTTTGTCTAATTTGAACTGAAAATCTCAAGCCTTTTATCAACAGATATATACCCTTGTGAAAAGTTAGACACATGATCCTGAGAAATTTCTACCTTATGAGTTCAGGAGCATGAATGACTGCTTCAACAATATTATCTCTGATGGTAGCTTTATCTTGATCAGAAATCACAAATACAGGAAGACCATCAACAAGTTCAGTTGGATCCCTGTCTTTCCAGTACTGGGAAATCATGTTCTTAAGGTAAATACCACCTGGAGGGAAAAATAATTATTAAGGTGAAATAATATCAAAATACAGGTACAGCCTGTACATCAAGAAACCAATTTATGCATGAAGCTGGGATCATCAAATACTGGGCGAATGACCTTGTTTTCCTTTCTGCACTGGTAATTCAGTGGAGTATCAAAAACCTTACACAGAAATGTAAGTGATTTAGAATTGAGACCTTAATAAAGTGATTATTATTATTATTATTATTATTATTATTATTATTATCTTCTCATGACGCTTACGCTCTGGCAGATGTTATGCCGCATTTACACCAAAGAAGCAAGCCATAGCCAATAGCCAAAGGTCCTTTGGGTCATTCCTTCTTGTTTAATTTTCAAGAACCTTTCTCAGAATCCTTGCTGTTCCTAGCAAGGCTGTTTTCTGCAGGAGTCCTGTCTTGATAGCAATTCCTAGCTTCGCAAGCCATTCATCTAACCTTTTGCTTACTCCTCCAGGTGCGCCAACAACTATCGGTACCACTTCTACATGTCTCACCCGCAATAAATTCTTAATTTCTCTCTTTAGATCCTGGTATTTCTCAACTTTTTCTCCTTCCTTCTCATGCACCCTGTGGTCCCATGGTGACGCAATATCCACAATGATTGCCTTGTTATTTTCCTTTTCCACGACAACAATGTCTGGTTTTCTGGCTGCGATGATATGGTCACACTGAATGGTCATGTCCCACAAGATCTTATAACTTTTGTTTTCCATAACCCCTTCTGGTTGGTGTTCATACCATTTCTCACTTCTGTCTATATCGTACTTACAACACAGTTTCCAGTGCACCAATCTGGCAATATTGTTGTGCCTTCTCTTGTTTTATTATTATTATTATTATTATTATTATTATTATTATTATTATTATTATTATTATTATGTGTCCCAAATCACAGCAATGTCATGCTGGAGGTTCTGGCGCAAGCTGCAACAAGCAACCTCAGCAATCCAAAACTTATCTCAGGATTCATGCTGAGCCCAACAGCACGGTCTTCTGCATTGTGTGGGCTTGAAGCCCGACATGGATATCCTCTAGGTATTTTCCCAGTCTGTCTGTATAGGTCCCCAATTCTCCTGTAACAATTGGTGTAGTGTTAACCTTTTTCAGCTTCCAGGCGGTTTTGATTTCAAAGGCTAGATCACAATGAGGTCTGGAAATCAGTACTTGTTAACCATCATGTGTGCGTCGACCAGGTTTCCTGAAGCCATACCCCTAAGGACTAGAATTGCCTGTTATAGTGGGTTGTTGTTGTCGGCAAAGACCGACTGGAGAAGCTATACCGAGAGAATCATAGAGAGCTATTGAGGAACTTTATTTAAGGTCAAGTGGATTGAAAGGAGATTTCTTTGGAGACATTGACATTTATTGTGGGTTTGTGTCAGTGGTGACTGAAGTTTTAGCAGTAGGCTTAAGCTAGTTTGATAGCAGATTGTATTGTTTAGAAATTGCTCCTTTTTAACTAGGATTTAGTTATGTATCGTTAAATAAATAAGTTGTGTTTGTAGAAGAGTTTTGCAGTGTATCTTTTCTGTCGGTTGAGCAATACCGTAACAGATAATAATAATAATAATAATAATAATAATAATAATAATAATAATAATAATAATCACTTTATTATGGTCTCAATTCTAAATCACTTAAGATTTTATTATTATTATTATTATTATTATTATTATTATTATTATTATTATTATTACAAAACATGACCACAAAATTTTTAACAAATGGAACTGTTGTTACTTCTATTCCACCTTGGAATACAAAAAGAGTACACCTCTGAAAGTCATCTGCTTTTGCTACAGAAAAGATTATTTGGTCTACACACTCAATTCCAATTTTATCTGGTGAAAATGAAAACTTCGGCCAAACAAAATGTACCCCAGTTTATACAAATACTTCAGCAGCTACAGCTGATTCATCTGCAGATACCAAGTGCAGGTTGTTTTGACACAGCTGATCGTGACACCACAAGTAAAGCTGCTTTGTTGCTTAGTAATGCTAACGCACAGTCCTAGATCATCAAATAAATTGCAAATTAGGCAGGATCCTCTTTATTCCCTGCAATTTAGTTGGGCCAATTATTACAAAAGAAACAGTAACAGGGAAGAAGGAAACCTCCAAGTACACTGTACATAAACAGTTTACGCTGATTAGTTTCTGATCAATGAATAATGCGGTAGCAAAATGATTTACGCAAAATAAACAATGTGCCATGGATGAAAGCAGGTTGAAGAGAAATGCGATTTTTGAGTCAGTTACTACACTGTACGACAAATTGCATGTCGTGATGACTAACTTCCTCCCTCTTGACTTGGTAAAAATGGGTGTATAAAGTAAAATCATTATGATTACTCCCACCCGAAACCTTGCTTTGCCGGTGCACTTTAACAGAAACTGGTTTCATGCTGACCTAACGATAACCTTAATGCTTTAAGCAATTATCAATTACAATTAAGCTTAATAATTCTATTGTTCATGTTAGCTTGTACGTAATTAACGGGAAATAAGTTCCTATGAAGGTGTCACGTTTCTCACCAGACTGCCGAACAGGAATCTGTACTTCATTTGACATTACGACTTGAAGTAACAGAGACAGAAATCCGGGCACTTTGTGAACCTGGAAAATGTAAAGAAATTAAAAAACTATTAATAGACTTCAATCTTTTTAATGCTCAAAAACGCCAATTGCTGTCTCGTTATTGTAACTTTTCTCCCCCAAACGCAAACGCGTGAACATCTATTTTAAATTTTTCCTTAGATTCTGCAATTTTTCGCGAAGACAAGAAAAAGTTAAAACTGAAAAAAGTGGCTTGCGAATATCGCAACGAAATGAATTGAGCAAACGTTAACGTAAGCTTACATGAAGCACAAGTTTGTAATCCTTACCTCGTTAAGCTTTTTTTCCGCTTCCTCCCTCAGGTTTGGGTCAAAAGTACTAGATAAGACGGTGGCAAGTTGTGGTATATCCATTTGGAGTGATTTTGTTCAAGCTAAGTGTTCGTTGGTATTTTTTCTCCACTTCTCTCACTCCATGTGCATTTCTCTTCCCGCGATTCTTCCCGGCAAAATGTGTCATGCGCAATGTAACATAGTCAGCTGGCCCGTGTGATTGTGTATTCATTTTCGTAATTGATGGGCCAAACAGACACAAACACCGGAAAAGAGGGGTGAACGAGGAATGAAAAAATAACATTTATGACGCATTTATACATCATACAAAGGCCTACACACACGTGAGAAAACAGCTGAGCAAAATACCTCGCGAGGCAGATGGCTAAGCCGTTTCCTCTTGTGTGCGGCGAAATTTTGGTGAGAAATTTGCCTCGCGAGGCCGTGAGATCAATGTAAAAAAATGTTTGATATTTTCCTCACGGCCTCGCGAGGCAAAAATCTCACAAAAACCTCGCCGCACACGGGAGGAAACGGCTAAGCTAACTGCCTCGCGAGGCATTTTGCTTAGCTGTTTCCTGATGTGTGCGGCGGGCTTTAGCTGTGACAAGTGAGCACAGTAAGACTGTCACATATTCATTTAAGAAATCACTGCGAGCGAAAAAGGGGTTTGGATGACGCTTGATGTGTTTGGGGCCCTGGTTTCTGAAAGTCGTGGCGTTCTCTAATTGGAGAGCTGATTTGTCCCCCTACTAAAGATGAAAGGAAGCACGGCACTATGGGGCGGGGAGGGGAAGAATTAAACGGAACTTAACTCCAGAAAAAAATGAAATGCGCAATACAAACAAATAAGGCGAAATTTACAAATTAGAACAGTTTATTTGTGAAGTTGTTAACACCGTCCTCATTGTTATCGTCACCGTCTTAACTATTATCATCATCATCATCATCATCACCGTCATCATCATCATCACCACTGAAACACCATCATCATAGTCATCATTATTCGTCATCATAATCATCAACATCATGATCATCCTCACCACTACCACAATCATCATCATCATCATCATCATCATCATCATCATCATCATCATCATCATCATCATCGTAATCGTAGTCATCGTCATGACCATCAGCAACGGTAATTAAATGTCATTTCAATTTTTTACGCTATTACAACTACTTCACAGGTATTCTACCTCGTTTAACTCGAACACTGATGTGGACGAACTAACCAGGAGCTAAACTGAATCAACAGAAAAGGGAAAACTGTTACCGGCATTCTGTCAAGTTCTCGACAAGACCTTGAATTTGCAAAGAAAGGCACGTGCTAAGCTACTGTTTTGGCTTTCAGATGAAGAATGATCCTCGCAGTTGTGAACGCAATTTATGCAATTGCGAAAAGAAGCCTGAAAAAAATTCAGGACTTCAACGGGGTTGAACTTATTTTGTTGTGGTGTTTCCGTTATCGCTACCGTCGTCGCTTCTCAAACGTCTTCATAACTGACAGCCTTCCAACTCGATGAAGCTTAATTTCACTCACGATCGCTCCTTTTCAGTTCACATGAAAAAAACTATTACGCTAACTGTGCAAAATTGCTTTAACTATTACGCTAACTACATCCTACAAAGATCCTATATTATGGTAAAATGTTTGGATTTTTTTTATACCGTTACTTTTATAAAAAAAAATAGTTATTAAGTCATAAGTTATAGTATAAACTGTTTAACTGCTGGTTGTGTGGAGTAGCCTTTGGAGTTAAAAGAGGCAAGCATAAGAACAAGATTAAAATAGATCACTGGGTCGGAGATAGCGAGATCGCGAGAACTACGGCATACACCGTCCAGTACGTGAATCTGCTGAGACTTGTTGTTCTGTTATAACATTTTTGTAAACTGCGTTCTCAATTATCTCGTTGCCCTTAATATAACATGATCCCCAGGCTTAAGCCACCTGTTGTATACCAGGATTAATGGCGGCTTGAGTTGTTTTTTATCATCTGGAGTTTCTATCTCCACCTTAAAAGACAAAATATCATTGATTATCATTAATTGAAGATCGTTGAGAATAACCTAGTCAAAGAATTATTAAATTAATATTATACAATCTCGACTTGAAGTCATAGGTAAGCCAATAGCGATAGCGTACTGTATCGTTCAATTGAATTTCATGCAAAATCTGTGGTTTATAAAGTTTGCTCTTTGAAGAGGGGAAATAGAGAGGAAATCGTCGGGATAAATGAGAAGTCCGGATAATCGATGCTCGACTGTAATGGCAATGATATTGATCATAAGCTTAATGATGATCACGATCACGATTAGGATCATTATCGTGATCATAATGCTCAGTTGATCCTAATCGTAATCCTAATCATTAATAATCACAATAATCAAAATGGCGATGGCGTTAAAGAGGGCAAACACAATTTGCACCCCGTTATTTAGAGCCCAGACCTCTCTCTTACTTTGTTCAGCAGCCAATCGTTTGCGCTCCACCACCAAGAGGTCCCGGATAGTCTGATCCTCAGAGACACAAATTTACCAATGTTGGGTACAATCACGGGAAAGGTGTCGGTACTGAAGAAAGAGAAAGGGACACCTTTTAGTTTTAATATCAACACACGTCGTTGCTTGTAACTTACCTCATACTCACGAACGTATTGACATCACGATCAATTTCACACGCATACTCGAGTTCGAAAATTTTTCCGAAAGTTTTTTTTTTCAGAATATGCGTATCAAGTCTTTGATCTACTTACCAAGCTTAAAATATGCTTCCTCGCTTTCTCTCATTGAGAAATTTCTTAATTTATTGGCAGTTTTTGTTAGGGCTCAGAAAGGCGAACCGTCTCTTTTTACTTCATTTACCCATAAAAAATCTACTATTTTCACTAAGAGTTATGGAAAGACGACTAAATTTCAACAAATCAAAGAGCTTCAATAAAAAGAAAACGCAAACTGCGGTGATAAACACTTGCATAAAATGGATTTCATTGACGTTTCGTAGTGCAATTTATGCATCCTCAGAAGTGATTTCGTTAACAAATAAATTAAAATTTAAATGTATATAGCAAAAGACTTGAAACTAGTAAATATAGAATACTGAACAAACGTCTCACTGAGCGGTGAGAAAATGACAAAGCTAATAAAGCTAATAGTTTCTCACTGCCAACGTACATTTAAGGCAGGCTTTAAGTCTCGGATCGATAGAGATTCCTTCATTTTACAGTGGATATCTCATCGACCGGCTGCTAGGATTTCAAAATGATCCCATCATATTTTATGGTTGGTAGAGAAGACATGATTAGTTAAAATACTCTGTTTTTCTGTCATGTAATCGAGGCTTCGTTTTCCTGATATAAAAATCACTGCAACCCCAGCAGCTAGCTTTGTAGACAACTTTAGACCTAATTATAAATGAATTAAGGGGGGAAAGATTTGATTTTTTTGGTTGTTTTGAAAAAATAAATTTGAGGTTAAAACAATCAAAGAGCGAGTTACTTTATTGAGGTAACTCACCTTCGTCTTTCGAAAGGATCTGGAATTTCGTCAGTTGGTTTCAGAACAATCTCGCCCGAGTCTCCCTTCGTACCAGTGAGCAGTATGTCAACTTTGGAGTCAGTGCCCGCGTACAAAACGTCAGCGGTGTACACAGTAATGAGATATAACACTACTGTAATACAAACATATGAAAATTCCCTTATTTTGGCATGTAATATAGTGATAAATTAACCTCTATATGGAATTTACTCCAATACAAAGCACAAAACGATTTCAAAGGTTTATGGCCATCTTCAGCCCTCCCCCTTAAAAACTCCAACCCATCCCCTGTAAGAAAAACCCTCTCTTTGATCTGTGTGATCCCAATTATGTCGAAATAATTATCTGTCTTTTTTCCTTTTTGATCGATCAGGAACAGTAGCGTACGTAGCAAGCGCCGGGAAACTGATTGGCGTGCAAGTTAGAGCAGCGTGGATAAAGGCACACAAGTTAGAGCGGCGCACGTGTGGATGAAGACGTGCGAGTTAGAGCACTGCACGGGTGGATGAAGACGCGCAAGTTAGGGCGGCGCACGCGTGGCGTGGGTGAAGACCCGTGAGGGCTCCATTTTTTGCCAGCGCCAGCTACACAGGCCACGAGAACAGCTTTTTTTAGTTTAAAATTCCATTTGCACTTACGATCAGTTTGCAGCTGCGGGCATTTGTACAACATGTTAATTCGGACAACATCCAAAGCAGAAAAGCTATCACTTTGACCAAGTTGCATGTTGGAATCGATACGTGCCTCAATTGTTGGAGCCTTTCCCTTTATGTCTTTGCTGAAAAACGTGTTGCTGTAATGCATGATCGAGTGAAAGTCGTACGGCAGGTTTCCAGTATCTTGTCGACGGCTTTTAAACTGTGACTCTTTCCCTGAAAAAGCAAGATCAAGGATTTTTTTACCATGGATCCTGTAGTTTAGATGTTAAGTATTTATTTGACACCGAGAAATGTAAGCAAGCGCTGTTTGGATATTGAAACATGCAGAGGTCCTATAGGAAACAGGCTACCCAAGGAACACAGGTTACCCAGAAGGCTTGCGAAAAGACTACTAACCTGATCCAGTGTACGAGTCGTTATCCTTCTGGCAAGGACATATAGAGGGTATGCAACCAGTCTCCAGGAATTCGAATGACAATTGGTTGGCGGCCATGTTGGTGGACAATAACAAAAGAAGCTAATGAGAAATCTTTTGTTCACGGTACACCAAGATGACGGCGATGACGTAACGTGCATAGCCTTATTATTATTTTTACGTACGACTGAGAGAGCGTGGAAAGTTTGCTACAACCATCACCGTGTACCATACTGTTTTCATTAAGGTACCTTTAGCCTGTGACAAAAGTTTGCAAAGTATGGCGGATTTTTGTTTAGTTTCTTAAATAAAGCCCCGGATAAACGATCAAACATCGTGTTGGGCGAGCATGTTTCACCCTTTAGCCGCCTCTGTCAACATTACATTTGAATGGCTTTCCATGTTCGATCAAGGTCAAACATTTTCATCCAACATTTCGCGTTACGAACAAATGTTTGATTTTTTAGCCACCCCAACCAACAAAACGTGCACAGCCGGTAAAAAGCAATCAAATGAACCACATAACGTCGAGATTTTAGCGATAGTACGATACCCAAAAATCATTCTCTGGACTCACTTTGCCTTGTATTTTGTCAAACATTGTTTGTCCGTTTAGCCACCCAACGTTATGTTCGACAAACACGATGCTGGATGAAAATGTTTGATCGTTTAGGCGGGAAGGGGGGAGGGGTAGGGGGTGGGGGTAATTAAAAAGCCTGCTGTGCACCCACCCTGTTGAATGTTTTCATGTAAAATTTTCACATGCTGGTCTCTGTCTTGGCGACTCTGTTCATGTAAGAAGCCTATAGCATGCATGAGCTCGTGCATTGCTCTTCCTCGTGTCTCACATCCAGAGCCAAGAGACAGTTGCTGGGTTCCACCTCGCCGCCCAATTTGGGACCAGCATCTGTGCAATAGCAATACAATTAGCAAGAAGTGCTAAAAAGCAACCAGATAATTGAATTTTTTGCCTAGAGTGGAGAAAAAGAGTGCAAAAATGTCCCTCTGCAATTGGTGGAATTATTCCTGAGGAGTCGATCAATGGTGTTTGTTAAATGTGAGCCGCCGTCACTTCTAGATCAAAGTGATCCTGTTCACGATAGAGGTCCGGTTGCTGCACGTTTTCAACCCACTTACCAGTCTTGTTGAAGATGACGTCGTACGTAGCAAGAATTCCAAAACATCGGATGTTTTGCCGATAACAACCAGCTAGCTACCATACCTAACTTAGTACAAGAAAGAATCAAGGGGTGTTTACAATATACTAGACTGTGTGACTATCAGTTTGGCGTGAGATAGGATAGACCGCGGGCGGTCGTCCTTTGTTCCTCAGAGCCACGTGGGGCCCGCGAGGGGCGCACGAAAAATTAAAATCATGCAAGTTACTGGCAAAAATGGAGGAGAGATTGGGGCGTTATCGCATTTTACCGTGACACAAACGAAAATTAAGAGACTGCTCGCAGTCTAGAGATAGGAAATTTTTTGCCGATTTTGGATTTTTATGGCAAAGTTCGCGGCATTTGAAAAGATTATATAAATCGTTTTCACATGACGTCGCGGCGGCCATGTTGGTGTTCCAAAACAAAGAAACGGCGGTCATGTTGGTGTCCCAAACTAAGCCTCTGGGAATTGCACTCCATTTTTATGCAAATACTTTCTTTTGTTTCAGTAAACCAATATGGCCGGCAGTCACGTGACTGAAAACGCTCTATTGGAATGTAAGATGTAGTATGGGGCAAGTAGCCATGCCACAGAAAATCTTGATTCGGTTTGGTTCATGCGATCAATGCTTACCAACGAGATTCATTTAGACGCGACATTTTATAATTAATGTGAAGTAAAGAGGCACCACAGTTGAAACGCTTGCAGGTCATATATCAATGTTATGTTAAACATCTTCAGAGCAAGCCGTACCCCGAGCCGGGAATCATCTCTATATAATCATTGTCGTTGTCCGTTTTCTCTTCAAACCTGAGACATGTTCTTTTGTGAAACTGTTCAAAAGCTTTCCTAGCGGCTCTTACTGATCCCACACCTAAAATTACAAAGTAAGGGAGATCTATTAGTGGATGTGACACATGCGCAAGGGAGCCAAACAATCGACAACTCAAGTTTGGAAAGCGGGTGCCCTTGAAATACGATGAAAAGAAACCCAAGAACGGAGACAAGAAAGGAGGGAGCATATGATGGGTGTAGAACAGATAGGCTTGAATTGAGGGACGACCAACTTATAAATCAGTTACCCCTTCACGTTATCTTCCAATCCCCAACCTCCTTTTTCATCCGTATCCTTCCCCCCCTAAAAACGTTCTCTGGCAAAAATTTTAACAATTTTTGTATTAATCCTGGTTACGGATCATCTGGGTTTTTTTTGTCACTGCAAATAATGTGAAGAGAGCATTATCAACGTTTATATTTAACTTCTCTCACCGAAGAGTTCTGTAAAAAATCCAAAGTTAAATACGTAAGGAACTCGTACAATTCTGCTGCCATTCGCGAAATCATTCCCAGGCCAGTAATAGCTGCGCCGTGTGTTGATCCTGTCAAGTATGGCTCCCCGCTTGTTAATCCCACGTATATTCACAAGGAGCCATCTCTCGACCATCATGTCACCCTCGAGGAGAACTGGGAAGGAAAGACCAGATGCACGTTAAAAAACCAGGTGGGCCCTGGAGACGAGAATTACCTTATTAAAGGAAATTAACAATGCACGTTGCTGACAACGCGAAGAAAATTTACGTTACACAAAATTAACACAAATTTTTCAAAAGTTAGGTTTACATGCATCAGATAAACGCGAAATATTCGAAAATAATGTGCGCTTAACTTTATTTTACGCGAATTTACTGCAAACAAACGTATCAACGTAGATATCTAGAGGAAAAATACCGGCATCAGCATTTCCAGTCATTGTTAGCTCATTGTTAACATGTTATTACTCCGTAAATGGATCCTGAGAGGGAACACTCCCTTGGATACTGGCATTTTCTAGTGCCTCGGTTAATTCCCGCAGCTTTCCAGCCATTGATCGTGAGGATAATTTCTCATGAAATCGTAAATATTCATGAGTACTTCGGCATGGATTGGTTTGAGATGCGTTAGTTACGTTGTAACGTCCAAAGGCTGTAACAGATGTCACTTCACTTTATTTCACTTTATTTCAATTATTTATGATATACAATTTAGAAAAATACACAACCCGCATGTAGCAAAGCTAATCGAGGCGGGTTGTGTAACTTACAATCAAATTTAACAAAATAAATTATTAGTAAATCAAGTTAAAAAATAAATAAATAAAAATAAAATAAATAAATGTTATGAAAGGTGTTCGTCATCGTGGTTTCAAATGATAGCTGAGTTAATCTTTTGTCTCACGATTGAGTCACAAAGATGTGGATCGCGACGTTTCGACCGCTATACTGCTGGTCTTCATCAGGCGATGGTGTCGACTGGCTGCGTGTGAGTATAAGAAGCACCGTGGCTGGTGGTGATTGGTGCGTTTCGATCCTCGCTTAGGCTGTTGTTGATTGGAGGATTTCCTCCAATCAACAACAGCGGCTTGGAAATCCCCATAGAGGTGACCGTGCAGTGGGAGGATGAAAGAGCCATGGAAATTTTAAGAAGAAAGACTAAAGAAGTTAGCTATGCCCTCGGGGAAATGGATCAATACGAAGACCAGTCGAAAGAAATTTTGAACTCAATTCTTGAAGATCAGAAGACTGTCAGATAGTGACTCCGAGACGATGATGGAGGAGCTATGAGCAGTCGAGGCTTTGTTATTGAAATAAAGGTGTTGTAAAACAACATTTAAAATAGTGTAATTTCAATTAACATCGACGTAAATTAATTTCCTAAAAGTAAATGTAAGCTTCTTGAGGGAAGTAAAACGTTCTTTGAGAAAGCGGGATTTCCAAGTAGGTCCTATTGTTCGAGATACTGGGAGTTCAGTACCTTCATCTCATTCCAGACAAGATCGTTTGAAATAATTCCCATCAGATTTTGCAGGATAAAAGGGAAGATCAGTGGCTTCTACTTATAACGCCAAACTTTTTCTTCTTTTTTTGCGATGTTTTGTAAAGGAGGAAAGAAAAGTCCATTTTTTTTCTGGTTAGCTATTTAGGCACTCGTTCCATTTTGACAATTTATCATAACGCTGGGAACAATTTGAAAGTTAGTATATTGATTCTTATGGCAAACTAAATAATACTATCTTTGAGTAACATTTTTTATAACTTTTAAGAAATATTGTAAATTATTTTTATATCAAGTGATAAGTTATCAGTCTTTGTCCCTGCGGCGTGAGTCAATAAATTCTGTACAGTCAGTCAATCATGATCGCGAAACTTAAAATAATCTCGAAATACACGAAAAGTGCGATTTTAAAAACCATCCATGTAATCGCTATCTCCTCGGACAAGATAACGTTTACTTAGAACACAAATGGCAATTTTTGTTAATTAATAATATATAGTTTACACGTTTCTTCTGATCGATTTGAGGACCAATAACTCTCGCAATGGTAATTTAATTGACAATTAGCACCGTAGGAATTTTTGAAAATGTGATCAGGTAAATGGCTTTTGAAAAAGACGTCTTTTAAAAAACGAACAAGAGATTTCACTTTCTCTTGAAACGAATCATGAGAATTTTTCAGCGATGTGTAATTATCGAGTTGTTTTACTAGTAGCCGAGCGCGTAAAATGTATTATCAATTTAGTTCACTGGCCAACTAGCGTATAATTGCTATTGACTGTTCGGCGTTTTAGTGGCCGAGTAATCAGATAATTAAAAACGTTATAGCCATTGAGCGATATTATGTAAAACCGCATGTATACCATTTGCCTAATTCTGTTAGTTGTTCACTCCTGCTGTTTCACTTGACGAGTAAATTACAGGGGCACCCAACGAGCCAAATCAACCAAAAACTACAGAAAGGCATTTTTATGTACCTTACGGTGTTTGAAGTCTGTTTAAAGTGATGTTTTCGTAAGCTGGAAGAAGTTCATCTGTTCGGATTCCCTAACTGAAATTTTTATTGCCCGAAAATGTTAGGGAACAAAGTCTTCCTTTGAGAAAATGCAAGCGGAAATGAACTTTCCACGAACTTTCTAGAGAACTATTTTCTTTCCGAAAATGCTAGTTGACTTTTTTGACTGCCAAAAACGGCAATTACGACCTTTTCGAAAACCGCAGGGGCTATGATTTCCCAATTGCGAATCTTTTAGGCCACGTTTTAGTTACGAAAATCCGAGTGCACTCTTTAATCGACGCCGAAAGCACAAGGCGAATTACCCTCCACCGAACAGATATCTACCGAAACTTTTCGTTGGGTGCCCCTGAAATTAGCAGACTGAGGACAGATATTGGTAAATATCTTAAGGACACTCACTCGATAATTGGTAGATAAACAACTTACCAAAATGGCTGCCCTGTGTTGGTCTTGCATTAAGCTGTATTATATGGAGGAAAATGAAGATTAATGCCATCGCGGTCTCCAAGATCAAGTTTGTGTTGTCGACCATTATACATTACACTTTTCGCATAGATGTAACAGTCTACGGCATCTGCCTCGAGTACTCTCGAAAAAAACTCCTCATTTCTACCATCTCAGTGACTACAGCAAGAATCTGTGTGAACAGGACAGCAACTTGCGTGGAAATGAAAAGAACAATCGAGGAAATAAGAAATAAAAAAAAAACGTGATTTATGAGCAATTGGATTAAGACGTATATTTACATTTAACGGCCATATCAACCTGCTGGCCTAGGTAAACACTGAAGAGAAATTTGTCCAATGGAGAAGGGTGTGAAATGCCTGAGTGAACTATCCCAGTTGGAGGCGCGGGTTTGAAATCAGACGACCATTTACATTAATAATCGTGTGTAGACTACTGAGAGCTACGATCAAAAGCCCGAGAGATCAAATCGACTGAAGCAATAGATTCCCCCTGCCGAGCTTGCGGCCACTTGATTAGTTCCCCATCGTGACTATATCAAAGAAGGGCCCTGAGATTACTAGCGCATCTGTACAACATTACCTACAGTAACAGGGGCGCATTTTTCGCTAAGGACAGACAGGCGTGACCTTGTTTTGTTTTTGTTTTGTTTTTGTTTTGTTTAAGATTACGTTTTGTCATTCGTTAAATTTTTGCAAAGTAAGTTATCTAAACTGAAAAGGCCAACAAGGCTCCCCATTTTTGTCTTTGGGTAAACAACACAGTAATGAATGGAACTTTTGAGCAAATGTACTTTGAAAAGCTTCCCATGCATGCTTCTCCCATGAATAAACAAAACTTTGAAAGAAGGGAAACATTTGAAGACTGAACAAAATATATAACCATTACTAAGTTAAGTACGACTGGCGTGCCTGAGAAGGACTGTTTGTGGTGACATTGACTGACATTTCGACAACCTACAAAATATAATATAATCAGTGCCAAATTGTATTCAGACTTCGTGAAATCAAGAAGAGTTTGGTTTCCGATCGTTTTTCAGTTGGGTCCTAAAAATTCCGTTAAATCTTGGTTCCAGTCTCGCGCATTTGATCCAATATGGCGGATACGCAAGCATTTTCACCTTTCACCCCGTGTTTCTGCAAATTAACTATTTTCCATCGATACACAAGATCTGCTCGAAGATGAGTGTTCATTTCCCTTTGATGAGGTAAGTGACGTTTTCTCCATCCACAGTTAGCTTTTTCCTTAAGAAATGAGGTCAAAACGTTCGGATTTGCTGGGGGAAATCACAGGGCGGCCACACAATATGTTTGTGTAACCCTTTGTTATTTTCTACTGAAGGTATGGGATTTACCGTCTATCGCTTAAGTCGAATTACCGAACGGTTTTCAACCTGTGGTGTATTGTCGTCCTTTTGGCTCAGAAGTGATATTTTACGAGCGATATGACGGGTTATGAGTTCGCCGTTGACTAATGCACAGTCAACGGCGAACTCTAAACCCCTCAAAATCGCTCGTAAAATATCACTTCTGAGCCAAAAGGACGACAATACACCACAGGTAAGGCATTTCAACTTTTATTTAGCATTGGTCTATACATATGTTTAGCGATATAGTATGAAACTTACGGTAAATCCCGTGCATTTATTTACTAGAAAATAGCAAAGGGGAATAGAAATTGGCAGCATTTGGGATTAGACTAGAAATATATTTTTCATGATACCTGTTTACTATGAGAAATGTTTGCCAGGCACAATCATTATCAGTGAGGAAAGAGACAAATATTACACTGAAATATCTTCTTCATCTTCGAAAATGTCATTCTTCTCCTCAAAATCGCCATAAACACAGCAAAACTACGGCACCGGAAACGGCAGCAGCTGTTATTTCCGGAAACGGCAGCAGCTGTTATTTCCGGTGAGTTTTTTAGTGGATGTCTCAACTGGATTTCCTCTCAGACCACTCTGAAGGCAGGCAGTACTCAATATTCTCCGCAAACTATAACTTCAGACAGATTCAGAGTATTAAATTTGCGGGGAGGACTCACTGCGATATATAGTTTTCATTTCTGTTTTACTGCTTTTCACCCGGAAAGCTAAAGGCAGAAGCACCAGACAGTTAATTTCAGCACAGGCAGCCCAAGCTCTCTTTATGAACCACACAAGGAACACAATATGGCGTCGAATTATAAGGGTTTGTATGGGATTTTCTACACGATATCCATGAAGGTCGTTAAAAGTGAAAATATTCAATAAAAATGGCTTACCTTATTCCATACGTGTGTTATTTACTCCTGGTGTCGTTATTTTACCGATTTAACTTGATTTAAGCGATTTTTTTGAATCCTGGTTTTCTCTTCATAAAGAGGAGACAAGGCGAAACACAGGCAGTCCGGACAGCCTGCCGAACGAAGTCAAAAATCCCAGGCTAAAATGTACCCACGGCCACAAATCCACCGCAGAATTCAAGGGCAAAGGTTGATCTTTCATTTCAGTTCTCTAGCCACACAATCGCAGCCCTGAGATCGACGCCGGGCGGCTCTTCGTGTCCCCAGTGAAACGATAAAACGATGGCAGACACCCGTGTACATTTTAAACACGACACAACGACCGTTGAAATCGGCTTGGTAACCTCGTCATGTTGGCAAACCAAGACTCGCGGGGGTACTAGACCTCAATTTGTCAGCAACACTTCTTGTAACACCCGGGGTCCCCTCAGGATGAATCTACACTGCTCCATTGTCTCAAGAACCCAATCAAAACCGCGCAGCGTCGTGTTTTACATGTGCGAAAAATGTGCACAACTCGGAGGAAACCCAGGAAGAAATGTAGCCGGTAAATCTGTAATTTATTTTCAAAAATGTAAGTATTTGAACTGGTTTTTGTTTATTTTTATTTCTCATGTATGTGTGTATGGATGGCTGCGCGGTTTTGATAAAGACCCTGGCAAACGATGTTTCTTGGGTGAGCAAACGAGCAGGACACAAAACAAAATCTTGTGTTTCCATGCTGCGCAAACTGGGAAACATTTGTTGCGGACACAAAATGTTTCTGGAAAACAAACAAACATTTTTTGCGTCTCGGACAAACAGGGAAACATTTGTGTCGGCAACAATGTGTCCGCTACAATGTCCCCTCGTTTGCCAGGGCCTTAAAATTTGCTAGGAGAAAAACTAGAGGCAACCAGCAGACATTGGGGGTCCAGAGTAGCAACTGGGTTTGCCAATGCCACATGTTTACAGGCTAAACTAGTTACAAGAGGCGAAATTTCGTGACTTGGGAAAAGTAATTTGTTTTGCATTCGGAGTAGTCTGCTGCCCAGTCCCTTTTTGCGTTGAAACTTGATCGAGGATAAAAAAGCGAAAAGAGACTGGAGAGAGGCACGAGAAAAAGGGACCCTTTCTTTTCGACCGAAGACCAGATTCAGTATTCAGCGGTTTCACTGAAAACATGGGTTTGTGGGGGATGCTCATTCTCGCGGGCTCACAAAAGGTGGTTGCGGTCTTTGTTATCGAAGAATTTCCTTTCTTTTCTCCCGCCTCTTCCCAGTCTCCCTTCATCGCATTCACTCCAGGTTTCGCCAGTCTCGCCGCGCTATTGGAGTGAGCTCGCCACCCCACTACCCAGAAAGGAACCATGGGCAGTCCATATACGAGGAAAAAATATGTTGTTAGTAACAGCCAGCGTTTTTGGAAAGCCACCATCACCTCGGACGTTCAGCAAACAAGGTTATGCAGAATATATCTGTCAAGGACCGTGACCAGCTTGTGTAAGCTAAAAAAAGTATACTTTTCAGTCAAATTAAAGCCTGTAACTCGATCTGGGAACAGATGGGAACACAGGAAGTAAACTATTTTTTCTATTTGTGTGTGTATTTATGTCTGTTTGTTCTTGTGTCTCTGACCTAAACATTTAATCATCTTTTCTTTTCACTGACTGCCTGGCCTTTTTAAATTTTAGATTATTTTGGGCAGCCAGCACCCCTATCATCTGCCATATTATTATTATTATTATTTGTGAAATAAAGTATTGTTGTTGTTGTCGTTGAACTCCGCGGAAAAAGTTCCTCGGCAAAAACGACCACGTCGAAAGTAAATAATCAACCACAAATTTCCCTTAATCTTTTTACGATAACAAACAGCACAAACATGGTTCGACAACGAAAAAAAATGTTTATTTTCCTCTCTTCGACTTACGCCTAGTCTTACGCCTCCCTATTTGTAATTGGCTAAAAACATGGCGCGAAAACTCACGTGAGTGGCGAGCCGATCAAAGTTCAGTTTTCCCTCGATAAACAAAGTTTTGAACCAAACAACAAGAAAGACTAAAACAGGATTCTTAAATGCTTGTTAACATAATTATTCTGCTAAAGTTGGTTCGTTTGCCGTTCGCGTGTGTTTCATTGAGCCATTTTGCGGTCCTGTTTTTGGAGTGGGTTTGGAGGGCTGATGGCATTCCTGACAAAAATAACTACCTGTTTTGAGAGGGTGGTTTTCCAAGAAAAGGGGCGTTTTTCATTTACAGTTAGTGAGCTTTTATGGGATGATCGTAGAATGAAGTGAACAGAAACTCATGGGTTTGTGGTGTAGATCTGGGAACGACAAATTGAATTAGAAATACCTTTGATGTTTATTACTTTCCACTCGATCCATGGCTGACTGATCTTTAATAAATTATCCATTGATGCGATTTTCAGAGGCAATCCTCTGTTTGGTGTTGATAATGGTGGGTCTTTCCTCTCGTTATGTGTTATTAACTTTTTGTTTCGTTACCTTCAGTTCTATTTCGTTTGTTTCGCGTGCAGCGCCATCATAGTATTTCAATGGGCTTCGTATATTTGTCTAGCTTAGGGTACATTGCTTTTTAATTCTCATGGTTATTGTTGCGATTTTAAGCAAACTTAGAACTCGTATTTCATTATTTAGCCTTTTTCCTTTCAAATATATATTTTATACACCGTAGTTTAACACAATCTGATAGGTATACTCCACCTAACGACACGAGCTAAAGCAAATCCACAGGTGGTATACTATTGTCTTATAAATCAGTAACCAACGAGTTCTTTTTTCATATCTCATCCTGTCCTGGAAATTAAAAAAAAAAAGACATTTTTATGAAGCATAAGTACATGCAACCGAAATGTATTTTACCTTTCCCCCTCAGCTTGTATTGCTCCGTCATTATACAGCGCTAGTTTCCTGTGTGACAACACAAGGAGGGCATGTGTTGTCTTTCTTCTTGAGTTTATGCTAATGAATGTATATTTATGTAATGCAGCGAGGACTAAAAACAGGGGCACCCAACGAGCCAAATCAACCAAAAGCTGTAGAAAGGCATTTTTAAGTGCCTTATATGGTCTTTGAAGTCTGTTTAAAGTAATTTTGTTTTCATAAGCTAGAAGAAGTTCATCTGTTCGGATTCCCTAGTTGAAATTTTAATTGCCCGAAAATGTTAGGGAACAAAATCTTCCTTTGTTAAAATGCAAGCTGAAATGAACTTTCCACGAACTTTCTAGGGAACTATTTTCTTTCCGAAAATGCTAGTTGACGTTTTTGACTGCCAAAAACAGCAAATACGACCTTTCCGAAAACCTCAGGGGCTATGATTTCCCACTTTCGAATCTTTTAAGCCAAGCCTGGTTTTCATTTCACCTGCAGGGAACTCAAGAGTGAATACATGTCAGTTTCCTATTAATATTCCTTGCTCTAGCTTTGTCTTCTTCGGTGTTTGCATTTTCAGTTTCTTCCGCATAAGCTTATGCTTCCGCTGAGACAGGCCGCCGCACTTTGCGACTTAGCGGCTGGACATCAGCATAATTACAAGAAAAAGGTTATAAAGTTTCCTTACGCTTATGATTCCGGTTGGGTTTATGACTTTTAATGGGGAAGAAAAATAAAACAGCAAGTTTGTTTATTGCCATTATTGTGTTCATTTTTGCGCTTGAGTCGTCTTGCTTTTGGTTAATGTCGGTTTTTTCGCTGGAAGGGTCCTTACGTTGACACCTTGAGCTACTCCCGCAGCACCGGAACTAGTGGGTATTTCTGAGTTTTGGTTAAACGTTTGAATAACAACAAACATAAATGTTTGTCGAGAGTAAACATTATTATATTTATGCACGTGTGCAAGTGTTCGCTCACATCGCTTTCGAAATCCATGCCTTATATTTTCGGCCAAATCATCAGTACTGAACTCCTTGGAGAACAGTTGCTAGTATTCCCTTGTTAGGTTTACAAGATTAGCAAAAAATAGACTGCAGACGGAGCGAAACGAGACTTTGAAATAGACGCTGCAATTGATAAAATAAATTACAAGGTATGTCGCCCAGCAAGACTTTAGTTGTTTACTTTTTTTACCTTGAGTCAATAGTTTTTTTCGAATGCGCTATGGTCACAAAACCAAAGCACTGGATGTGACACCCTTACAAGTTAATTTTGTTCTCACGAGGCGCAGACTTTGTTAAACCACTCCTCAAATATAATTTGCATACGAACAACGTCATTGTATTAAGTTAACATGTGTTTCTGAGCAAGCAAATGTTTAAAATATATCCTAAGAGTGGGATAGTTTTACTAAAGACTTAATTCAGTTTATGGTTTTTCCCACGAAAACGATTCTAGATCTCCAAAGCTGAAAATTTTACTAAACGCATTTGTATTGAACTTACCGGAAGTCGAGTAAATTCGCACGTCACATCAAGTAGGCTTTTGAGGGAAACACAAATGATTTTCCGGCGTAAAGACTCTAGGTTATGTTATTGCAGAAAAGGCCCATTGCAGGGTGAATTGGCATTTGTTTCATCAACAAGAACGCTTGTCGGAACGCCAGAAACATGACCTGAGCAAGACGCCCAAAAATAAAATTCACCGGCACTTGCGAATAAAGACGATTGAATTGTGCTAAGTAACTAATCATACTGACGTATATTATGGGTAAAACAAGAAGCAGCACGTACCAATAAATTATCACGGAGGCTCCATGAAAGCCACTATTGATTCTGACTAGAAAATGTCAATCATTTCAAAAAGCTAAGCGCAGCGGCCAATCACGTTAAAGACACCTGTGTGCCGGCGCTAATGACATGCAGAAACCGTCTTGTTAGTCATTATGCCGGTGAAAAAACAACATGAAACGATTCCGAGCGAGAAGAAATTTGGTGAATGAACTAGAATATGGAAAAGAAAACTACTTTTTTTTTCATTGTTGCCTAAAATGAGCAAATGAAGACCTTTCGCATTGTGCCGACGTCGAAGCCTGACGCAAATCCCCCCAAGGCTGACGTAAGTGGAACAAATGATCCATTGTCAAGTTGCCAAACTGAGTTCAGTTTCGTCAATGAATCCTAAAAATAGCTTCTCTTTCCTGTAAAAACCAAGGAATTAAATGCCTAAATAATAGCTCGAGTGCGTGGGTTAACCCAATGTAGTTAAATTATGCTTGCATTGTTGGCTGAGAGATATTCAATCCGACATTCCCACTATATATATACGCTCGCTCGGTCGTTGTTATTAACACAGAACATTAACTGAACGGTTCGGCCTTCAGAAGGGAAAGGTATGGGGAGCTTAACTTATAACTCAGCATGCAACGGCGCGAAAAAGGTGCAATGGGCAGAAAATCTAGAAGAAGTGAGATACTATGTCCCCCCAAATACTTGCGGAAGAGTTTCAAGAAGAGAATGACCAAGATACGTCGAAAGGCGAGTGAGATCACGGACAAACCTCTTCGCATTATCACAAGCATGGGGGAGCTAAGCGCGAATGCAGTTCACAACGGTCTTGAGTTCATTCTCAGGCATGGACAGAGCGGGTCGTTTGACGCCGAGAATGTAACCTATGAAGATTTGATCAAGGAATGGGATAAACTGTTTGAGCTTAACGCTGCGACCAATGAAGAGCCTGATTCAACCGACGACGATGAAGATGAAAAGCTGAAATGACTTTAATGGCCGTTGACGAACTTGTCAGTGGTTTCGTTGGAAAGTTCCGTTGTTGGCTGCGCGCTTGGCGAGAAAGCGGTTAAAACAGTCATCAACCTTGTCAACTAGCCGTGGAAGAGGCGGCGCGCGGAAGCTCAATATGCTACGAATGCAGAAAGCCTAGACAAACATTTCTTCAAGCATCATCCAACGTACAAAAGCCTGAAAAATAATTTGAATGAAAAATTCTGTCATCAAAGTCGGCTTGAGGAAACTCAAACGTTGAACTGCGAATACGATGTAAAACATTAGCTCACAACAATTTTAAAGAACAAGAACAGAACATGAATCAATGCTTTCAGCTTTATTGATTTATAGGGAAAAAATTGCAATATTTTTTAAGAGACTGAAGTTACATTTATTGACTCGTGATCGACATCGGAAAATGTGGGAAAACTCATTTTAGCGACCACGATAATCAGTATTTTACTAAAAAAACCCAGTAATTTTCGAATTTTTAATAACGCTATTTTTGATCGATTGTAAAGCAGAAAAGAAACAATTATGTAAATTTTTGATAAAAGGAAATAGCGACCTGAAATGCTTTATTGAGCGGCAGTTGATTGTTTCTATCACTGTAATAATGTACATTTAAGCGATAAAGTTTTTTAATTTTGAAATCGACGCAAGTACAATAATCAATAATGAGAAATTTGAATAAAACGTTTCAAAATAAGAGAATATGCTGTGTCACATGTGTGCCGTAAGATAACTACTTCTACTGAGTGTGTCGCCAGATTTAAAATTAGAATGGCATTCAATCGTTCAAAGTTCACTGCTGCTTAGCACACTTAATAACTCGAGGTCTGCAGTTTTAACACCGATTCAGTGTAATTTTGAGTTTGTTGTTAAAATTCACGAGATGCTATCTTTTGAAAGTGTACAACATTTAAATGAAAGCTATTAGTCAGTACTTTCCTACGCGGGTGCTGTTTATTGTGCTGTACAAGAAAGTTCGAACCCAAAGCATGATTATTCAAATTGAAGCTACCGAGCTGTAATTTCCTGTATTACAGTCCATTTTCGTCAATTTTTTAAAGTAATAAAATGTGACATTTTTTGTATATTCGATGTATTTTGCTGTTAATTATAAGCTTAAAATCGAAAGGATCTGTTTATGCTTTGAGAATGAGCACCGCGTTTCTAGTCAACGGATATGCATATTTTTAAAATGATACAGAGTTCGGATCTAGTTCTAAGTTTGTCGGTTAACAACTTATGTCATACTTTTCAGGTTTTAAATCAAGGGTGCAAATCTTTGTACGGACGACCTTTGTACTGATGCATATGTAAATTAACTAAAGATGATAATACGTGCTTTTTGTTTATACTTAATGGAGTAAACGGAAAATTGCGCAATGTTAGAAAGTGACAACTTTTCGTTTTCCGAATCTAAGACAGATCAAAGATTCATTACAAATTAGCTTAGTGTTTAGGGCAATTACTACTCCAAAACAATACAAAACTACCCTGGACTTTCCGATACAAAAAAAACTCGGTGCCGATCCTTTAGAATTCAGTTGCAAAACTGCTCACGTCTTTATTAGCCAATATTGACCGCCTACAGTATTACGAATCGTATCACCGCTGACCAACACAGATTGCATAAGCTTGAATCTTGTCGCGTGCGATGTGAAATCTCGGTGAACTGTGGTAAACATTTGAAAGGAAATAAAAGGGAAAGTCTGTGTCTAATGCAAAGGACTTTAAAAACGATGGCTCATTACTACTGGTTTCCGTAGTCCTGCAAGTGTAGTACATCAAACAATACGATTAGGAGTATTATTACTCTCCCCGGATGGGTCAGTGCAGCACATCACAGGTTATCCAGTCTATAGTGACTACGAGGCAGTAATCTTCCTCCCCCCACCTCACCCACTGGATGGACGTCCGTTCGTCACACCATAGTTTTAATGAGCGGAAACAAAGGCTTTGTACGTGCAGATACTTGTGTGGCACGTGCAGCGACTTGTCCCCCCCCCCCCTATAATTGATATTTGTTTTAGGCGCAAGCTAAAAGATGTAATTTTCAGCAGTGCTTTTTGACTCTCCACCTTTGCTGCGTGAAAATCTTACACAATTTAAAGACTTCAACCTTGGTCACAAGTCTGTTTGCTTCCTAAATTCTTAACTTTTGATACGACAAAGCTTGCAAACGAAAGTCAAGCCAAACAATTTTGCAAATTAATTAGAAAAAAGTGTGACCAATGTTGCCCGAACTTTGACCGGCTTTTGTTGGACAGCAGGGTTTTGTTGGAGAGCAGGGTTTTGTTGGGAGCAGGGATGGCGCAGTGGTGAGAGCACTCGCCTTCCACCAGTGTGGCCCGGGTTCGATTCCCGGACTCGGTGACATAAGTGGGTTGAGTTTGTTGTTGGTTCTCTACTCTGCTCCGAGAGGTTTTTCTCCGGGTACTCCGGTTTTCCCCTCTCCACAAAAACCAGCACTTCTAAATTCCAATTCGATCCGGAACGCTCGAACGTTACATGAGGCCCTGGCTCGGGAGAATGGGCAACCACTCCTCACGTTATCGAGCTTAAATAATTGATTTGATTTGATTTGATTTTGATTGAGAGTGACGTAAGGTTTGAGCGAAATGCAAAGGTTTACAATGACGGTTATGACAACTTTTCTGAAAGAAATAACAGAGACCTTAAGCAACGAGGACGGCGACGACAACAAGAACGCCACAAAACAATAGGCTTAATGAGCAAAAACAATCGCCCTGCACGTGCGGCTTACATTTTGGTACATTTCTTTGCTGTCCTCAGCAAAACAACAACGTGAAATGACCAAATTTTAGGTTTTGTGGAGAACATGAGCGTATGACGGTGAACTCTTCTTTCTTTTTCCCAACTTCAATGCCGTTTGCACTAATTTAGCCCCAGGATAGTTCGCCCACATTTTACAAGTTAAACAAGTTGGAAATATCACGTAAGAGTTACAATAACGAGAAGTTACAATTTGAAGCGACGTTTTCGTTGCTATTGTCGTCGTCGTTGCTCAAGCTCTCAAATGATTCAGTCAGGAAAATTATCAGGGAGCCGAGTGATGGCCGATAATTTTCGGCGCCCATCGGAACCTGGCGTGGGTTGATCACGAAAACGTTTCCAATGGTGACACGCCAACTGTGCGACATGCCAAGGGTGTAGGCCAGGTGTTATCGCAATGCTAAATTCGTGTCCGAAACTCCAAACGTGGGTTGAAAACGATGGCTCCCGATAAATACTCGCCAATTGTAGCGCGGGGTTTGTTCGTTTCGCAACAACGGACATCTATCTGAAAAGTAATGACAATCTTTTCCGAGTGATGAACGAAGATGTTCGGCACCTTTCGGAGCCTAGCGTGGGCTGAGTACGGAGGTTTCCGACAACGACTTACCAACGGAAAAATACTCGGGTCTGATCGCGATCGCTATTAATAACCTTGAATGACGAAGATAAACACAAAGCCGATGGCGCCTGAGTTTCATAAGCTGTCCCTTAGAGAGCGTTAACTTCGGAAATGTCGGCTAACATGTCTCGTTAATTTTACTTGAATTTTCCGCACCCATTCTGCCCGAAAATTGAACCCCTGGGGCTACCGGAAGCTTCTCTGGTTGACCCTTAGAGAGGGTTAAATTCGAAAATTTCGGATAACAAGTTTCGATAATTTTGCTTGAATTTTGTGCGCCAATTTTGCCCGAAAATTGAATGCCGGGGGCTACCCGAACTTTCTCGGCACTTGTCGGAAACTTACGTGGGTTGAAAACGACGGTTTTTAGGTCTATCAACGAGTTATCGATTTTTATGAACTGCGCAAAGCGTTGGTGTAATTCCAACAATTTCCTCCGGATCCTATGACCCTTCAAAGCCTTCTTTTGTACTTGTCAAGTGAATGGAGTCCATTAGAAATTAAAACTACCCACGTTAGCTAACTGTGTATTTTTAGTGCTAAATAGTAATTGCTAGCGTCACAGTTCCGAGCGCTCATCAACCATCGCTGCTTCGATTGTCGGCGACATACATACATACATACATAATCTTTATTTAACGTGGGAGAAACGCTTAGCTATAGCTATTTTGCAGGTTTTCCACAAATTAATATTAAGAAAGAAAGAAATATGTACATAAAATGTAAGGATATAAAATATCATGCATCTAAAGTTACAAAACTTAAGTAATTAAAATTAAAATTCAATATTCCTCACTTGTTTATTAAATTCTAGACCTCGACCAATAATCGGAACTTTGCAGTTTTCTAAGGTGAATAATTAACTACTTGAATTGTCGAAGCTCACATATAAAATAAATTTCCGGTGTTCTTCTATTGACGCCTGCTGATTCGTTTCGTTAAAGAAAAGAAAAATCGCTGACGTCAGGAAAGAATGACCTTGTGAAACATTGCCTTGAATGGGAAATGAGTTTATTGCTGTACGAAAATGCAAATGTGATCAAGACTTGAGATTTTGTTTTTGAAATAGCTGAAAAGTTGACCAAAACACAATAAAACATTTCTCTCTTTCTGTCAAAGAAAAAAATGTTTCTCATACATGTTTCTCAACAGCTGTAAAAGTAATCTCTAAAGAATGGGTACAAAGTGTCTGACGCAACATTTGATTTTTAACGACCCAACATGCAGAAATATAAATATACTATGTTGAAAACTGAAAAATGTTTGACTTCCTTTTTAAGTGTTACCCGCCTATTTCATAGATTTCGTATTACAACTTAAAACTGCTTATGGTGCATTGAGCAAAGTCGGTTGCGATTTATTTTAGCGATAAATAGTGAAAATGTGGCTTGTTTTAAACATGCGGTTCAAATTTTTCTATGAATTAATTAGCTACTGGGTCGTGAGCAGTAAAATTTCAGAGGCTTTCCACTAGCCTACATTCTCTCGAAGTGTACAAATATGTCTACTTTACAGTAAATTACTTTAAAAAATGGGATATTGTGTTTGTAAAACTGTCATTTAGCAGGGTGGCAGCTTGCGTGTGTTGTGGAAAAAAATTACAATCTAAATTGCGGTTGTTCGTGCGATTTTCATCAGTAGGAGCAAATCCCGGCAACATGTGTCAATTTGCCAGAGGCAGGAGTTGCGAGGCGTACATAATTGAATAAAGCACGTCTAGAAACGTTTTTGCTAAAAAAAGATCCCGCTTATGCAACCTTCTGTTTACTTTGTATAAATGCGTTTTTCATGGCTTTGTCAAGCGAATCAATTATTAATTAAAATGAACCTTTTTAAACACTGTATGCGCTGTTTTATTGACCTAAATCCCCAACTTCGTTTTAAACGTATGGTCAACGTTGCAGTATTCGTACGAACGTGTTCATCGAGTGAAGAAATATTTGTGTTGACAGTTGATTTGGGTACAGTTCCTTGGTTTAATTTTACGCACTCAATCGCGCAAACGTTGAAGAGTTTTCAATCTCAAGCCGTTTTACGAACATGCCTCTTCGAAAGTCCACGAGTTGTGAATTTACAAGTTTCGCACACGGCTCGGAATATCATTCTGAACTCGGCAAAATCAAGGAAAGGAGAACCAGATCGGCTCGTAAGAAAAGTGTTCAGTGGTGCGACGACCTGGAAGAAGTGCGGTATTTCGTGCCTCACAGAAGTAGAAGCGAGAGCATCAGAAGAAAATTCAAGAAAGCGAAAAAGAGAGCTGAGCAATTCACGGAAAAACCTTTGGTGCGAGTTTTTACGAGCATCAGTGAGTCCAGGGGAAAAAGACACAAGCTTATTGGGCGACACACAAATTGCTTCTCACTTGACTCAGGCGTAAAGAGCTTTGAGGAGTATAATAGGCAGTGGGATAGATTATTTGAGATGTATTCAAGTCCACATCTTTCTACACAGGCAACGGCGACAGATACAGAGTCAAGATGAATTTTTGTTGGTTTCGAGGGCAATATTTGCGGAAACGATCAACTCTTACGGTTTTGTTTTAAAGCTGCCATGTTCAGTTACAATTATTACAATTATTACAATTACAGCGGCCCCAAGGATCAGATTGAGGAAGCAAAAGTGGCAGTCATCTCTAGGCATTTTCAGAGTTTTAAGTTGTATTTTCCGAGCAGTTGAGAAACAGATTGCTGACTGGGATTGAGGTCAGTGGAACTGGCTGAAACGTTAAGACCTCAACGCCTTCAACCCGGCAAATATCCATGGAAACAAAAACCGTGAAAAAAAGCAGAAGAAAACTATGCGTATGAACTGATAAGAAATTCGAGTGCTTCATATATCTTCACACAGCAACATTTTTCCGGAACTACTTAAAACTGAACCCCTAAACTTTTGCCTGCCATTTTATACATGAACAGGAAAGAATTAGTGAAACTGAAAAAACCTACAATAGATCAGTATTTACAGCAGGAAATGGCAAAAATTCTCTTTAGTTCGAGTCACTCTGGCATTTAACGTTTATTCCGCATAAAAGTAATACTTGATTTCCTTCTTAAACTGCCATTGTAACGAAGCGAAAAAGCTTCACCCAATGTTTCAACAATCAATAATCTATGATTTCATCGTTTAATCATTTGTGTTGACACGTGATCTGGAAAAGAGATTCAATTTACTTTTTTTAATCTTTGAATTATGCTTCGTTTTGGTTAAACCGCGTGTACAGAAACCTATTTTAAAACTGAACGTATTTTTGTTCATGTTTTTTTTTTTTTGGGGGGGGGGGAGTTATTAAACAGTTGAGGACTATTTTCCATGGCAGTTATTTTCAACGACATTTCTAATTCCTTGGGTTTATATTTGTACGCAATTATACAGGAAGATGAACGATACAAGCTTTAATATTACGCATATAGAAATATATACATAGATTTTGCATGTTCTGGAGCAGGCGTCTCGAATCATACTTGAAACAAGTTAATTTTTCAAGTGAGAACACACATTTTAAAGTGCTCCTTTTCTCGTTTTCGCTACCCAGTATTTTCAAGATTCCGGTTGTTCTTATAAACTGATTTAAGAAAACGGCCCAGTTCCTGGCTTAAATATCCTTGAAGTGTGCCTTTCAAGTGTACGCATAACTGACATGGTGTTATTGCTCCAATTATTCACTTTTCAAGCGTTAATACAAGAAGCACTATGCACGAAAGCATTTGCGCAATTTGTTGGCATATTGGCGCTTTTCAGTTATCACTTAGACGGTTGTATTAGACGGTGCTATTAAATATTTATGAGCAAAGGACGTGGTTGCTTGCGTATCAGTGAAATTTATCTGTGAGGGTTTTATAATCTTTTCTTTAAACGTAGCAAGTGATAACATATCCTCCTTGGTTGATAAAGACATTGGTCCACGACAAAAACAAAACAGAAAAGAAAGAAATAAAAATAAATAAGCGGTTATAGAAGGCATTTTTAACTTCATATCAAACCAAGTGTCAGGTGAGATTTTTGCTAATCATGAAGCTGTAGAAGAAAGTGCGGTCACCAATGACCATGGTGCCACTTACAACCCCTTGCAACCAGACGACTAAACACTACACCATCGCCTGATGAGAATCAGCAGTAAGCGGTGAAATGTCGCGAACAACATGCACCAATTAAGCAATATACCGCAAGTTTCTATGGTTTATAGGCTGATAAACCACGCGTAGCTCGTGATTTACTACGAATTCTTCAAGTGTTCTTCCAACATCCCAAGTGGTTTATCAGCCTTTAAACTATAAAAACTTGTGTTATATTGCTTTTATATAATAATTCAGAAGACGCGCGAAATTTCCACGAGTTTATTGGAACAATAAACCATAGCTGATTGACCAATCAGAGCGCGCGCATTGATTTGGTTATTATATAAAGCCACTATATCGTGAAACAAACGATAAAACTAAGGGCTACCAGTTGTAACCACGATGAACAAAATATCTTAAGTTTTAATGTTAAAAGATACATGTAAATCTTCTTATCTTCGATGCTATGCAGACTCAAAACCGATGTTTCTGGAAGTAAAAAAAAATATATTTCTCGAGGTCAAGCAATGTGAAGCCTTTCTGTTAGCCTGAGAAGCATCGCTTAAATCTTCACTTAAATTACTATGTTGCTTTATATTATCCATTTATCGATCTTTCTGACAACCAATAAATGGCATGTTGTACAAAAGCATATTATATACCAATAACTTGGACAACTGCTTCCGTGTGCAAATCCGATGATTTCTGTTAAGAACTTGAAAATAATAATAATAATAATAATAATAATAATAATAATAATAATAATAATAATAATTTTTGAAATTGAAATAAAACTGGAATATCGTTTCACACATGTCAACATGACCCATTCATAACTCGGAGCAAGAATGATTGGACAAACCTTCTACAATCACAAAACAAAAACGTAAAAATGATTAACTGGGTTACATTTCTAACAAACACAGTTTTATCGATCAATGAAATGGAATTTTATTTCTGTTTTCTTTGACCCGTTTATTAGGGTTTTTTCTATAGTCTGTCAGTATTTGTTTTAATTTTGCGGTCAGTAAATCATTGGTCTGTTATGATAATGAGTGCATGTGTCTTATTGGCAGAATCTTAATTCCACTGAATAAAAAGCCTGGTTATTATTTTAAAACAAAAGTGTCAAAAGGCGATTTTAACTGCTTGCTGGATATTTTATCTGGTGGCCCTAAACTGCCAATATGAGGGATTTGTTATGATGGTGTGCATGTGTACATGTACGTATTAGGAAAAATAAAAAATACGAATCGGCCGAAGGCAATACATCTACAGTCAACCACACCGCTAATTTTAAACAATGGATTTGAGTATCAGTGGCTTATCGAAAAGGACTTATCGCAGACAAAAATAGATGGAGGGTGTGAGAAACAGAAGGCCAACACCAACCTAATATTGAAGAGGTTTTGCGGATTTCAGTTAAAATGAAAAAGTTCAACTGAAAAAGGAAATATATGCTGAAGTCTTCTCTTTGAATGCGTGACCTCTTCTTAAAATTACTGCAATTAAAACTTAAAGTTGGGCAAAATGTTTTTCAACCAACTGCGTGAAAGTGGTGAACCATACGATGGTTTAATTAACCACTAGGGACCTCTTGGACGACTAGCTTGCGTGCAGACGTGTGCACGCAGGCTATCGGACGACCTGCCAGTAAAAATTGTTGTTACCGTCATAACGGTAAGGGCATGTGGGGATTTTGTTCGTGTGCATAGGCACCAGTGCACTTTTTCTAACGTGATGTTTATTATTTTGGTCTTTATCATTTTCCAGACTTGACCCCATATTGAAAAACCCTCCATGTCTTTTCGGGTGTTTCCTTAATTTGCGGCGAAATAAAAAACATTGAAAATCTATAAAAGCCTCAGACAACAACAAAGGCTGCCTTTACCGTGGGAATTGGAAACACCCAACTTCGCACCATTACGATATTTTGCGTGTCAAGAAATCTGAAAAGACACGCTTCGTTTTCCTTATAAAGCTGAAATGTAGCGCCGAAAGGAAATTGCTCCATTAAATAGAGTATACTTCAACTTTTGGCAGGATAGATACGTATATCAACATCCTTGATATTAATGTGAGCATTGCGTGAATCAAGTTTTTTGTTTTCTCAAAGTGACCGCTACCGACGTGTCGATATGTTTGGCCGGGTTTGATTGAGTAATCAGCGGTAAGTCACTTTCATAATGCACGCAGTAAATTTCCCGTTTATAGCTGATCACTGCCTAAAGCGGCGTTGTTTTCTTCGCCCGCATTTTCTCCCTAAAACAAAATCAGTTAAAACAAGAATTGGTAAAAAGAAAATGCACGGATGCTGTTTGCGGTTTTACTTGAGAAAAAGGTTTCACAAAGGCGGTTTTCCTATACGCCCCTGTTTAGGGGGCCACGAGAAATTTTCCCATCAGTTTAACGGAAGTGTTAATAGGCAATAAATATAGGATTCAGACAGCGAAATGACTAAAAGGCTGTTATGCATACTCTGGACACGAACATAAAATACAATTTTCATTCTTCTTAATATGTTTGGGGAACACTCTCAAATGAAACCAGTCAATACGAATACCCCTTTAATTTTGAGACAAGACCTTTTAAAAAGATTCTGCTGCATGGCACTCATGAAAGCGTTAGTCTTTTTCATGTCCAGCGTGTATCCTGGGAAACAGTTACATTAGTTCAAGCTAATTGGAAGCTTGAATGAAACTAATAACCCATCTCACAAGATTCCAAATTGAAATAAATTAAGAAAAATGATGCTTAAATTGGACGAGAATTCCGAACTCTTAGATCACGAACAGAATAAGTTGCATAAGACGTGTGCAAGCAAGAACGAAACAGTTGTAATGTTTTATATTTTTAAAGTCGTGTAGTTGTCAGGGGCACCCAACGACAAATTTCGGTAGATATCTGTTCGGTGGAGGGTAATTCGCCATGGGTTTTCGGCGTCGATGAAAGAGTGCACTCGGATTTTCGTAACTAAAACGTGGCCTAAAAGATTCGCAATTGGGAAATCATTGCCCCTAAGGTTTTCGGAAAGGTCGAAATTGGTGTTTTTGGCGGTCTAAAACGTCAGCATTTTCGGAAAGAAAGTTCGTGGAAAGTTCATTTCAGCTTGCATTGTCTAAAAGGAAGATTTTGTTCCCTAATATTTTCGGGCAATTAAAATTTCATCTAGGGAATCTTCTTCTAGCTCATGAAAACATCACTTAAAATTACTCTCTGGGTTTTACAATTAATAGGTGAAAGACGTTAAAAACGTGAATGAATTTTCATTCTGTGGTTTACGTTCTGTTTAACAAAACATACCCCTCCAGGCGGCAAGCTAACCCAGCCAGTTTTATTTGATATTATGAATTTGTTGTATTGTTTGTATTACCAAAATCACTGAACATCTAATAAAACCGCATCGAGGTGGAAAAACCAGGATTTTAGCCGGAGCAGAATATTCTCGAAGCTCGTTTCCTGCCGACAATCGTGACAAAAACCGACGGAAGTTGAATATGCAAATAGCGTTTGTTGCTACATAATGTATTGATTCCCTGCGGCTTACCACAATTAAGATACCGAGCGAACGGAGTTGAGTTCAGGTCTAAGGGTAAATATTGGACAGAGTGACTTGAAACAAGTATCGCTGGACACGCAACTCACTTTCAAACGGTTTCTGGCGTTGGCGTGTAAGCATCGATCAAGAAATGGCTCTGTCAAAATCGGTGAGTTGTGATCATTTGGGGATGCCGTCAAGTTCTGGGAAACAAGTAAGGTGGTCGATGGATTTGGAAGAAATTTTTTACTATACTCCACCAAAACCAAAACCGCGCAGGAAGAGCCTTACAGAGAGGCTGCGGGAGTTCAAGGACAAGGCGAGCGATCTCGCTGATAGAACATTTCGGCATAATGTGCATTTTATGAACAGAAAGTCGCGACGCGACTCGGTGTTCAGCAGTGGCTATTCAATGGACTACGACAACGATCTCAATCGGCAGTGGGACGAAATGTTTGCCGCTTTCTACAGCCAGAAACGGGAGTTGAACACTTAAAAGAAAAGGACTGATATGGAGAGAGTGGATTGGAAATTTATGAAAATGTGTTACCAGTTATTCGACGAATCGTCGTCAGAAAAGAAAATACAGTCTTTCGAACCTTTCAAAACTCGGGGCTAAACGACTGCCCGAGTAAAAGTGATGAGGCTGCACTAAATTAGCTGACGTTGGTCAAATTGTCTATTTTAGGACATGGACCGGTTATCTGTAGCCATTACCATAACCATGTACAGATTGACAAAGGTTTCATAACCTTCACTGAACTCTGAGTAAGACGTCCAAAGCGGATATTGTTGAGTTGGTCATGCAAGACTTTCGTGAGACGTCTCGAAACCAACGAAAGCAAATACATTGAACATTTAAAGAAACGAAGTTGAAGATCCCACGAACGGACTAGTTACAAATCAGACAACTCATAAACGAGTAATGTATAATCGGTATCAAAATATATACAATATACGGTTATTTTTGTAAGAGTTTAAAAAACAGTGTCGATCAACTTTGTCGCTTGAAATAGAAATTAAATCACGGTCGGTGGACTGATATTAGCCGCAAAAGGACTGAAAAGCGAATAAATGATTTACCGTGTAAGTCTACAATTGTATTTCAAAGTTAAATGAAATTTTTACATTTGTCAAGACTTAACGTCCACTTTTAGTGTCAGTAAAAACTGATCGAAGTAACAAGCGAAAAATAAAAACTGAAATTAAAAACAGTGGCGGATTATTTTTAGTTACACTGATCATTTACATGGGCCAAAATTAGAGCGCGCTACTCGAAAAAAAAAATGCAAATTACATAAAAGCTTTTAGCTGGGAAAACGAAATGCCAAATCTTGCTAATCTGTTGACAGGAAACTGCTTGCACTTGTCTGAATGACTAAAAACTGCTCTTGAAATTTGAATTTGCATGGTATTTATATGTTTTGAAAAAACAACAACTATCTTTGGTAAGCGGCTACGCGGTTCAGAAAAGTGCTTATTCATCGTCAAAAAATTGTCCTTTTTCACAACTGACCGACGGATGGGATTCGTTTACGTGGAGTTGCCAAAATACTAATTACCTACAAATTTTTGCGTGGTAACAGTTTGGATCGCGTACTTTTGAAATCAGATGGCATTGCAGATTTTGCTATTTGGGAAAAAACAGTATTAACCCGACGTCGTATTAACCAAACCGAGAGTTAATCAAGTACAGTAAGGCAAATGAATTGAAGTCTTGGGTGCTTCCGCAGCAATTTTCTAAAAATAAGCGAATTCATTTTGCAGCAATGAAAGTAGCAAGACGTTTTTTATTAATGCTCTTGTCTTACTTGTAAATGTCGACTTCGGGCTTGTTGATGGGATATACCACATCAAATGTTATTTACAATATGCAATAAAAAAGATCAAAGCTGTGATAGTTGGCAATACTTTTTACAATATACAGGCGCTCTTTTAAATAACAAACTGACGGGTTGTAAACATCATTAAACGAAGGGGTGTTCCACTGTTAAGTAACAACTTCCGAGTTATTAAATACACTAAAAATAGAGACATTTCTCTAAAAATGGATTTTATCAAACTATAAATACCATAACAAACAATACACTTGAATGGCCTCTATGTTTACAGGCTCTGTCGACCCGGATGTGTTTTCGTCAGTTAAAAACTGTTACATATCGTTGTGTTTTCGTGTTCCGTGTCGGGAGTCCCCATGGATACACATCAATCTCGTACCCAGAACCCTCAGACTCTTTGGCCAGCGGTTAGTCGCCAGGAGAGACTCTGGGGTAATGGCAAAAAATCAGATTTTTTGATTGGCTGGCCCGCAACGGCTTTCATTGTTTTACCCCAGATTTTCTGGGAAAATCCATTATCCCAGAGTCTCTCCGGGCGTCCACCCGCTGATCAAACAGCCCGAGGACTCTGGGTACGCGATTGGATATACATAGAAAACGCAATATTTTGCAAAAGGGCCTCAGAAAACGAATAGGCTCACCAGGTCAAATCGTGTTGTTGTTTAGAACACCTTCACTTTTTAATACTTCCCCTTACATAGTGAGATGCGAAAACAAACCCGAACAGATTAACTTTACTGATCATTGGCTATGTTTTTGATCTTGTCAAGAATACGTTTTCTGATTACAGGTTTGTTATTCTCATTCGGCATTTCACAGCTGAAATCGTCAAAATTCATCATTTTTTCAGTGTCTTTTCGGGTGAATCTTGATATCTTATGGGAATGCGCATGATGATCACTCGTGTTTTAGATGTGTAATCCAAAATATTGTTGTTTTCATCAAGGTTTTAATTGGGTATTAGACCTTTTCAAAGCAGTGACACTGAGAATTCTGCGAATGGATAAGCCCTCTCAGGGTAGCATAATATTCAGATTCTGAATCAGACGTTATTAATCACATGCATAAAACACCCATTCGCCGAAAAAAGACAACAGAAAAGCACGCCATGTAGTTTTTAGCCCAAAGGGACAAAATACTTAGTGTCCAGAGAGGCCGTACGCCTTTTTCCAGCCTCGCTCGTCCTGAGCGCGCACGTCCCCTGCATTGGCCATATAATAAATAACGGTATCGAGCTCTGATTGGCTCCAGTCTGAAAGAATTGACGCTTGCGGATTAGATGACTAAATCAAATCAAAGTTAAAGAACGGGCTACATGATAATGAAAATAGAAAAAAAATCGTTTTATACTGCAAAACTTTTACGATTGTTATTTTTAGACATTTTTACCCAAATACGGCCAAACAATCGCACCCTAGAAGTTCAACCTTATTGCATCGCGCCTTGAAACGGTCTCAGCTGGCTGATTTCATGTTTGCTTTACTTGGCCTAAATTCGCGAAGAGACGAACTTAAATATATTCAATGAAGGAAGACTTAAAAGTGGAATCGTTGCGTACTTTTAAACTCAAGAAATACAATGTTTAATCGTCACGCTAGATTTGTGCAGTCAAGCTCTTCATCAGACGGTTTTGATTGGGTGGGGTGGATCAACGTGCACCTGTATAAAACCCTGCGGTTTTTCTTGTCTTTGAATGAATTGCTATAAATCATTAAAACCCTGGTAAATCTCATGAACTCAAAGAAGAGAAATAGAATATTTTGGTCCTTGTAAGTTATGCGGCCAAACGTTAAAGAACAAAAGCCTTGATAAACGTCTCGCCTTGCGGTTTTTTTTTCACAACAGGGAACATTATTTGCCATGGCAACTAATCTACATCACACGCTGATGTCTGCAGTGACAAATCGCACGTTTTTCGAGGCGTAAAAATTGCATGTTCGGTGTTAACCATCATTTGCCTTCTCTTCGACTCTTGCTTTGACTGATTTTATACTTGTCGTTCCAAACTTTGTAGCATGGCGTGGGGAATATGAAGGCGGAAGAGATTTCAGTTATTGGATTGAAAGGAACTGAGGATTGGGCTTGGAAAATGTAAGTACGGATGAGTTATTCACTTTACTGGCAACTAGCTGACAATTCCTGTATCCGCGGCAGTTTTCACGGCTAAAGTGAAATAATTCTTATAGACTGATGGACCGTTACGATGATTTTAAAAAGTTAAGTTTGCTGCAACTGGCGAAGGATGAAAAAATCATGCTCAAACAGCGAAGGGAACTATGCCCCTCGATGGCTAATGAGGGCGAAAAATAAAGGAATTTGTGCGAACTGCGGATAAATCAGTTGTACACTTAACACATTCGAGAACGGCAATAACAAGTGTGTAATTCCTCATGATTTGAGCATCGTGGAAAGGCAAAAAGGCGTATCAGCGTTGGTGTTAACTTAACTACGAACGTACATCGGAAGTTGATGTGCCGTCGTGGCCGGCGAAAAGGGGACCTAGTTGAAAGCGTTGATTACTGAGAAAATTATGTGTAGACCTCCATGAAGCATAGACAATGCATGTGTCGCTGTGTCCACGTAAAGGAAGGATTTTTATTTTTTTTAAATTTAATTTATTAGAAAACTCTGGCAAATTCAAGAAACTGCAAATACGACAAGTGCACGTAGCAATAATGATTTGTGGTGTTTCTAATTGAACGAAGATTCAAGAACACTCAGGAAACATGAATTTGCAGCTTTCATCTTGACTTCATCAGATAGGCTCTTTATTTGTCATATTGGCGCATTGATGTCCAAATAATTTTCGAAGAGCCTATGAGAGAAGACAAGACAGGATGCAATATTTTACGAAGATGAATACGATGCCATCCTGGCCAATCCGAACGCTCCATTTTAATATCACTTGACTTGTACCCTAAAAGTATCCAGTTTCGATTTATTTGGTAATGAAACCAATATATGAATCGTGCCAGCAAAAAATGCAAAAGAACTCAGCAAAAGCAACAGACTGACCATAGAAACGCGTACGGCCATAACTCTATTCTCTTCTGTGAAACGCCCTCTAAAAAGTTATAGTTAACATTTCACATGCAGCGGTATATACATGTATCAATTTTATCGCCAAATGTTCACAAAAAAGAAAATAAACAAGGATCCCCCGAAGATGTTATTTTGGAATAAATGAGAACACGTCATCGAACGTAATTAGCTTTACGAGCGGGTTGACATGCATCAAACGGGCACGGGATTTGCTCACTAATTTGTCTCCCATCACGTGGATGTCTCCCCACTCATGACTCGCACGATCACGTAAAAATACGCTTCTAGAAAATCGTGTATCTACGTGCTATGATGAATCATGTGTACTCAATAAAAGGTTTGTCATCCGTGGTCAAAATTATAAGACAGCATGTTTTTGTGGTTGGCACACACTTAACACCAGCACAAAAAGAGAGACTTAGTCTTTTAAGCAAACTGAAGATTTTGATAGAATGATGAAGAACTCAGCTTTGACAAAGCTCAGGAGGACAAAATCCGCCAAAAACAAGAAAAAGGTTCACTGGTCCAAACGACTCGAGGAAATCCACTTTTTTGATCCTGAGCGAGATAAAGAAGCTCCAGACGATGTATTTTTCTCGGAACATTTCAATTCCTGCAATTCTTTACCTGAAAGCCAACCAGGCTTTCAGCTAAACACGGAGGAAGCGGAGCCCGTGAATGCAATTTCCGAGCAGCAACAAAAACTGGAAAAAATGTCGCTGGAGAACAACGTTACGCGGCCTGCCTGGAGGAATTCTTTTGTTGTTGGAAACGAATTTCTTGGAGAAGACTGGGTGTGATTGGGTTAAGCGAGTACGGATTCGGATTTAGTAAAGCGTTCCATTTTGGCAAGAGCCAGTATGTGGATGGTATCCAGGGCTAACTTTATACCATCAACTGGCTTAACAAGACAATTGGGGAATGAAAAAGAGAAAACTAAACTTTCTTAGGTCAGGAATTCAAGCTGAAGATCTTTGTGGATATTTGGACATTGTCATCGTTGGTCACATATTGGAAAAATGATTTCGACGACTATACCACTTCTTCGTCGTCTTAAAACGTTTGTTTATTTTTTTTTTTTTACTTTTTCACACACACTTAAAGAATGAAAATGAAAAGCTAATTTCTCCTTTCGAGGACAAATATCACCACAGCAGCACGTTTCATGAGAAAAATAAAATATCATTTTCTAATTTCATAACAAAAACGATGGTACGACCGGTCAAGGTAATCGCTTAAATACTCTTTGCCACCGTTGTAACGAATTTGTGTTAGAGGCACTTTCTATATTTTCACAACTGAAGACTTCAGAGAGAGTCCAGAGACATGGTGGTGGAAAACTTAGCCCCTCTCACTCAACGTTGTAACGTGAAATACAGCGGTGTTAAAAAATGTTAAAGCGCGGATAATATTTAGAAGCAAAACCGGCCATAGCTTGTTATTAACATTGAAAAGTAACGAACTCATCATGAACACTAACTGTAAAATGTTATGACAGTGTTTCGTGCCGGTTTACAGTTACCAGTAGAAGTACAAGATATTAAAAATCAACTAATCTTTCTTTTCAAACAAGTCAACTGAGATATCAATGATAACAAACTCTAACTGTTTTTGTCTCAAGTTAAAGAAGTGTGCTGAGTTAAACGCTACAAATTAGTGAATTCAGGTTAAGCCAGTTTCCTAGAGGATGTCATAAACATCCATCGTTCAACGGAGAACTATACGTTTTTCAGTTTATTAAACTTTTCTACTTTTACTGAAAAACACACATCGCTTTGAAAATGTGCAAGTGTTGTCATGCGCATTTGAATATGGCATAGAAAATGTGCAATAGAAATGTGATTTATTATTATTATTATTATTATTATTATTGAAAAGAAGTGACTTTGAAAAACATTTAACTGTAAAAAATTGATTTATTATTATTATTATTATTATTATTATTATTATTGAAAAGAAGTGACTTTGAAAAACATTTAACTATAAAAAATTGCCAGAAGGGTCTCGAAGAGAAAACTTGGAAATGGCAGATTCAATGAGGCCCCTAGGGTAATCGAGACGACTGAAAATAGAGCGTAATTTGTCTGGCGTTAGACAGAGTAAAATCTATAAACTCGCCCTTGGCAGTGAAAGTGTTACGTTTTTAATGTAGAATGTGACAAATTACACTCTACTTTCAGTCGTCTCGATTACCCTAGGGGCCTCATTGAATCTGTCATTTCCAAGTTTTCTCTTCGCGAAACTTCTGGTCCTTCAGCAAACATAATCGAAAGAGATACCACCATAGTTAGAATCAGTTTTCCTTTCAAAGATCAAGTTTCTGCCAATGCTGTTCGGAGGCATTTGCGCGATCTTAGTCATAACATTGGCCCCACTGTGCAGCCAGTTTTTGTCAGTAAAACGTTGGAGCAAGACTTTAGGCCTAAGGAAGCCAAGCCGTCTATTGTTAATCAGCAATGCGTTGTTTATCATTTTTCATGTGATCTGTGCGATGCAAATTATGTCGGTTACACAACCCGACACCTTTTCCAACGCTTTGCTGAACACAAACATTCGGCAATTGGCAAACATCTCGCTGAAGCGCACGTTGGCAGCAATCTTTTGAATGAAAGCCTTTTCAAGATTGTTGAGAAATGGCAAAGTAAGTTTGATTGTTTCGTGTTTGAGATGCTTTTTATCAAGAAACTCAAACCTAATATCAACGTGCAAACCGACTCCATACGTGCTAAACTTTTTGTCTATTTAAAGTTATTTATTTAATCTCCTATTGTTCTTTTAGTATTTATACGCCCTAAAATTTCATCATTTTCTGACTTGATAATGGCGTTACGTTAACGTTGAAACGGCGTCGAATTAGCTTTTTACCTTTTTTATCCTTTTATCATGTTGTTTAGAAACATTTCATCGCAATTTTTTATAGTTAAATATTATTATTATTATTATTATTATTATTATTATTATTATTATTATTATTATTATTATTATTAATGTAGGCTGGCACTACCTCGAAGCCTTCGAGTTATCATCGAATATATCACCGGAATATAAATTATTCAGCAGGTACAAACCATTACCAGATTCTTGGTGACGATAGTAACAATATAGCACTTGTTGAGACGCCTATGCGTTGAAAATACATTTGTACTATTGTAGACATTTTTCAGCTTTTACCATGTTACTTTTGTTCTCATCGGCCATAGATTGGACACTGAAGCGCAATAGAAGTAGATATTTAGCCAAGAAGTTATGCATGGTCGTGGAATACACTGTAGTTCAAGCCAGTCAAAAACCAATCGCAAAAATAAGTCGCCTCCCTCCCAAAAAAACGCAGGAACTTGAAACGTGAAGTAATAGCCTCAACACTTCAGTAAGGTTAAGGTTAAGGTTGAGGTGTGAGTCCTTAGCGATCCTTATCAGCAAGTTTAAGCGTATTCAACGCGACGAGCGCGAGGCGTATAAATTATGACTTGTTGTTGGGAAAAATGTTATCATCAACTTTGCAACCATGTGATAAGGGAAGTAACTGTGGTAATACTGATGTGGTTCGAACATCTCGTATTTTTCGGCGCATGATGTTGTACATGAAATATAAACGGAAAAGAAAAAAATAATGTTTATTCACCCCTTAATAAAGCTTAACTTTTGTACAGGATGAAAATTACGCCTGACGGTATTATCTTTTCCTGAGTCCTTTTTGTTCCTTAGAGCGGTTTTCAATTGAGTGTCGAAAGTAATTATGATTTTGCTTTGGTTTTTCATAACTTCGCTCTGTGATTGGCCAGGAAAACTCGCGCCACTTTCTCAACCAATGAGAAGCAAAACCAAAACCAATTGGGACTTGCACGCGCGTATTTTCGCGCGCTTTACGCCGGCTACATGTAATTGCTTCGTATTCTGATTGGTTCATTGCACTGCTTACTTCTGTTGTGATTGGTCAGAGTAATTGCTTTGGTTTTGGTTTTACGACACTCAATTGAAAAGCGCTCTAGAAACCTATGTTTTCATTTATTAATAATTAATTATTATTTGTACTTTCCAGTCCCAAGGTCAGAATAAGCACTTTCGATTGATAAAAGACGTTTCTTAGAGTTCCCTTCTGCATCTTCCTGTTACTCTGTGATACTCTTGATAAATGTTACGTAATTTTAGATAAAGACGGAAAAATATAAGCCAAGGCAAGGACGAATTTAAACCACAAATACACCCGGGGGTGTAAGAGAAATTGTACTGTATTTGTCGTGTTTTCGCTCACCCCTATAGAATAGTCTTTGTCTGCGCTGATTTCCAAACATCTTTTTGCAAGTTTCTGGGGATTAGAGGAAACAGTACTGAATTTGAAGAATCCCTCTTCCTCATCGTTGCCATGACAATCGAGGCTGCTTGTTCCATCTTCCTTTGAAAATATTTTTCAAACAGTAGCATCTATACACATACAATACCAGGCTTGCTTCTAAATCAACCTATTACATCAATGCCATCAAAACAAACTATGGTAAATTCAACTTTCGCTTTGCAGCTGTAAAAGTTTGGAATCACCTTGATGAAAGTATTAAACACCTCCCCCTTAAAACGTTTAAAAACAAAGTCAAGTTTGACATCTTACAGTCTTACTGTTCATGAGTTTTCAACTGGTATATATTTATTCATTTATTTATTGATTTATTCTCTCATTTATTTATTTATTTATTTTTATCTTCTTCTTTTGACTTATTAACTGCTCTGCTCTAACTTTAGTGCCAACCAATCTCCTATACTTAAACATTACTTAATTTTACTCAGCTCGATTAGCTTTTCAGCTATTCTGAGTAAATGTTACATTTCCTGTATAATTAGATGATGTTGTAAATGAAGTTCAATTATTATTTGGTAATAAAGCTGGTGTTGTTGTTGTTGTTGTTGTTGTTGTTGTTACCACGGGTTGAAATCCACGATGGGAATGTTTTAGACGAAATCAACGCTTTTTTATCAAAAAAAATCTGCAAGCAACATAAGGCCAGTTCACTCACCGCAGCTGTGATAAAGGATAATAATAATAATAATAATAATTATTATTATTATTATTATTATTAAATATTATTATTTATTTTTATTATTTAGTACATGGAAGTAGTACTGGTAGAAGGAGTACACATGGCTGCTCAGCATTGAATGTGCACACGTATCTTCATAATTGTAATTGCTACTTTTACTTCTTTTGCCCACCTTTAAGCCACGGTTACTGAGTTTTGTTTTTACTTCAATTGTTCAGTCAAATCTCCAAGCGATAGATGGAACTTCATGACTCGCCAAATATCATGTCAATCATCATCATCATCATCATCATAGTCAGACTCCCGCAGGAGCCCCGACGACCAATCACAAGTCGTTGCACGTGCCACAAGTATCTGCGCGTGCAGAGCCTTTGTTTTCGCTCATTAAAAGTATTGTTTTGTGGCGTTCTCGTTCCCGTTGCCGTCCTCGGTGCCCATTTTTGCGGGAAAAGATAGTCTAAAAATAGATCTGTCTGTAAAAATGCCGTGGCATTGGCAACTCCCATATATGGGAGTTGTACGCTCCTAGTGATGGGCTCCCGTCATTTTCTTTCAATAATTTCAAATTCTGCAGTTTAGAGAATTACACAACCCACATGTAGCAAAGCTAATGGAGGCAGGTTGCGTAACCTACAATCAAAAAACAAGGAAAAAGAAACTAGGAATCTAATCTTTGACGCCATTAACAGGGCACACTCACGTTTGAGCGAAGTTCAAGTTTGAAACGGCAAGCAGCTGCAGTTAAAAATAAATACACAAATGCCGGCAAATAACTCAGGTTCCTTTATTTCATTGTAATCAAATTCCAAATCAACGCCGTAAACAAACAGCAATTGTCCAGGGGACAGCCAAGGGGACTAAGCACAACACTTCATCAGACTCTTACGAACATATGGTACGTTGTAAAAACCATTTGATGAAATGCTCGAGGTATTCGCTCGAACGAGCACATGGTTCTCAAAAACACAACGAAGGCAAAAAAACACTAGCGTGAGGCATGGCGGGATAGTAACACAACATGGACTGGAGTGGACTATAAGATTGTTGAGGATTAGCCTCAACATCCTGGGGATTAGGGCTGAACGAAAACCCTACCTGATAGCAACAAATCAAATCGCATCTCGAGTGTTCAGACTAGGCTGATCTAAGACAGCTTAGAGTTCTTAAAATGTTCACATGATCTTCATGTTGCTTCCTCGAGAAGGCACAACTTCTATATAGGGCGAACAAGTCTCGAGTTCTTCGTCTTCATTTTTACAATGCGCACACGTGAATTTTCACCCGGGAACACTTTCGTTACACGGCCTAACAACCAACGACACCTCGGAACAGTGTTGTCTACCACAAGAACCAGGTCATTCACTGCCAAATTCCTCTTGTTCAGTAGCCATTTGTGTCGTTGCTGTAATGTGGGCACATATTCCCGAATCCACCAGAAGCAGTTAGCGAGAAACTGCGCATGCCTCCACTGTTTGCGCGAGTAAAGTTCCTCCTTGACGAAGACACCTTGGGATACAACAAGATTTCGTCGTTGAAGAAGTAAGTGGTTTGGGGTGAGTGGCTCCATATCATTCGGATCATCACTGGCTGGACAAATGGGTCGGCTGTTTAAAATGGACGTAACTTCAGCAAACACTGTACGCAGGGTCTCCAAACTGACGACAGCACCTTGATTACCAAGAACAGCGTTCATGGCCTTTCGCACACTTCTAATAAGTCTCTCCCGTACGCCTGAGATGTGGCTTGCTGCGGGAGGTTGAAAACGCCACTCTGGCAACACACAACTGTGCCATTCTGCTTCATGAGGATGTAGCTCTCTCTTGATGAGCTCTTCATTTAAATCTTGAACCGATCCTTCTCAGCACCTGTAAAATTTGTGCCGTTGTCTGACCATAGTTGTTTAGGACACAAATACACGAACACAAATACAGCGACGCATTGCTTGGATAAACGTGTCTGTTTCCAATGAACTGACATCTTCAATATGAATTGCTCGGCTATTGAAGCAAATGAATATGCAACCATACACCTTCACACTGCTACGACCACGCTTCACATAGAACGGCCCAAAGAAGTCTACACCGGTGTATGTAAACGGAGGTAAGTAAGGTAGTAGCCTCTCTCTGGGAAGGTCTGCCATCACTTATTGCATAGTAGACGCGTTACGCTTGCGGCAGTTGACACATTTGCTCAAGACCTGGCGTACCAGAGATCTCGCTCTCAAGATCCAGTAGATTTGGCGGATGACGGACAGCACATGTTCGCGGCTCACGTGACCAAGCACATGGTGGTGGTAGCAGACTATTAGCACGGACACAGGATGGACCTTTGGAAGGACCATGGGGTGAGCGGCTTCAAAGGCAATTGGTGCGCGATGAGCTCTTCCTCCCACACGAATGATGTCATCGACCAGGATCGGACTTAGATTGGTTAGTTTGCTATGACCTTTAACCTGTCTGCCTTCCTTTAGAGCTAGATACTCCTCATGAAAGTGTTGGTATTGAACCAATCGGACAATTTCTTTACTTGCTCGCTGAAGTTCAGCAAGAGCAAGAGTTCTTGATGTGAAGTACTCAAGCCTTTCATTTCTAAGACGCTTGACAAAACGCAGCACCCACGACAACACTCTTAGCAGGTGAGACCAGGATGAATAGCGCTGCAACAGGAACTCAATCTGTGATGTGTTACTCGTAAACATGACAATCGGGGCCTTCCGTATTTCTTCATCATCATCTTTCAGGTCCTCCACTGGTACTATGGACCATGAATGTTCCGGTTGCCACAGGAATTTGGGGCCTGACCACCAATGACATTCAGCTTGAAAATAATGAACACTAACACCTCGCGATCCATCATCAGCTGGGTTTGCAGCACCAGAAATGTGATGCCACTGCTCTGGGTAAGTTTTCTCATGGATTTCGGCCACGTGATTTGCAACAAAAGTCTGAAATCGCCTCGTTCGGTTCTTGATGTATTGCAACGATGTCATCGAGTCAGACCAGAAAAAGACTTTGTCTACTTGCAGATCAAGATCGATCAGGATCATCTTACTCAAGCGCGCTGTCAGTACTGCAGCCTGCAGCTCTAGGCGAGGGATGGTCCACTCTCTTATGGGTGCACTACGAGCTTTTCCCATTACGAAGGAACAATCTACCACTCCTTGTACATCGACGAATCGTAGATAGGACACTGCGGCATAACCACGCCTGGATGCATCAGTAAAACTGTGTAGTTGTACTGTTGTCGGCGTACCAAAGAACCAGGTCTTATAACACCTGGGAATTTCAATCTTGATAACATGGGGTAGCTCTTCCAGTCATTTCTGCCACTGCTACAAGTATGGTTCCGGGATTTCTTGATTCCAGGGAAGCTTATCCCTCCAGAGTTCTTGTAACAGAATCTTGGCTGAGAACACAAAGCGTGAAAGAAACCCTAAAGGATTGAACAGGGAACTCACAATAGAAAGTACTCCTCGCTTGGTGGATGGCTTGCATGTCTTCACTGCCTTAAACTTGAAGGTATCTGACTGTGCATCCCAGTACACGCCCGAGGCTCGCTCTAACGGTAGTTGATCTAGATCTAAGTCCAGCTTGGGGTTCGCTCTCAACTCTGGCGGGATTGATTCCAATACTTCACGACTGTTGCTTGCAAACTTCATGAGTTGGAAGCCTCCCTCTTTCAACAAGTTGGTTAGATCTGAAACCAGATAAATGGCTTGTTCAGTGCTCGACACTGACTTTAGGACGTCATCCACATAGAAATTTCTGCCAACGGTTTTGATGGCTTCGGGTAAATAGTTTCCAGCATTGTCTTGTGAAGTCATCTTCAAGGCCTTGTTGGCACAGCAGGGCGATGCCTTAGCGCCAAAAATGTGCACTAGCATCTTGTACTCTTCAGCAGGATCATCAATATTATCTGACCACCACAAAAATCTGAGAGAATCTGTGTCACTCGGCGTCACTCTGGTTTGGTAGAACATACCTTCAACATCTGCGGAGAAGACAACTTCTTCTTCTCGGAAACGAATCAACACGCTACTCAGGTCATTTGTCAGACTAGGTCACTGTAAGAGCTGTTCATTCAAAGATACGCCATTAAATCTTGCTGCTGCATCGAATGATACCGTCACTTTACCAGGCTTATTAGGGTTGGTTACTGGGTAATGAGGAAGATACCGCGTGGTGTTGCTGTTTCTTCTTTAGTTAACTTTCTTGCGAATCCTTTACTTACACAATCATCAATCACGGCTCTGTATTTAACCTCTAGCTCTGGGTCACGTTTAAAGCGTTTCCTTAAGTGCTGTAATCGTTCTTCGGCTAGCCCTCTATTGAAAGGGAGCACAGGATTATCATCCTTGCACAGGAGTCCCATCTGGTAATGCCCATCTTGTTTGCAAACGGAGTTGTCCATCAACTTCAAGGCTCTACGGTCTTCCACAGACATGGGTTTGGTTTCATACTTGGCAGTGCCATAGGATTCAATCTTCCAGAATTCCTCGAGCTGGTTGTTCAAGGAAACATCCTCCCCACTGATTAGGTTGACTTGCATCTGACTGGAGTTATGTACATTAGGGGAACCACCAAGTATACTCCAACCAATACATGACTTGATGGCGAATGGCTCATTAGGCTTTCGCCTTTTCACATCGAGAGGTACGGAAACTTCCTGGATATTGCTACCAAGCAGGACAGAAATCTTCTTCCTTTCCACCTCAAGAAAACATACGTGCTGCAGATGCGGCCACTGTTCCACCGACCTTGTCACTTTTGTGTGCTTTAGGGGAATAGTCAGATCCTTTACAGCCCAGGCGGCCTTGACATCAATCACGTTGTCATTCAGGTTGTCCACTGAGGCAATCTTAAAGTCAACCTTCAGCCCTTCTTCTTCAGCATTAGCATTGCTAACGGTTGTAAGTGAAAGCTTACTTGACGATCCCTTAATGTTCAACAGTTTCACAAGAGAAGGGTCTATCATAGTTATGTCAGAACCTGAATCCACTTGACCATAAGTCGTTATTTGGCTGCCATCCTCGCTGATCACTTTAACCGGGATGACTTGAAGCAACACCTCGCAAGAACTAACTGGGCCTTTCGCAGAGCATGTTGAAATAGTACCTTGATCAGGTACTAAGTTCTCGTTGGCAACCTCATTATTCTGGTTTACCACATCCTGGTTTGTCCTTTCTCTGGGTTCGGGGAAGTGCAACAAAGTGTGATGCATCTTGCCACAACCTTGAACTTTGCATCTTGCTAAAGATTTACAGTTCTTCGAATTGTGTCAAGCTGGGCTGAGACAACTGAAGCAAATCTTTCTTTGCCTCACAAGGTCACATCTCTCCTGGGGAGATTTTGATACAGTCGGTGGGGCTGATGACACATTGGACATGATTCTGGTTTTGCTGTTGTAATGGCATAGGCAGACATCTTTGGAGTTGCAAGCTTACTCCTAAACTTGACCTTGGTAGCCGTTACAGTATCACCATATCCACCACTAAAGAAAGGATGGTTTAAGACATAAGCTCGCTCCTTAAGGAAGTCTACAACATCCTTAAAGTTTGGCATTACTTGGCCTTTGCGCTCAAGACTATTCAAGTGCTCGGCAAATTTGGCTTGCATCCACTTGGGCAGTCGCATGATGTCAGTATTCATTTCACTGAGATCATAGGGTATCATAGTAACTTGGGCTGTGTCAGCATAGCGCTGCAAGCTCTCCTTGTCGTTTGCTTGTATAGCAGGTCCTTTCGTCAGGGCTTCCACACACGCTCTCACTACCTGGAATGGGTGACCAAATCGCTCCTCCAATGTCTTAAGCGCCTTTGCTAGACCACCAGGCATTGACTCGTACCGCTGCACTGCAATCAAGGCAGGTCCCTCCAAAAACTGCAGCAGACGGGTCATTTTGACAGCATCATCAAGCGGTCTTGTTTCGACCATTTGCCTAAATCTTTGACGGAAGGCTGGATATCTCTCAGGGGATCCATCAAACTTCTGGATTTGCACATGAGGTACATCATAAGAGGCACTCATTCTCTCCATCGATGACATGATAGAGACGAGGCTTTCATTCACAATTTGACTGGGCACATTAGAGTGTGTCGTACGACTGGTATTGGTGGAGACAAGTGATGTCTGTACAGCTGGCAATGCGTTCAAAGGTTGCCGATTGGGTCTACCTTGGTCAGGCTTAGTTGTGTCCCTCATAAAAACTGGCTTAACTGGGTTTTTTGAAGTCATACATGGTTCACTCGAACGGAGTTTAACAGTAAATTCTGAGGAGCCTGTCATCTGAGGCTCACCTCCCATTGCAGGTGTGGACGTGTAAGGCGGGATCATCCTTGACACTGGGCCAGGAAAGGTGCTAGTAGTAATTACAGATGTTAAGGTAACAGTTGGTACTGTAGGGGGTTGCGGTAGGATATCCTTTGAGTATATGTCAAGTTTTGGTGACCACTTAATACCCTCCTGTTCATTCGGCAGGTCTGATACTCCTTCTTCTACCAGAAAGGCCTCTAAACGAGCTAGTTCTGCCTGATTCTTTGCGGCTGCAACTTCCCTCTCTGCTTCCAATTTGGTCATTTCCAATCTATGTTGCAGTTCCAATTCTATATGAATGATATATGAAATGAATCATATATGAACTGCGGAAATGAAATCAAATGGAGAATGATCCTCGCAGTTATGAACGCAATTTATGCAATTGCGAAAAGAAGCCTGAAAAAAATTCAGGACTTCAACGGGGTTTGAACCCGTGACCTCGCGATTACCGGTGCGATGCTCTAACCAACTGAGCTATGAAGCCACTGACGTTGGGAGCAGGTCAGTTCATATATGATTCATTTCATATATCATTCATACTCATTTCTTTCACGGGATCATATGAACCCGCAATTGACCTGCTCCCAACGTCAGTGGCTTCATAGCTCAGTTGGTTAGAGCATGGCACCGGTAATCGCGAGGTCACGGGTTCAAACCCCGTTGAAGTCCTGAATTTTTTTCAGGCTTCTTTTCGCAATTGCATAAATTGCGTTCATAACTGCGAGGATCATTCTTCATTTGATTTCATTTCCGCAGTTCATATATGATTCATTTCATATATCATTCATACTCATTTCTTTCACGGGATCATATGAACCCGCAATTGACCTGCTCCCAACGTCAGTGGCTTCATAGCTCAGTTGGTTAGAGCATCGCACCGGTAATCGCGAGGTCACGGGTTCAAACCCCGTTGAAGTCCTGAATCTTTTTCAGGCTTCTTTTCGCAATTGCATAAATTGCGTTCATAACTGCGAGGATCATTCTTCATTTGAGTTCCAATTCTGTTCGTTTTATTTCCATTTCGACTCTTTTCATCTCTAACTCGACTACTCTCCTACTCCTTTCTTCAGCTTGTTGTTGAATTAATGCTGCCTTTGCTGCTTGAGCCTTAGCTTCTCGGGCCTTGGAGCTAGACACACTTAGTTTCGAGATACGACTCGCTGAGGATTTCACGGATTCCGGGAGGGGGAGGTTTCTTTCATACATTCACATCTTCAAACGCTTGATTATTGTAAAAGGCAGCAACACTAACAACAAACTGTTCTATACGATCATTATAGGCTTGTATTCTTGATTGTTGAGCGGCGCGGTCGCTCAAGACTCCTTTATATTTCTCACAGTTGGTACCGAGCAAATCAGCATATTTATCAGAACAAACACAATACTCACATGAAGAATGATCCTCGCAGTTATGAACGCAATTTATGCAATTGCGAAAAGAAGCCTGAAAAAAATTCAGGACTTCAACGGGGTTTGAACCCGTGACCTCGCGATTACCGGTGCGATGCTCTACCCAACTGAGCTATGAAGTCACTGACGTTGGGAGCAGGTCAATTGTGGGTCATATGATCCCGTGAAAGAAATGAGTATGAATGATATATGAGAAATGAATCATATATGAACTGCGGAAATGAAATCACATGAAGAATGATCCTCGCAGTTATGAACGCAATTTATGCAATTGCGAAAAGAAGCCTGAAAAAAATTCAGGACTTCAACAGGGTTTGAACCCGTGACCTCGCGATTACCGGTGCGATGCTCTACCCAACTGAGCTATGAAGCCACTGACGTTGGGAGCAGGTCAGAAGTCCTGAATTTTTTTCAGGCTTCTTTTCGCAATTGCGAGGATCATTCTTCATGTGATTTCATTTCCGCAGTTCATATATGATTCATTTCTCATATATCATTCATACTCATTTCTTTCACGGGCATGGCGGGATAGTAACACAACATGTACTGGACTGGACTGGACTAGAAGATTGTTGAGGGTTAGCCTCAACAGCAATAAATAATTGCTTCAGTAACCTGCGACCGGGAATTCAATAAAACTGTCAACGGGAAGTGATCATTGTTTAGCAGAAAGCTTGAGACATTTAATGGGATTATCTTGAGAAAAAAAAATTAAACTTAATGGGTTGATTTTAATGCAATTAAATTGACAAGATACTACAGAAATCCTTGCAGAAATCTGATACGTCAGCTTTGCCATGGAAACCAAGCTGCAAAATTTGTGAGATTCACGAGATGCGTAATTTCTTGCTTGCTGTGATTAATTATTTAAAAGCAAAGCATTCTTGGAGATAAAAACAAAGCCCCCAATGTGGGCGAATGGTTATTGTTATCAATATTTTGTGAAAATAGCAGAAAGTAGGCAAAATACACAAACAAGCGTTCGACGACTGTCATAAGAACTGTGCGCAGCTTATAAGGCGAAAACGTTTCCAATATAACGATCTTACAGAGTACGAAAGACACACTCGAATTACGCTTATGTCTTTGCTACAGCCACCGGACGAGTTCAATGTTCTTTCAGGCGACGAGTTCGTGATTTTAGCGGAAAACGATGATGATCCCGCGTCCCCACCGTACAAGAAACATAAGCGAGTACATTGGTCGCAAGATTTGGTGGAGATCATCTACTTTGTGCCCACGCAAAGCAACTCTGTAATTTCCCCGCTTGCAGAATACCGTGGCAGTCCAAAGCTGCGAAAAACCAAATCGCGGCGATCGACAAATTCTCTGAGCCGAAGCGCTGGACAAATTAGCACTGTGATGGTGATGAGAGGACTGCAGTTCATAACAAGACAACTGAATGATTTTTCCGTGAGTAGTGTTTCGGAAGACCGGTCGTGGAGATGGGACGATTTACAACAGCTGTATATGATTAGGGAGAGGCTTAAGGACGAAAAAGGTGACTGGGTGTAGCAGTGGTAGGAGAAATGAAATACGATATCTGGAATAATGACCGCTCACCTCAAGTGAGTTGGAAAACTGATTTTGAGTATATGACAAGCCCGATAACAAGAAGGAACAGAGAGGTGTGAAGAGCAATTCGTTGTACCAGAGATGAGCGTCGCAATGTTAGATTGAGACGAAGACAGAAAAGATGGGAGATACGATTGTAACTCAATGAAAATGTTGAAATTTTCAGATCCTGCAAGAAAAACATTGTACACAAAAGATGAGTCAGCAAAATATAACTCACAGCTAAATTATCAAACGCATGCAAACGATGCATGATGCAAACGGTATTTCATCCACTGGACCCAGAGGGAAAGAAAGAAAGAAAATCAACGGACATCGAACTGCTGTATGCGTCACGTTGCCGGTTATCATCGTTTAGTGGTTATATAACAAATTCCTTGCTGCCTGTGGCGATGAAGGAGCCTATAATACAACTCGTTTTAATTTAGTGGAACCCTGATAAACTAGCTCCGCGGCGGTGCACGATTTTGCAAAAGGATGATGGCATTTGGAAGCTCTGAGTAGGTAGGAAAACACCAAGGAACACATGAGAGAAATAAAAAGAACAAAGGCAATCATACCAAAAAAAAAAAAAAAAAAAGAAAGAAAACAGAAAAGAAACGACGTCACCGACGTTTTGTCGAAAATAGGAAAAGAAAAACTTGAACTTTGTATTCGCTGAAGCCGCAAGCAATTAAATCGATTGAATTTCAGTAACACAAATGACAACAAATTCTAGTTTGGTCTTTCTTAATGCGTTTCTATTGAAAATAAGAAATTTCGTAGTAAATAATGTACAGGTAAAAAAAGTGAAATTATGGAAAAATGTGAAAACGCTATGACTTTACAGAAATGATACCTTGATCATGAAATAAATTGCTTCTATTTCATATCTACTTGTGTGTGTAAAATGTTCTAGAATAAAGGAAATTATAATTTGAAGGTTCTTAATCGAATCTGAGTACGCGTCATAGACATATCAGATCTATTCAGGGACGAAAATCATTAATTATTAATTAAGCATGAATTCTTGTTTGATTCAAAATTGAGAATTGTATTCAAGTCCATTTATGGGAAGCTCGTCATTACGTTTAGTAAGTACGTCATAAGAAAAATGTTTTTTTAAATAATACGTCTAAAATAATCTTGCTTTAGTAGAAGCTTAATCGTATGGTGAAAGCTTGTTCATCGCTATTGCGCATCATTTTGCTACATTGTTGACATGACGCTCATTGGCTTATCGTCTCGGCCATGCATGGGCTATTCTTAGTCGATGGCTAAAAACCGAAACAAGAAACTAACCAACGATCAAACAAAAGATTTCACAGCTAAATTTAAAATATTGTGAATGATGTAATATCTGATAGCTGAGTTAATCTTTTGTCTCACGATTGAGTCACAAAGATGTGGATCGCGACGTTTCGACCGCTATACTGCTGGTCTTCATCAGGCGATGGTGTCGACTGGCTGCGTGTGAGTATAAGAAGCACCGTGGCTGGTGGTGATTGGTGCGTTTCGATCCTCGCTTAGGCTGTTGTTGATTGGAGGATTTCGATCCTTGTCGTTCAGACTAGAAATTGTTCCCTCACCGGTCCGCTTTGGTACCGATCGGCTGTTGTGTTGTTTGATCGTGGGCATCCACGCTTCAGGAATTTCAATTCCACTGTCCCTGTTGATGTTGTTAGGGTGAAGTCTTATGTGAATAGCCTCTTTAACGCTACGGGTGTACCAATGTGGGTCTCGGTCAATAAATTTAACTTCGTCCCAGAGCGGATAATGTCCGGTCGCGTTGCTATGTTCTGAAACGGCGGAGGATTGGGTTCCAGCAAGGCGTATGTCTCTATCGTGTTCCTTAATCCGTTCATGCATAGATCTTCCCGTCTCTCCAATATAAACCTTACCACATTCGCAGGGAATCTTGTAGACAACTCCGTCTTGTTTTACTGGATCGACAATGTCCTTAGGTCGCACTAGGTGTGATCTAGGAGTTGTTTCAGATCTGAAAACAGTCCGTATGCCTTGTTGTTGTAGGCAACGGCGAAGAGCCTCCGATGTGCCTTTGACGTATGGCAGAACCACAGTAGATTTATTTTCGGGTTCAGGTTCTTTAGTGTTTGTTCGTCCCTTGGTTTTCGTAAGATTTTTCACAAACGAAAACTGAAACGGATAACCATTGGAAACAAGGACCGATGAGAGGTGTTTCTTTTCATGAGAGATAATTGATGGTCTCGTTATGAGGTGTTTCGATCGATCGTACAGGCACTTGACAATACCGCGTTTTACAGATTGCGGGTGGTGTGAATCATACGCTAGGTACTGGTCAGTGTGTGTATGCTTTCTGTAAACACTGGTAGAGAGGTATCTATTCGAATCCTTGATGATCAACGTATCAAGGAAGGGAATTGAGTTGTCATTCTCAGTTTCCATTGTGAAACGGATCGTCGGCCGTTGACTATTGAGGTGTTGTAAGAACGAGTCAACTTTGTCATGATCTAAGATGGTAAAGGTGTCATCCACATAGCATTTCCAGATCTTAGGTGTGCAGGGCGTCGATGTCAAAGCTTGCTCCTCAAAACCCTCCATGTAGCGGTTAGCTATCCCTGCGGATAGCCGGCTACCCATGGCTGCTCCTTCTTGCTGTTCGTAAATCAGTCCATCATACTGGAAGTATGTGGATCTAAGAACGAAACTCAAGAGGTCTGCAATCTGCGTAGGTGTTAGAGTCGTGCGGTTGGCAAGGCACCGGTCAGCTTCTAGTTTTCCTCCAATCAACAACAGCCTAAGCGTGGATCGAAACGCACCAATCACCACCGGCCATGGTGCTTCTTATACTCACACGCAGCCAGTCGACACCATCGCCTGAGGAAGACCAGCTGTATAGCGGTCGAAACGTCGCGATCCACATCTTTGTGACTCAATCGTGAGAGAAAAGATTAACTCAGCTATCATTTGAAACCACGATGACGAACACCTTTCATAATATTGATGTAATATCTCTTAATCCTCTCCTTGGGGAGCTTATACGACGTTTCTGATTTTATGGAAAGGTTCAATAGGGCTGCATTTTCACATACAAGAAAAACAGACGTTCCAACTTAATTTTTTTTACAATTGCTAGTAATTTCGCAATCTGATTGGCTAATTTGCCATTGTCGATAAGAGTCTAGACAACGCTGCTCGTGTAAACGCGTTGCGCGATGCCTTTTTGCAGCTCGCGCTCTGAAATTAACAGTTTCTTTGACGTTCACATATTGTGGTAAATAAACAAATAGAATGTGGTTTAGTGTTGTCTGTACTCTTATCGACAACTATATTCGTCATCACAGTGGTCAAAATTTGCTGTGGACTCACTCGGCTGCGCCTCGTGAGTCCACAACATTTTGACCGCTGTGATGACGAATATAGTTGTCGATAAGAGTACAGACAACACTAAACCACATTCTATTTGTTAATCAGTGTTTGTAGCCTGATGTCGCCCACTCCCAAGAAGGACGTGTGAATCACCTGGGCGTTAACTACCTGGAAACTGAGAAATTATTGTGATTGGTCTGTTTTTGTTTTTTTAATAATGTTGCATAAAATTATTTGAAATTATTCCTTCTCATCAAAGACATATCCATACTGCTGTGGCAAGCATCAGATACCTTAAAACTTCACTTAATTCCAGGTTTCGCTATTTTTGGTTTTTCTTTGAGTTCAACTGATGTAGACGTGTATCTAGTTATTTTGATAAAACTGCTATACCACTTTTCTTCATTATTTTGTGGAGTTTGTTGGGAATTGAACAAGATATATTGGGAGGGGTGTTTATTTCTAAACACCTACCGCGTGGAGGCGGTTAATAGACACTGGGTGGTGTAGACAATGGGGGGTGTAGACGGTGGGTGGTGTAGACACTGGGTGGTTTAGAGACAGTAGGTGGTGTAGACAGTGGGGGGTGAAGACAGTGGGGGTGTAGACAGTGGGGGGTGTAGACAGTGGGGGGTGTAGACACTGGGTGGTGTAGACACTGGGTGGTGTAGACGGTGGGTGGTGTAGACAGTGGGGGCTGTAGACAGTGGGGTGTAGACAGTGGGGGGTGTAGACAGTGTTGGTGATGTAAGAAATAAGGAAATTACAGCCACAATTGGCAACAATTCCCGCGCAAAATAGATGTCTCGTTTGATTATGTTGCAAATAAAGTTACCCAAGTACAGATATATATATATCTGTTGTAAAGTAGTTTAGGGAAAAGCAGGGAACCGTTGGTCCTACTTTGAACATACCTATAATTTCTTTCAGTGTTAGAGCTGATAACCACCAAACTTCGTTATTTTTCCTAAAATTTGCGTGGAACAACAGTTTGGCAATTACATGTCATTTCCATAGCAACTGGTTTCTGACAATCACGTTTTCGAAATTTGGATTTTTTTTCTATTTTCTTTATCTCTTTTTTTCTGGTGTAATTTCGTGGGCACCTCTGTTAGACGTGGCACATTTATTGTAATTCATTTAACAACAAATGGTTTGATGGTTGCAGTGCAGCTACAATTGCTGTAAAGTGAAAAGTATTAACGTAACGATAGTCCACCGGGTCATAGCACTTGCCAAATTAGTCGAGCCAAAGATCTTTGTATTTACATTTCTTTGTTCATCTGAAGCTGCAAACCAGATTCTTTTCAAGTTTTCTTTTTAGTCTTTGTCAAAGCAATGAAAGTTTTACGGAATTAGTGGTTTAAGTTATTGCTCTTCAACTTCCCATTCGGGTAATTATTAATCCCACCTCTTTGAATTAGACCCGTTTCAAACGTTGTGCTACTGCCGTGCTTAGCTGGCTCGACTGTCGCACGATTCCAGCACGACTTGGTTTCAGACGCCGAATTTAATTCCGTCAAATAAAAATCTGTTGCCCAATCTCGTACCCAGAATCGTCGGGTGCCGTAACCAAAACACTGACCAGCCGTTGTACGAAGCAAATCCAAAATGTTAATTTATGAATCGAGTTCGACACGGCAGAAGCACGGCGTTTGAAACCAAGTCGTGCTACTGCCGTGTAGGCTTGCCGTGCTACACGGCAGTAGCACGACTTGGTTTGAGTTCGACACGGCAGTAGCAGGACGTTTGAAACAGGCCTGTGAAAAGCTGGAATGGTTTTTTTAGCGTACGTGCTTGAAACAATGATGTGTTAAACTGAATACATGCGGGCTGATACCAAAGAATAAATATACGCCGGAAATTCACGGAAACGTTTGAAGAAATGCTTTCGTTTATCGCCGCATTGTGTGTTTCCTTTTGTTTTAATCCTTACTTTTCAATCTAATGAAGGCAGATACAACTTGAATATTTATTTACATTTGAAGGTATCTAGACGGCAAAGGGCCATAAACTGAAATAATGTTTAGATACCTTCATTCTTAGGCTTTGCGTGAAATCCTAAGTCGTAATGTTTTCAGCAATTCTGTGTTGTGTGTGGAAACGTTATTTTTTTTTAAATCATTTTTCAAAAAGATATGAAATGAAGACAGACTTGAATGGGAAACCTTTGTGAATTATAATAATATATATAAGTTCTTTTTTGACCAGGCCACGTGCATGATTTTTGGAGCGGACGCGCTGGGCGACAGTGTATACATTTTTTTTAATTTTAAGATCATAAAGCGACGGGGCTAGTGAAAACAAAAATCTGTTTTGTGCCCTGTATTGTATTTGTTGTCGTTATCAACTTTATTTGTGTTAAATTTTCGTGTCTATATATGTCGTAAGAAATTTGCTTAATTAACATTTCTTCTAAAATGCTAAATTTATACTTCTTATAAATAAACGTTTTTCTTTCTACGAGGCATGAAATTCTATCTTATTCTCCAAAAAATTCTTCTTCTTCTTCTTCTTCTTCTTCTTCTTCTTCTTCTTCTTCTTCTTGTTATAAAGAGAATTAAAATATAGCCAAAAAAATTGAAATGCCCTTAGAATTCCTGTCCTATGGCAACTTGAAAGATTTGGATCGGACAAAAGGCAATTTGTGGTATTTGTTTGTAATCGGTTCAGCAGCTGTGAGGAATCAAAGTAACAGTAATAGATATTTAGTTTCCAAATAAACTTTGTTGTCGTTAAAATGCCGGAAGAATTTATTTTTGAAAGGTGTATGATAAAAAACCCCATGGAGTATGCTTTCAATGCACATGATCGCGGGTGAGTGTCAAAGACTGAGGAAAAGATGCTTTCGTATTATCTGCAAGGCGAATTTTTATATTAACCAGGCTTTCAGATCTTTTAAAGATACTAGGTTCGTGTGGAGGAAAGGAAACCAGAAATATATTTTTAAATCAAAGATACGGCCGACCACAACAAATTTCTTAAATTTCGGATAAATTTCTTTTCAAAATGTCTTAGTTTTTTTAACTGTAAGAGGTTAAAAGACCTATTTTGAAACCTATTACTGCGAGAGATACCATTAAATAAATTACCGAATGAATAGGGATTCGGTATCATAAGTAGCTTTCCTTAAATGTTTCAGCTAATTCTAAATTAAACGATTCTAGCTCAAGCTATTACGCTATAAATAAAAAGAAGCCGGTCGATTTAATCGTTCCTTGAAGTTTGTCCAGTGGCGTGCTGGTTTTGACTCGGCTGCCTTTGCATTATTTATCCGGTAATGTGATTTGTGAGCTGATTTCACGAGGTCTTGAAAAGCATTGGCTCACCTACACGTGACAAGTTCTTTTCAGACTGAAAAAAAGCGATTCCTGGGAAAATAATGCCAACCGAGAAGTCCATCACAACTAAAATTTATAGATTGTTTCTTGCAAAATCGTGTTATTGTTCAGTATTTTAATCCACGAATGGCGTCTGAGGCTGAACACAAACGCACACTCCCGGATCTCGAGGTAAGTCAGGTACACGTTTTCGCGAACAGTTAAACACAATACTGATTATTTCTCTGACAGGCTACTGGTGCAAGTTGGGCTTAAAAGCAATTTGCGGTGCTTCCCAATTCATATTTCACAAATAGCTGCCAGCGAAGCAGAACTTGATGTTGTTTTAAGTTGGTTTCTATAATCACAACGATCGAAGTAAAATGGACAGCGACCAGACAGAGGTTCTCTCTTGCGATGCAATACATCTTGACGTTCAAAAAAAAGTTCACTGGGCCTTAAAACTAGAGGAAATATTCTACTTCGCTCCAGACACCGAGTGCAAGGCTCAGCATCCCATGCTGAAGAAGTTTAAAACGAAGGTTCGTGCTTTGAAAAGTAACCACTTCTCAGGCTTGTTGGAAATCCGTGATCGCAACCGACTGTACAAGCTGCCAGAAAAAATTGAAAGACTCGTTGAGAAGCTCTCAGGAAGCTATGACGTATCGACAGAGGAAGATTTAAACAACTTGAATAACTACTGGGATGAACTTTTTGAACTATACGGTGAGTACAAAGCTCGCTAGATGTCACTCCGTATTGCTCACCAAGATTTACATCGTCGGCTGATTAAAAAGGTGGCTGGTTGTATGCAAATCAAATGCCAAGTCTCTCTTGTACAGATCAAGGACTGAAGCTTGTCTTAGTTGTAAGAGATCAGTTCAGCTTTTTATATAATTTTAAAAACGGTGTCCCAGCTTTATTTTGTTTTTAATTCAATCGAGACAGTGAAAATAGACTATGCAAGGAGGTATACATGTACATATTTTGAAACAAAAATAAAAAAGGTTTGTATAAATGAAAATGTATGTCACGGTCTAGTATTTAAATCCTTGGGCGTGAGGTGGATACTGCTAATTTACCCACTCCTTTGATGTGTGCCCGCCTTTACCATGACTTCTTAAATCCTCAGTACCTAACCTAATAGAAAGGATCATGCTTTAAGACGTTCCAAGTGAAAACGAAAAATAGTACCCCTCGAGTTTTGGAGAGCAAAATATCAAACAGCAAAATAACAGCAACCACGTAACGATTTTTAGTGAATTTCTAAATCCACAGTAAACATTTTGAATTATTAGATGCATTTTAAGAGCTGCTGTTCGTTCTAGGGATTAAAGAAGAGCAAGCTAAATTCGACGGCCTTCTGCTAAAATCGCAAGCGATCCAACGTCCTACAGAAAAAAAAAATGTCTTTAAGACAGAAAGTGAGGCTTTAATCGTCTAGATAAATTTTTTAAAAAGAAATGATTTCAAAGAGCACAGTGAAATACCAAGCTTCCGTCAAAATTATAGCTATCATAAAGGTCATAATGCACAGCGTTTCAAGATCGCTCACTGGTTGTCGCTGATCAAGGCCATAAGCCCCAGTTAATGAAGCTGTCTTTAACTGAATGTCTTTCCTGGGGTAGAAGAAAAGAGAGAATCAGAAAAGACAGTTTTGTCCTGTGACTTTTTAATCAGTAAGAAATCAATTGTCTGCGGCTTTCTTGGGAATTAAAAAAAGCCAATTTGTTTTTGGTCTGACAGGAGCTCACAGCCAGCTGGTTATTTCACTTAAAACAGAGCAAGGCACACGTGAGTCTAGAGTCACGTTGTCGAGTTTGACTAAGGCGAAAAATGATCAAAGTGAGATGCCACTGTTTGACGGTTGCTTCATCAAAGATGTCAGTTCCTTTATTGTCATCATTGCTTTTTGCTTTGTGATTCCGGTCCCCGCTTCAATGACTTCCTAGAAAATAACAGTTGAAAAATGATATGAGAACACTTAGAAAAAGTAAGTGGCGATGAAAAGGTTAAAAGATAATAAAGACTGAGTAACATGATGTATTTATGAGCTTACCCAAAACACCATAAACTGAGCTAACAGCATACGGTTTGTAAAACATCGTTAATATTTGTTGCTAAACAACAATGCCGGGTCAGCTGTCACCAAAAAGTGATCACTTTCAAACTAGTTTTTTTAATTTTCAACCGTTTGAGCTGAGACTTTGCACAATAATAGAACTTTGTATTCCCAACAATCGTATGTTTTCGGATTGACAGCAAAAAGTAGTTTTCGACTTATGGCATAAAATACTACACCTTTTAAAAGAACTTACAGAGATGAGCTCAAATGTGAAAAAAATATTTGTAAAGCTTAATTGGTTGAAAAGTTATTGAGCTGTGAATTTCGTATTTTTCGCCATTTTGTTACTATTTTTAGAAATTTGGTGATCTTTAGAATGTTATATCTTCTTAACCAAGTGAGGCTTTCAAAAATGTTTTTCACATTTAAGTTCTTCTCTGAGTACTCTTTTAAAATTGCTAACTTGTTATGGCATAACTTAAAAGTTATATTTTACTGGCCGTCTTATGACGTCATTTTCGCGCCAAAAACCGTTCAAATCAAAAATTCAAAAACATCCGATTGTTGGGAATACAAAGTTCTATTATCTTGCAAAGTCTTAGCTCAAACGGTTAAAAATTGAAAAACTAGTTTGAAAGTGATCACTTTTTGATGACAGCTGACCCGCCGTGAACTCACAGTTTTTCCAATTTTGTTTTCGTTCCCGCTGAGATAGAAAACCATCGTCTCCGTTGCATTTTTTTCACAGTCGGTGAATTTTCTAGAAACTTTTTTTAGTGGGGTGCAAATCATGGACAACCGAGAAAGCGTTTCACAATGGTGAAAGTCTCGCTCTTTTGGTGGAGGGTAGGACAGGGCAGGGGCGGGCAGGGGCGGGTAGGGGACCCATAGCAGTGGCGGATTTAGGGGTGGTGCCGAGGGGGCCGCCCCCCCCCCCCCCACCCCCTTCTTTCCTGTAGTTTGTAAAAAAAATCTGCAACCAACCGACTTTTAAGTGGTATTGTACAACAGCCGGTTTTATTTATTTCTTCGGCCCCTTTTACTGGATTTTCTGGATCCGCCTTTTGTAAAATTGGTTGAAGCTAATTATAAGGGAATTATTTTAAAGACAAATGCCAGAAAAGACTCAGTTTCAGATATCTGTCAACCGAGGCTCAGGCGCCACGATCACAAAAACTTATCACCGCAGGATCATATATATGCTTCTGGTTAAAATATATTGCAACCGCAGCGCCATCTTGTGGCCATCTGAAACAAGGTGGTTGCCTCAGACAATTTCACATTTTACAAGAAGACATTTATCGATCGATTGTGTTAGCACTTCTTTTGGACCAAAATATGGCAAATAGGATAGTTTTCTCTCGACATAGTAATCGAGTGCCAATTTTTTATTTACTTTTTTTTAGCATCATCACTTACAAATTGTTATTTTTACTGTTTCTCATTATTTAAATGCATCTTTTTATGTCTCTTATATAATGACCCAAAATATCGTGACCGAGCTCCTTTAAGGCTCGTATGAATTCTAACAAAATCGCAGTCGTAGTCAAGATTTTAAGCAATCATAATTTTTTGCGATCTGAGTCATCATAAACCGGCATAACCGTTAGAACAGACTGAGGTTGGCATAATTCTGTATAATTAACGTTCAGTACCTCCACCGAAACATTTTTTGTTACCTCCGGCACGTGATATGAAAACTCGTTTTGAGGAGTGATCTGTTTCGACCATGAACGTGACACAGAATGTGACTTTGAGGTCACTAGGATCGTGAAAGGCGTTAGCCTTACAGCAAGATCGAAAGCTTTTTGTAATGTCATTTCAACCAAGCCCGTTTGCTAATCTAGCTGTAGCGCATACTTTCTCAACCAATGAGAAGCGAAGCTAAAACCAATCTTGGCAGTTGTCCGCTCGCCTTTTCCTGCGCTTGGCGTCGGTTATACATGGAATTGCTTCGAATTCTGATGATTGGTTCAATGTGTTGTTTCCTTCTGTCGTGATTTTGATTTTGATTTGGTTTGAAAATCTCTCTTTCAACATATTCTTTTATCACTAATTTTCAACATATTAACTACAAAAATGATCCAATTCTCAACCAGTAGATACATTAATCATCCGTAAAATCTACCTAGGGGGCCTGAAAGTGGGCGTATCTATTAGACAAACACGCTCTTTCAATCTATGGTATACATGATATATAGCTGAATTATAATTCAACCGGAGCCCATGCCTTCAGTTATTTCGTGCCTGTCGAATGAAGCCTATGGGATGGTCTGTCAATTGAACGGCGGGCCGCTATTTTGACGTAGCCTCCAACAGTACTGTTTCTATGAACTGTCTCGCGACATATATAGTCGATGAATGTTGTGCCGCGTAGCACTGGGAACACAAATAGTGGAACAGAGAATTAACTCTGAAGTGTAAATTAAAGTGCTACTTAAACCCATGAATAACCCACTCGCGGCACAACATTCATATGTACCCTTACTTTCTCTTTGCCGCGATTCACGATCTAAAATCGTCCCCGACTTTCTCTGTGTGACCTTGTAGCTCAGTCGGTAGAGTAACGGTAGATCTAATCCGGAGGTCGTGGGTTCGATTCCCACCGAGGTCAAAAGATTTTTTCTTTGCCTCGTGTGGTTCCCTGTTTCCCTTTACTAGGGCTAACGCCCAGTGGGTTATTCATGGGTTTAAGTAGCACTTTAATTTACACTTCAGAGTTAATTCTCTGTTCCACTATATAGTCGATGACCTGTTTAGGGCCTTTGTTGATTCCTCCCTGTATGAGAGGCCCCAAAAGCGCTGGTACATTTGGCATTGCCTCGTGCAATTTGTCTCGCAGGGATTGAGAGGCCTTTAACATTTAATTTTACCCACACAACAACAGCATCTTGAAAGGAATGGAAGACAAACCTTGCGAACACTAACAGTAGAAGGTATCGTAGAAAATAAAACGGGCCGAACAATCCTGCGCAGGTGCATTGTTTCTTTCCAGTAACGCAAAAAGAATCTGGAAAAAACCTAGATGGCGCAAAGACATTCAGTTTTGTTACAGGAGCACTGGGATTAGGCGCTTCCGATGAGCCATACGTTTTAATTTTCGGTGCATGTCATTCAGTAAGAGCGCAGAGGCAAAATTAGGGCGATCAAAACTTCTCTACCCACTAATAGTATAAATCTACTAGCGTTTTATCACGAATGCCGTTCTCTGATTGGCTACGCTACTCGCTATCTATTCTGTGATAGATAGTGAGTAGCGGTTGTCAGCAAAATAGTGGCCGTTTCTTTTAGTTTTTGAAGTGTCTGCAAGGCGGATTTAGATAATTTACTTGTTTAGTTTTGAACGACTAGTAGATTTATACTAAAGCAATTAGATTATTCGCTCTCGATTTTTATGCGTGATAGCTGATTCGAGCTGCGCTCTCATCAGAAATCTCGAGCTCATAATCTAATTGTTAAATATTCCTTGGCTCTAAATAAGCAATCCCCCGGCTTTCCTGTGTCATCCCCATTGTCTACGCATGCGCTGTAAGCTAATTTTACCGACGCCTTCGTCTGAGAACTGAATTATACTTTTGTTCACAATCTAAGAACACGCACCCACAGAATTGCATTCAAAATCCTTTATTAATTGTTGCTTTTTTACCGCGTAGTGTTTCAAAACTGAAAAAAAGTTACATTGCTATGGTTATAATGAATTTAGCTACACTGACATCGATCAGATTACAAGATGAACGTAAGTAACCGCAAAATTTCGTCATCGCATCGATTTTTTATTTTTCCTGCATAAATATCAAGTAGATCCACTGATTACTGAAATAGCGTCCCTGCAATTCGTCGTTCTATTGGTCGCAAATTACACAATTGCTCGTCATTACAAGACAAAATCATGATTAACAATGCATGCGCACCGTTTGAAACAAATTATTTAATATGTATGGAGCGCGAGAACCATCGAGGCAAATGTCACGATAGAAAAAGTAGAAAACTAATGCATTATAACAACGGCGTTGAATGTGATAGCATACAAAAAATGTCTGCGAGAGGCGTTCTTATAGCTGGAGTAAAACTGGCATACATTAGCGAAATTTCAGCATATAACGGACGACAAATAGTTTAAAAATATTCATGGCCGTACCCATGTAATTTTATCAATAAAAACATCACAATTGACATTGATGAATTATTCATTCAATAGAAGGGTGAGGGTGAAGTCCATTTCATTTCCAGCTGGCTGCCTGGAGCATTCATGTTTTCAAATTCATTTGTCATGCTCATCAGCGAGCTGAATTCTGTAAGCGTTCCTTTTCCTGTATCTTTGAATTTTCTTTTGCCACGCACAACTTCCTTACAGCTTGCGGGGGTAGTTTTCACCTGTCTCAAAACAGCCCGCGCAAGTACAAGTTCACGCCTTTTTAGGTAAGAACCCGACAATCTGCGGGATTTTAGCGTACGCATGTGATTAATTCAACGCACTGAAAATCTTCAAACCCATTCTTCTTCTTGTTCTTCAAGTCGGTCCCTCATTCGTTTTTGGTAGTGTGTAAGGAGCTCTTTCCAGCGTCTATTGGTTTGTTGATCAAAAATTTCCAAGTTCTCGCTGCGGCTCTTAAACTTGTCGAATTGCTGCGATAAAACATTCATTCCAGTACGAATCAACGCGGAATTGGCGCCATTGATGCTTTTAGCTAGCGTTTGTGTCGCTCTCAGAGGACGTCTCTTGGACTTGTTCAGCGTTTTAGAGCTTTGAGACCGTAGCATCTTCACTCGCTTGTCAAAGGGTCTAATCGAGACTCTATCGTCCATCGCTGCGAAATAATCGGGTGCGAAGTAGATTACTTCTTCTAAATCAGAAGACCAGTGGACTTGCTTTCTTTGAGGTAAAGGTAAACTTCGCTTTCTTTCCATAACAGTAAGCCTTGAAGGCCGGCCTGGAAGCGACAAGGATCTCCTCGACATATTTCGTTGGGAATTAAACTTACGTTTGGTCTCTTTTCAAGCTTGTGTTTTTCTTGACTCGACTGTTTCAACTGAGCGGTGCTCTCGTCGGACCGCAGCAGTTTCCTCTATTTAATTCTTATCAGGTGCGACGGCGCCTTATATAATGTCTTGAGGCTAATTTACTGCACGTTGGCTTATCATACATTAAACTGCCCACGGGTTCTAAAAACTTCCGCAGCAACGGGTGCACCGGCGATTTAATCTAATTTGCGGATGAGAAAGAATATCAAAGAAACTGCGTGTTGTACCTGCTCACGTTTTTAAAATTTTCCGGGTTCAAAGAATTCTGATGCAACAAAATGAAGCCTATATTACCTCGCACCTCAGTGATTAATGACAGAAAAATCGATTGCAACTATTTATATTAATTTTTGCTCTCTCAGAGGTTCACAAAAGATGTCATTATATAGTGACCACAACGATGCCTAGTTTCTTCTGTGCTCGCAAATTTTCAGACTTAATTAACACCATGTGCAGACAAATTCCACTTTTAATTTGCAATAGCGAATATAGAGTCGTGAGATATCTCTTATTATGGTCTTATCAGGGGTAAAATATCATTAACATTAACGTGGTTGGCTTCAATGGGCTATTTATAGTTGCGAAATAATCTCTCAGTCGTTCTCGATCGTCATCACGAAAATTCAAGATTCGCAATTCCAGGCGGTTACGTTGAACAGACTAAAAAGATGGTAAAATATTTAACAGACGACTAATGATGATCGATAATACAGTATCGCAGCAGTTACAGAAAATGGAAAGGTAAATAAAAATTGAAAAAAGATTTTCTGGTAAAGAAAAACATTAAAATTCGTTATTACCATGGTGATAACAAATTCTATAGAAGACATTGACGAGAAGTAGAATTTTCGCATTATTTTTGTTTTCAGTTCAAACCTAAACTTTCGCAGTGAGGCCTAATGAACTTTCTAGCCGTGTATCATAGCAAGAATAAGAACTGGCAATTAGCATATGGTTTTAAATTCAAACCCGGAAGCATGACAGAAATGGAATGGAACTAAGAATTCAGTGACACGCAATCTTGTGGTATATTGACTCAGCTTTAAGCTTGGATTTGAATCGAACAATATCAATCCCGCAAACATCACGTAGTGAAGTGTTGAGGACATATTACTGAAGACTCTTGGCTCATGTCGTCAAAAAAATGAGAAACGAGTCTTGGTTGTACTGCAGGGTGGCAACGCTCATTAGGTTTCATCAGAATGTAATCAGTTTGGGTTAGTTTTCCGATGGAAATCAAGCAAACACAAAACAAATGTGGTTCAACTAATTTATTCCAACTCGGTTCTCACGTTATCGCGTTTCCACCAGTAGAGCAACTAAAAACCAAATACTACCCACAATACCTTGATTCTCCCTGGTAAAAAGGCTTTCGATCGAAATGTCGTTTACTGGATCCCATTACGGTGGCTTATCAACTCAAATGATAAATAGTTTGAACAATAAGCAGTTTACAAGACTGCTAAACAAACCGCCTCAGCTGGAAAATTACTACGCAGTTGTCCTTATTGGAATGATCATGCTTCAAGACAGGTAATTCGGAATTTGGTCGAAGACCCAAGCCACAGTTTAATTGTGATCTTATCTCGTAAAATTGGATACGCGATAAATCAGAAATGTTGACAAATTGAAGTTATTTTTAATGTGCCTGTGCTCAGTTTGGCTCCTGCGATGCACAGCAACACTGACTATTTTGTGACGAAATTTATCATCCAGAAGAGGGTAACACATAGTAAACTATCGTAACTCTGTATTTCGCCATACAAAAGCAGAATACGTTGATTAAATCGCGAGAAAATAAAATAAAATGCGACTGGTAAAGGGTAATAATGCGACTGTTCAATCTGAAGCTGAATTTGATCTTTCAGAGAATCACAGGCCCATGAAAATTGTCCATTGTATGCATTGACAATTTTCTCCACTTACAGTGCGGCTAGAACACAGTTCAATTCAACGAAGCTGTCGGCACTAATTCCCGCTCAAGGTCGATATTCAAACGTTAAGAAACAACTTCAGGATTCGAGGTTAAGTTCTTGCCATTTAAATAATGTTGGACTATATTAAAACATTTGACAAAAGGTTGCGCGCCTGTGACTCAGCTCTGCACTCTGCCTTTTTATCCGTCTGTCTGAGTGACTCTAACAATTAGACAATGAGTGCACGAAATATTTGACAATTATTGGAAAAGTTAACATAGAGCTGTACAGGACACGAGCCAATTTCATCTGCCACTGATTAATTAAATGGTGAAACACTTCCTTGCCTAATTGCAAGGAAGCGCAACAGTTTGAATACTTCGTTCTCGGTGTTGCTGTAGAGTTATAATAACATGATGCGAAATTTGGGAGAATTCGAAAGGTTTACGCAAAGACCGCAAACATACGGTGGGGGCGAACGTTACATAACTCTGTAGAAAGAAGAACACGTGTTTAAGTTATAGAAACAAGGCTTTCAATGGATCACAGCGACCCCTTGCTGAGGCCCTGCCAGGGGGGGCTCCCGTGTCGCTTGCCTGAATTTTAAAATCTCCCATGTCGGTGTTTAAATCGCTAATACTCGGCATTGATGCCACTGTCGGAATTTGGCCGGGAATGATGTCTCTTGTCGGGATTTCGTTTTATGTGCTGTCGCTACTTTTTGGGCCATGTCGCTTGTCGGAATTTACCCTGGCAGGGCCTCCTTGCTGTCTTGCAGATATCGATAATTGTGCAGTGAAATCGCCTGCAGACTTCTTTCTCTCTTGTTTGAGCAATTCTGAGCAGAGCTTATGCAATACTTACAAGAGAGATTAAAATATCTGTAGCATTATCTTGTTTTGGAGATCTGTATCACGTCAGATTATCATCTGCTAATTGCAACAAGCGCACACACAAAAAGAGATAATTATTGAATTATAAAGTAACACCTTTTTCTATCGTAACACGTTCTGTTAAATGCTTATTGCCCATAGACCAAAACTCTAGGAGGCATCCGATTGTATTCCGCGCGTATATATAAAAATTATTGCGTTCGACGAAGGAGAACACATACTAATCGTGTCGTTTTTACCGAAATCACTCTCGCGGGTTTTGTGGACCAGTCCCGCGAGTATCGATCGTGATGCATTGGGCGCCATTTTGGACTGGCTATGTGGCACATATAGCCTCGATCTCATGTGCTGATGTTTTGTTTGGCCGCCGTGAGCTGGAATTTACACGTGCAGTGAAATAACCGCACGAGGTGGAAAGATTGCAGCCAGTTATTGCAGCATATTTTCGCTTTTCGCAGTTTTCCACAAGGTAAGTGAAGTTATGTTGATTTATTTGTATTTCCACTAGCAAATATGGCTAAGGCTACGTACGAGAATATCAGAAAGCTGTGTAGTGGTGTGTTTTCTAGGAAACAGACGCTGCAATTCGTCCCGGCTACGACAGCGAGTTGTGATGTGTCAATTCAGCTGCTTTTCTCAGGAAGTTCAAATTCTCTCTGCGCTCATACTTGTGAGACTCGATTGTAACTTAGGCCCGGTTCATACGTCGCATTTCTGCCGTGTCGAATGCAATTGAGACAATAGATAATGAGATGATTTGCCTCATTATCTTTTGTTTGAATTGCATTCGACACGGCAGAAATGCGACGTATGAACCGGGCCTTATTGAACTCATCTCGTTTAAATGTAATTTTTATAAGCGTACCACAAAATACATTGACATGTTGAGTTATGCAAGTTTCTTCTGATTGAATTCCAACTTAGTAAACTACTGTAAAACATAATATATCCGTTTGTTCAATTTTGTCCTACTATTTGTTACTGCTATTGTATCAAGTACATTTATACTATGATGTTGAACTATGAAAACTTATTAGGGCCGTTTATACGAGAGGAAATATATCGCGGCTTACTCTGGCCACGGTTTCCATAATACGCGAAAGGAACTATTTATACGAGTAAAAACTCCTACGTCAGGATAAGTCGCAGCTTGAGAAAGCCGTAAACGTAGATTTTGTATCATTTATACGGGGTGTTCGCGTCTTATGTAAGCCGTGGCCAGAGTAAGCCTCGGCTTATTTTCTCTCGTATAAACGGCCCTATTGTCGTGTTCAACTGATTGAATGCACCCCACAATCCACTTTCCCTCGTGAATATTTCTACGCAGTCAATACAATAAAAAAAACTTTTACTAGAGATCGAACGTACTTTACTAATCTTTGATTTATTACTAGTATAGTCTGTAGAGTGCGTTTCAATTGAGTGTCGTAAAACCAAAACCAAAGCAATTACTCTGACCAATCACAACAGACGCAAACAGAACGACGAGCCAATTAGAACACGAAGCAATTACATGAAGCAAGCGTAAAGCGCGGGAAAATGCGCGCGTGCAAGTCGCAGTTTGTTTTGGTTTTGCTTCTCGTTGGTTGAGAAAGTGGCGCGAGTTTTTCTGGCCAATCACAGAGCGAAGCAATGTAAAACCAAAGCAAAACCATAATTACTTTCGACACTCAATTGACAACCGCTCTATACCGGACGAAACTCTCAAGTTGGCTAAAATGAGCGGGCTTGTGGTTCTGGGAGTTGATTACATTTGAACCATTTGAGCGCGCTTGAGGTTCTGGGAGTAGATGACGTGCATCAGTAATAGGGTTAGCACTTGTTCACAGGGATGGAAGGACCTTTAGGGTCAAGGTTAGGGTTAGGGTTAGGGCTAGGGTTAGAATTGGGGTTAGGGTTAGGGTTAGGGTTATTAGGGTTGGGGTTAGGGTTAGGTTTTTGGGGTTAGAGTTAGGGTTAGGTTTAGGGTTGGGACTAGCATAATTAATGAGGTCCTTTCCATCCCTGTGAACGAGTGCTAACCCAGTAATAGCGCTACCAAACGAAGTTGTGGGTAATGAAGACGTCACTGCTTTAAATATATGATGAATAGCACTTGTGAGCACAGAAGCACATGTTTTGTTGAGGTAAGCGAGGCTTTGCCGGACTTTTTAAGTTTTTTTTTTAGTTTAAAAAGAAGACTTGAACAAATTTCCAGTTATACGCTTGGAATGACAAATCTTGCGGCCTTTGAAGCAGAAGCTTGCAGGATTGGAGAACTGATCCAAAACTGCGAACTGTGAGACACAAACATTCAAGTCTCCAGCGACTGAGAGCAGTTGAAAGACTTAGGCACACGAATATTTTCCAGTGTCTGAAAGACCCAGTGTAAAACCTATTCCAAAACTTCCAGTGACTGAAAGACTCAGTCAACACTAAGCTTTGTTTGACGTTCGAGGGCTTCAGCTGTGAAGTTGAAAACCAGCCACGCAGCAGTTCAAGAGACCTAGTTAGTCAGTTTGTATCCCGAATAGTACATTTTGTATTGATGTTTACTTATATTTATACCGTTTGTTGCTTGTAGAATAACTTTGGATTTGTCATTCTCGCGTAAAGGTGAGAAAAGTTTCAGAATGCTTGCTAATTTTATGAATTCTGTTTTCGAGAAACGTAGAATTTGTTCATGTGCAGTTGATTTGTTTTTGGTTTTCTTACCTTTCCGCGAGAATGACAAATCAGTGACAAATCAATGTTTTCCTACAAGCAACAAGCGGTATAAATATAAGTAAACAGCAATACAAAATGTGCTGTTACATCGCCAGACAACTACGGAAAAACAGACTATATTCTGAGACCCCATGTTGCCCTTTTATTGATCAGTTTTTCTAACGAGTGTATTAAACCCAAGGCCAGATTTGCCAGTCGAGAGTGAAACTCAGCCGGCTGCTAATGTTTTGATTTCTTGTCAAGTTTTGCCACAGGTCAAAACGTACTTGTTCCAAAAGCACTGGAAATCATGCGGAACTATCAAAAAGGGACAAGAAAAGTGCACAGCGAAATCCTTAGCTCGTCATGTACAGACGTCAGTGAGTTGCAAAAGATCGCTTTACTGGGTACATCTCACACTGTTCTGAGGAGGTTGTTATCGAGGTAACAGGGCTACGCTAACCCTGTGGTGCCTCAGGACCATGGTTTGGTCTCGGCTCTACTGGAGACTTATCAGTACAATATAATAATAATGATGATGATGACGACGACGGTGATGATGATAGCCGGAATATTCATATAGCGCCATTATCATTGCTTGCTCATGGCGCTTCACAATAAAATTAAATATCATCAAATATAAAATTAAAATTAAAAGAACTGTCTATAAAGCTTGACGTCCGCAGGCTCATCGACCAGCGGCTAAATCGTGCTGAATCCATGTAATCGGTAGTAATCCAATGAAATGACAACACATCTACCGACAACTAACTTACGGCAGTTTGTACATTTTAGGGAAGGAAATGAACTGTCGATTGCTCTTAAATGCGCTTTGTCACAAGGAAAACGTGAAGTTAAAGTAATGTATTCACATCGCACGCCACCAAACACGTTTCACCAGTCTTCTCAGAACTTTACGCAAAAGAACTGCACAACCTGACCACATTTCCTTCGAGAGTTAAGTCTACAAACGGAGGAGAAAGGCCCAGACTCTATGCTAACCGATCAAAGATTGATACAATACAGCTGTTTCAAATCTGATTTGCAAAGGTGAAAATGATTCGACAGAACTTTGAGATTACATAATCAATTTACACAACAACATTGTGAAGAATCGAATCGCATCCTTTTGAAAACACTGACAAAAAGTGAAGAGCTTAGAAAAACGTGTAAAAGACGACACCTGCACGTCGTTTAGGAAACACTCGCTTAAAATTTCGAATTCGAATTTCGAGATCGTCGCTCTTAACTGTTTTGAATTGCTGTATTTATGTAATCAACCATGCCAATACTAACCTGTCAACGTAAGAGCCGCTTTTTTATTCGATTCGGGCTCTAAATTGTCTCCTCTTTTGTGTTAGTTTATTCTTTCGCATACCTCTTAATCACTTTCAAGTGTGATTTAATAATATTTTTTACATTTCACTCAGAATCAGCATCAGATAAGGAAAAAATTCAAACTCAGAAAATACTACCTTTTGATTTTGTCATCACCGAGGGCGATCCAGTCCCTTCCGTACGACCACTTGAAAAGCTATCGTTTTCCCTGGAACTTGAAACTAAGGCAAAATTGATCTTTCTTTATTGTATACAATTTGTTTATCCACGCGTTTTGAAAGGAAGTTTCCATTCCCATATAGCGGGTGAAAATGGAGCCGTATATATAATTAAGTTAATACTTCAATTCACACCAACACACATAATTACTTCCGTCGTTCAGTGACAGGAAGAAACGTCATCGGCGACTGAAAAAGAGCGCGAGACCCAACACTCTTCAATATTCGAGGTTTAATCATGGATCCACTGCACTGAAATCTCGTGCATGTTAACACCACCTAAATCTTCTCTCGGTCTGTCATATTTGGTGGGGATAATTCTTAAACTTTTATGGATCCCAGGCGCGACGAAAACAGAACCCATGTCACATGGGTTCTGTTTTCGTCGCGCCCGTGCCATGCACGTGCAGATCAAGTGGCTTGCCTGTCTGAAATACACTTTCGACCGCGATAATCGCATTTTGCTGAATACATGCAAAGACTAAACATTTGTACATGGAGATGATCTTGTAGTACGTATCGTCTTAATTTGTTTCAGAACGCCTTGAGATTTATAGTAGAGATTTGTTCCGTAAAGTAAAGGAGAAACTGACATTTTCCTGCGGAAGTTGTAATCTTGGCGCGGCTATTAATCGTTTGTTTGTTGTTTTGTCACTCTCTGCTCAAAGTTGAAACAAAAGCGAATATTTGTTGCTCTTTTCGTTTTTAAACTGCTAAAAAGGAAAGTAAAATTCGGCAAAGGAGCAACTCTTGTATTCATGTTAACCATAATTAGAGCTCGATACTTAAATTGTAAAATTAGAAATTGTACTGAGGTAGATATCGCGTCTCAGAAAACGTGACTTCCTGCTTAGGCTGGTTCTAAAATAAACTTAAACTCAAAATAGCTCTTCATCATGATGTCATTTTTTATAATTTGAAACCCTTGAATTTGCCTTAATTCATAACCTCCTACAATGAGCGCCCTTGATGGAGCTAACGCCCCCTTGATGGAACCCACCTCAGAAATGAAAAGAAACTAGAAAGCGTGTGCATGCATACAAAATCTAAAATGTTCTCCACGTTTTCAACCAGGTGTGTGAAATTGCCAGAAACTTTGAATTAGTTTCAAATACGCGAAATTGAAAAATTGGAATTAAATGCCTAATGCAAAGTCGTCATAAGAAAATAGAGAAAAGCACTGCGAAAAAAAAAAAAGCACTGAACTGACTTCGCGCCGAAAACGCGATATGTCTCGAAACACGCAGTCATCAAGTTTTGACCGTAGACAAATCAAAGCCGGCAAAGGTGAATGTAAACTTAGTTGGTGATCAGCAGTCCAGACTCCCAATTCGCCCAAATAAAACATAATTAGTACACGAAGTTTGGTTCACGAGTTTGAAACAGTTGGGTTTTTTTCAATGCGATCTTTTGAACAAAGGCACCTTGTTTTTGTTGGTTCACATTGAGAAACAAAAGATCTCTTTATTGATCGAATATTTTTAGATTCCATTGTAATACATTTTCCTCTCAAATAATTGTTTCCTCTGTTGAGAAAAAGAGTTCTTTTTAGCTCTAAAAGCGAAAATTATATATCAGTAAGTTCAAACTCAAAATTCGCAAATATGACTTTTTACAGAAAGCCGACGGAGCTTTAAATTGCAAGGAACGGTTTGGCTCACCAGAGGGTAATGACTTTGAGGTAAATAACCAAATTGAAAACAAACCAATCACTTTTCACCTTGGGTAAGTGTTTGGAAAGAAGCCCCATAAACATGAATAGTGAACAACTAAAAGCAATGCTCAAATTTATAGCTATTACAAGAGTCATGCTTGCAACAAGAAATCATTTACGTTCAGTCGTATTTTGGCCACGTAGGAAACACATTTGCTGCATTTTGAGGTGCCAACATAATAATTTTTATTTTCTCTTATTCGCGCTAAAACAGGAAAATTCACAAAATAAATGAAACCGTCATCTTCCGGAACAGCTGGAGAGGAAGACATGTTATAAATTGCATGCTATTAAAATTCATTGTATGCGATGAACTGCGTGAACAAATAACAAGCAAGCATCAATTCATTTACATGCAATTATGTTGTCTCTTATAACGCGTCATATCCAGGATGTTATTTCACATTTAAAAACTTGAAAGGTGCCCGCCATCCGCTTATAAAAGTCAACCAAAATTCCCAATACAGTCAGTCTACAGATCTCTTCGTTCAAGTGTGTTCGCTCTATTATATATCAACCTGCTTTGGCCTACGATGGAAATGGAGTTCTCGGAACAAGAGACTACACAGATTGAGTTAAAAACTCGAGAGGATTTCCCAGAAAGGCGCCGAAAAGTTCGCTGGTCAGTGGAACTCGAGGAGGTACATTATTTTCTTCCTTTACCGCTGAAATCGGAGAGTCGATGGAAGAAAAAGATAAAGAACTTTAAAGAAAAAGCCAATGACCTCAAATACAAACCACTGCTGCTATTTTGGGACCGCGAAGCAGTTCATGTATTTCAGAGTGGACTTGAAAGCTTGGTTAAAAAAATGAACTTTCGATCCGAAACGTTGGATTTTGAAAACATTCGCGGCCTAAATGACCCGTGGGATCAACTCTTTGAACTGTATACCACACGCGACGAGAAAATCGTGGAAGAACGACACGAGAGCGTCAACTGTACCTGAAATTCGTAATGCGAGCGTTGTATAACCGCATGTAAACGGTGTGGCAAGCGTTTAACCGAGATGATCAAGGAAGAAGAACTTTTTGCTGAATTTACGAAAAGTGGGCTTACGGAGTTGACTGAGAAAGTCTGAGTTAACGCTTACTAAAAATTAAGCGGACAGAAAACTAACAATATTATAAACTGTGTAGTATCGTAAGAGAATCGATCGAATGCTGCACGTGGCATTTGCACGTGTTTAAGTGAGAGTTATGTCATGTATAAACGCCCAGTTTTTGTCGATTTTTCAGCCTCATCAAGCACGAACAAAGAAAAAGCCTTGAATGCATAAAACATGTTTCAAAAGTAAGGAGCCTTAAAATGTTTCCTGTGGGAACGATATTTTGAAAATAAAGTTAAAATGTATTTAATTTCATGTTTGCCTTGGCACGTGTAACTGATTTATTACGTAAACACATTAGATTTACTGCACTCAGGCTCCCATTAGTGCTGGAGTACACAAGATGGTCGAACTCTTATGCAACTATACTGACAGGGGTAGGGGGGCCTCTTAGACAGCAAATTACAAAGGCATGTGCGTTAACCATACCTCCATCTCACTCAGACTGGTCTTAGGAGTCTGGGATTTAAGGTGTAACGCCGCCAAAGACTTAAGGCGGGGGTACACCTGAAGACACCTGAACATCGTTTTTTTTTCGTCGCTTAATATGGATTTCACGTTAATATCTCGTTCGCGTTTCAAGCAATCAAACATCCTTATCAGTTCACTTTACGAAGCTATGTTGTGGGATATTTTGTATTTTGTATTTTTTTTGGTGATTTTTGGGTATATTTGGGAAGAGATAATTTTTCTCAAAGGATTAGCTAAATTTTGGGAAATGGAAAATATTGTAGATTTAATGAAGGTTTAAAATTGGAATTTGAAGTTGAAAATTAGTAGATGGACACCAAACAGCTCCCCATCACATTGCAATCCTTTCTTAAAACTCGTTAAAATTTCACTCAAATTCACGTGTACCCCCACTTTAAAGATGTAACCGACTCCGGCGGTCATTTTAAGGCCTTTACATTAAAGTAAATATCAAGACCCATCTGCAGAAGATGGATTACCTGGGCGACTGACAAATGTTTTAAAAAGTTTCTTTCTGGTTTCTTCAAAGCCTTAATTTCTTTAAAACACTTGTCATACTGTGTGTTTTAACAAATGGACGGCGATGCACGCCTTGAAATGCGCGAAGTACCGACAAAACAAAAACAGAAATAATCAAGTAGAGGTTGACTGCGTAGAATATCATCATCCACTACTTAACTACTTAAATTAAATTAAATTAAATTAACTAGTATGAGGCGAACCGAGGCACTTGCCTCGATAATTAAAAATTAATGTTTTAAGTCTTGTTTATTTGAATGCATGTGTCCTTGGAAAAAAATCATACCAGTTACAGGTTCCTGTAGGAGGCTAGGCATTGAAAAACCTAATAGGAAATATTATGATTTCGAAATTGTCACGGTAGCAATTTTCGTCCGGCTAGTACCGCCCTGGCGCGTGTTTCTCGAAACTCCCGAAAACGTTTCGGGACCGAAAAACTATTTTACGTGTATTAGGTTCAAGCCCGCAAGAAAACTGGGAAATACATTGAGCAAGTTTGTTCAAAAACCCAGTACCAAGCGATAAAAAAACCGACTTGAAGAATACTTTTCGGGCCCGAAATGGTTTCCGGAGTTTTGAGAAACGCACGCCTGGAGATGAATAGCTGAACAATGTTTTACCACAGGTTCTTGATTGATTTCCTTGAAACACTTGCCCTAGTGTGTTTTAACAAATGGACGCATTTAGGCGCCGGGAGAAGCACACCATGAAATGGGCAGAGTGCCCATTAACTTTGGCTGCAGAGTATCATCATCTGCTATTTTGTTAATGCTACCCTCATGGCTAAAATGACATCTTTCCGCTAGAATGACATCTTTCTGCACCAAGGAGCCATCTACTAAGAAAGCGATAAATGTTTATGGTTTCATTGGATAAAAGAATTCAGTACATGGGCGGTCGTAAACTATAAGAGATCCTCGAAGTCACACGAGTGATCCAACCGTCTCCTCGAGACTCCGCTTTTGCGCACGCGAGAAAGACATTTTTTTAAGGGCCAGATCGCAAAGTTACATAACAAAACACAACAAAAGCCGTATCTCAGTTGTGAATCATTTAATTTCCCCACTGTGGGGAGAGGAAACTAGCTGGCTAAGTTGTGTAATGTATCAACGCTGAATGGATCCAGCTGTCAGCTAATCCCACCGATTTTGTCTTCAAAAACAAAATAAGTCTCTCTCTTGACATTAGAGAAGCAGCATCTGTGGCAGATTTTAAGGCGAAGGTTTCTACCTTTTACACTCTTTGAATTTCTGTATATACATTGTACATTATACATTCTGTGTATTAGTAGGTCTAGAGCTAATATAAGTTGGAGTTTCCTCCTAGAATGGTGCTGCGGCGCTTTTTGAGGATTCTTCCCATTTCAACACAATATCACGTTTTTATTGTTATTGTTGTTGAAATAAAGCTGAATTAAGGGACATTAAATATGCAATTTCGATTTTTGCATCATGTGAAACCATTAGCCGACTAATTCTCCTTTTAAGCATTACTGAATGATAGTCTAACCATTATAGACTTTCCAAAGCACCGGGATAAAGGTTACAACTTTGTCACATGTCTTATATAATACTTCTGACATTTGTTATATAACAGTTTTAGACGTCAAATGAAGAATGATCCTCGCAGTTGTGAACGCAATTTATGCAATTGCGAAAGGAAGCCTGAAAAAAATTTTTTTCAGGACTTTAACGGTGTTTGAACCCGTGACCTCGCGATTACCGGTGCGATGCTCTAACCAACCATATGTTCCTGTGAAAGAAATGAGTGTGAATGATATATGAAATGAATTATATATGATTCATTTCATATATCATTCACAGTTTTAGACGCGCCGTTAACATTATTAAAAGGCGGCAAAAACGTTTGATCGAGAGAAAACACTCATTCAACAAAAACAAACAAAAAAATAACAAGTGTTTGTCAGACATCATACAACATGGAGTGCTCAACGTTGAACCAACAAAATTTTGTCTAGCAATGTTAGTGTGTGTAGCCAGGCTTGGGATGTTTGATGATGCGTTTCGAAAAACTCTCTAAAATGTTAAGCCCCGAGCTCTCAGGTGTCCTCTTGCCGTCTCCTTGTCTCGAGTTCACCTTTACGCCTCGGATCTACACCAAATGAAACATGCCAGTCTTGGGTTACTATGCAATTCACAGCCCAGTGTGTGGCTCTTCAACGTATTTTAGATCAAGAATATTAATATATACACTTAGGTTCTCGACGCACGCCGATTTCACGCGTGAACCAACAGAATTAAGCATCACGTGCTGGCGGTGGCGAACGCCGACTAACTTCGGATTCTCATTTAAGGTTTCTCAAAAGCGTTAATAAATTTATGGAAATAATTCAAAACAATTCTTGCGTTTGTGGTGAACGCGAAACCGCTCATATACAAAAACAAGAAACGACAAATGCAAGTGAAAATCCTGATACCGTTTGCAAAATGACCCTAAATCTCTTTATAAAGTAATAATTTCCTGCTAAAATGTTTGCACTATCAGTTTTTGGCGTCGATTTGCCTTCCCAATTTCAAAACCAACCTTTAGAATGAAAATAGTCTCGTTTCATCCAAGGTCGTAGCAAGGGTTAATATAAACTTCACAGACTACGATTAACTCTCTCCTGTGCGCGACAACACTTCCTCAGATACAGATTCTGTAGCTGGCATGTCCACTTAAAAGCCCATCAAGGGCATAAAATGTCTAGAGGAGGTCTGGGTATCTCAAGCCAATGGTCTCCAGCGAAAGGGAAGAGCGAGGAGGGTCACATCTAGAGTCTGTTTCCATCGGTATACTAATACCAGTTTGACCACAAAATGGACGGTCATGTCGCACTTTACTTTTTACCTTAAGTTTCCTTCTTTCTTCTTTTTTATCTTCCCTCGGCAGTTTCAAGTTCGTTTGTGCAGCTCTCTAATACTCAAACTAAGAATTACATAACAAAACACTTAACAAATTAACTAGAATGGAAAACGTGCCGATGCGAGGCGCTGGAAAACATTATGCAACCTTATCAACTTGAGAATATTCGTCTAAGTTGTTGTTGAATTATTCAGAACTGGAGAATAAAGGGAGAGTATGGTTCTCGGACATGACGTAGATTATCACGAGCGTCTTTTCCTGGGGGCTTGGCTCACCAGGCAGTGGCAATGCAGAATCCCAGCGGTGTACAAAATCTCTTTAATTCGAAATTCAAGTCAAATTCAAACTAACAAATATTGTCTATAGTCGTATCCTCACTACAACAATTTAAATTTTAAATCTTTAGTAACCTTTAAGCGCACGTCCCACTGATAACTACCGATCACCACTAGCTCAACGTAGAATATTCTCCCCGCAAATTATTTTTGAATCCTGTTACTGTTGAGAAAAACATATCCTATCCCGCGGCACATACCTAATTAGCCCATATGAGGGAGTATCCCCTCGTGGGATCCCTGGGAAACACATTTACTCTTAAATTTTCCTTTTACCTACAATATGTCGATGGGTTACGGCTCAAACATAGCGTTATAAAATTTTTTGATGATCAAATGTTTGCACTAAGATCATCAACTCTCTAATTTTGATTCTATTTCTTGAAGAGTTACAAAGATCATTGTTGCCGTCTGGTCATTATATAACGGTTCACCAAGATTCCGTTAACGCAGCGACCGTCCTAGAAAAATTAAGTCAGATACTGATATTTTACGAGGTACGTTTAAA
>JAEMWC010000069.1:505000-507500 GCA_016490735.1 Pachyseris speciosa
CAAACTCAAATGGATAAACCTATGTAAATGAGATTTAAAAAATATTATGGTACTGGATGAATAGTAAATATCCACCAATACAAACAACACATTCACTACCGATTGCCTGGTCAACTAACAACGATAGGCACAACGAAAGAACAAACAGCAACGGCAATCATTATCATTATCATTTAACATTTAACAATGAACATTTAACATTTATCATTATAGTGAAATTAACAGTAATGGTCGTGGTGATGTGAGGGTGATGTGAGGGTGATGGTGATGGTAATGATAAAGGTGATGTCAATAGTGATGGTGATTGTGGTCATGACGACGAAGATGATGATAACGACGCATCGCACTTATAAACACACATTCGTGGAGACTCGTTGTCATTTATGCCAAAAATACAATCTTCAGTACACGAAAATGCGATACGATCATGCCCCAGAAGCTACAGTGATGAAAAAAGTGACCAAATGAACTGGAGAAGTTTCAGTTCTTTAGAATGTGACATATTTAAATCAAACCTGATGTTATACATCTGCAGAACTGAAAGACAGGAGATGATGCGATCCATTTTAATGTGGATACGATGACCCTTCATTTGGCGAGTATTGGGATTAACTTAGCATCGAAAATTGCATTAAACAACTGTTTTCCAAAGATGCTTCAAGAATATTTATGAAACCTATCTTGCCAAGGCGTTTACGTTCGTTCCTGTCTACCTTCGTTGTATTACTACCTTTGTATTTTAACAATAAAACTCGGCAGTTATAAGGCGCGTCCAAACTGTCTGGCACACCAAACTGTTGCCAGGCAAATTTTCAGAAAAATGAAAGTTCAAAGTCAGCATGGGTACTAAATGTGTTTAAACTACAAAGAGAGAAGCTAAAACATAACTTACATGGAACGAGAATTTAAACTATCATATGCTCTGCACGAATTTTGTCCTACAAAATGGCTCATAATGTACGATGAGCTTCCCATGACTCTACCTCGCTGGCATGTTACAGTAGACTGCCGAGAAATTTACGGCAACAGTTTACACGTGCTTACCGACTCAGGCCCTACATGCTTCTTGCCAATGATTCCAGTTCGCACATTTGCTTTCTGTAACACGATAGGAAGGCTCCTGACTTGGTCAAACGACATAAAATGGTGAAAGGTGTGCGCGAGACCATACATGCCATTTTGATGCTGTGGAAGGCCTGAAGATAAAGAGGACAAACAAACAACAAACCTTTGGGTTGAGTCGTAAACTAGAGTCCTATGCCTATGGTGACATACCGTGAAAGTCCGTTAAAGCTAATGAGTTGCAAAGTTGGCAATGCATTGTGGACAGTGTAGACTGCATAAAAAAAGTCCTGTTTTTTTCTTTTTTGGAAGGCGCGAATTCTCGCGTGCTTCGCCTGCGAGCCTCAGCCTCACATTAGAGTTTCACCCTCGCTTCAGATCTTTCGCGTGACGAGACCTCGCATTTTTTTTAGTCGACGGACGCAAAAATACAGCTGTTTTTTTCAGTCTAGAGAGAGTGCATCCCACATATGTACTCTTTGGGTACCTATTTTTATACATTGTAAATATAATTACGACAACAACTGATTTTTTTTTTAGCGTTTCCGTTTTTAGTTTACTAATTACTATTAGATTACTTTTAATATCTTGACTCCTTTTACTCATTTACATTTATTATTATATAGACGTATCTTATCAGCTCCTGGGTGTTACATGTTTGTATAAATTTTGATTTGATTATGATTACCGCCGACCGGTTAGCTCAGTGGTAGAGCACCGAACTAGCGTGCGGGAGGTCGGTGGTTCAAACCCCGGTCGGACCAACACTCAGGGTCTTTAAATAATTGAGGAGATAGTGCTGCCTTTGTAATAACATCTGCAAATGGTTAGACTTGCTAGTCTTCTCGGATAAGGACAATAAACCGTAGGTCCCGTCTCACAACTCTTCATAATTGATTCTGTGGGACGTAAAAGAACCCACACACTGTTCGATCATCTGTTCGACTGTTCGACCCACACACTGTTCGACCATCCCGGTGTGATGGTATCATCTGATGATTAAATGCTCGGAGATATTAGCTGCACAAGCTACTCTAAAAATCCGAGGGTAAATAATGTGATGTATATGTATATGATTAATATATCTGGCCTGTAATGCGAATTCAAAGGAGAGTTGTCACAGAAATAGCAGTGTACATAGACTTCTATTAGGCTGTGGGTTCCACCTCTCCCTTAAACCCTTGAGTGCCTTATTGACATCCTCAGTACGTCACAAACATCGTTAGTGCTTTGAAAACCTACAACTTTCCCAAATCCCTTGCTATGGTTGAAATGAACGATTCTTATTGCCAAATGCTCAATTACGTAGACTTCATCACTCCATAAACTGACCAAAACTCCCAATTTTCATCAAGTATGACCGTTTATTTTGTTGCAAAACCAAAAATGTTGGCTTTGAACGCCCACTGACAATACCAAAATAAGCAACTTTGCCTTG
>JAEMWC010000069.1:512500-520000 GCA_016490735.1 Pachyseris speciosa
CCTATCTACAATATAATCATAAAAGAGTTGGCAGGTATAGAATTTAACAATGTCAGGGAGCTTAATGAGACCAAGTTTTGCGTAATGAGGAGTAATATGATCACGAAGCGGAACGTTATTAATGATTCTGACTACTTTGTTTTGTAACTTTACCAGTTGTGCTAAGGGTGCCTCGTAGTTGTTACCCCACAATACGCAACCATAGGTTAGATAGGGATATACAAGTGCATAATAGATACTTATAAGTGTCTGATCTGTCACATGACGTTTTAGTTTGGTGATAATATTTACACTTTTACTAATTTTACTACTAATATAATCAATATGGTCTTGCCAAGACAAAAAACAATCAATAACTAGCCCTAAATATTTTATACTGTAAGACTGCTCGAGACACTGATTAGCTAGTTTAAGAGGGAGGTGCAAGTTACAATTAATTTTTTGTCTTGGCTGGAAAATTAAGTACTTCGTCTTACTTAAATTCAGGGTTAATTTATTTGAACATAACCACTCATAGATGGCTGGTAGTTCCTGGTTTATCTGATAAAGCAATAGATCTAAATCTTTACCAGTTGCAGTTAATGAGGTATCATCGGCAAAAAGCCTTAATGAAAAATAGTTGGTTACTTGGACAATGTCGTTGATATATATATCAGAAAAAGGAGTGGTCCTAAGATCGACCCTTGAGGTACCCCTGAATTTATCGCAAGAGAATCAGAGAACACGCCATTAACATACACCCTCTGCTTCCTTTTGCTCAGGTAAGACCTGAACCACTGATTTTCAATATTTCTTATTCCGAAAAGGTCAAGTTTGGACAGCAGAATAGAATGATTGACAGTGTCAAATGCTTTAATTAGGTCCAGAAATAGAGATACAGTATAATTTTCTTCATCCAGGGCTTTCGTTATCTCATCTCTTAAGTCAACCAAGCAGTCAGTTGTAGAGTTTCCAGGTCTAAATCCATATTGATTAGGTACCAATATACGTTCAGTCGTTAAAAAAGATAATAGTTGATTGAAAATACACCTCTCAAAAACTTTACTCATTGCCGAGAGAACTGAAATGGGCCTGTAGTTATCACATGAGGAACGAGATCCTTGTTTGAATATTGGAATAACCTTAGCAGTTTTAACCTTAGCAGACTATCAGGAAATATACCTTGCTTAAGTGTTAAATTTATAATGTGTGTCAGTGGTCTAAATATTTCGAGCGCGGCAGTGGATAATAACAATGGGTGGACCTTGTCAATGCCAAATGATTTTTTGGTGTCAGTACTTTCTAATAATAAGAGAATTTCCACTTCATTTACTTTGGTAAAGTAAAAAGTGCATTTTTCCCTCTTCATATGCGATGAAAAGTGGCGGTCCACCTTGGGTTGTTTAGATGCAAGGTGAGTTGGAACATTGCAGAAGTACTTGTTAAAAGCATTTGATATTGAAGCTGGTTGCTGGAGGTTTTTGTCACGAACTTTCAAACTGTCAATATTTGAAGACGGCCGCTTTTTATTAATTATTAAATTAACATTATCCCACATTCTCTTGGTATTAGAAGAGTCTTTTAAAATATTATCATAGTATAGTGTGCGGTAAGATTTGTTAATTGAAACGATTTTGTGAATGATATATATGATATATATGATCATTCTTCATTTGATTTCATTTCCGCAGTTCATATATGATTCATTTCATATATCATTCACATTCATTTCTTTCACGGGATCATATGAACCCACAACTGACCTGCTCCCAACGTCAGTGGCTTCATAGCTCAGTTGGTTAGAGCATCGCACCGGTAATCGCGAGGTCACGGGTTCAAACCCCGTTGAAGTCCGGAATTTTTTCAGGCTTCTTTACGCAATTGCTTTAATTGCGTTCACAACTGCGAGGATCATTCTTCATTTGATGAAACGATTTTGTTTCTATATATTTTGTATTGGTTATAATAGCTAAGGCAGCGGGTTGTCAACCATTTTTTATAAAGCTCGTTACGAACTTTAATTGATTTTCTTAGACCCGCTGTTATCCAGGGTTTGTTGGACTTGCTTTTAACCTTAATTGACTTGAGTGGCGCATGTTTATTGCTAATCCTGTTAAAGGTGTGTAGGAACCTACTTAAGCTTTCATTAGCATCATTACTACTATAAACTGATGTCCAGTTTTCACTCCTCAAATCATCACAGAAAGAATTTTTATCAAACTTTTGAAATCTCTAATTTCAAAAGTATTAGGAAAGGGGCTTAGCGAAGGATCGTATGAAAGGGAAAAAAACAGGCTGATGATCAGCTATTTCTACCGCAATACTACCACTAGTACTTGAAGATATAAAGTTGGAATGAATATGATCAATACAACTTGTTGTTGTCTCACTTACACGTGTTGCCTCAAATATCAAGGGATTGAAGCCTTCAGAATGGATCAAATTAAGATATTCTTTAGCTATTGCGCTCTTAACTAACGTATTGATATTGATATCACCCAAGATCAAGCACTTACGCTTAGACAAAAAAATAGAGTGTAAAAGTTGTTCAAATTCGTCATTTCGTTTCTCTCTCAATCCCACTCCCAGCTATTCTGTCGATGTGTCATCACAATCTACATATATGAGCATTATTTCCCCTAGAATCGCCTGTCTAACTGTCTACCCATTTGAGGGGATTCCTTTTGCGCTTATTTGTTTCGGGGACAGTTGCCCCCGCCAGGAAAACTAAATGATTTTTTCTTGTAGCTATATTGGTCCGAAATCTCAAGAAGTGACTGAAAGATCTTCCTTCAATGTAAATTCCAAATATTATTTTGGAAAATCTTTCGAGGCAAAAGCCAGTACGAGTTTTCTTATGACAACAATGATTATGTAATTTGGGCTGCCTGTGGTTTAGAATTTGGCAGGAAACAGTTAACGCGTGTTTCTTGCCAACGTTTGCAAATCGTTTCTCTCTCAATCCGCTGGGAAAATGTCGGAAAGAAAGCGCCCGCCTCCCGCTCAACGAGGTATAATGGACTTCTTTGACGCCAAAAAAGGTAAGTATCAAACTACAACGTGTGTTATTTAATACATCTAATAGTTGCCTTGGTTGCTGTGTTCATTCTTAGCTTGTTGTAGTATGAAAATCAGTGAGCCACTTCATAGTTTTGTAGTTTGGACAAAACAACATCCGTCCAGTGATTGAATACTCTATGAAATTAAGCTTAACTTTTCTAAATTCGACAGAAGATCGATTAAGGGACCTTGCTATGCTGATAATTCATCGCGGAACGGACGTCATTCCCTCTCCAAAGACAGATCTATGACATGAAGTCAAATTGGAGAAGAATCTAGAACAGCACAATTTTAGATCAGTTCCTTCAAGCCAATCTCTGTTCAAACTAACGAAGGCTTTCAACCCATTTTTGAAACCATCCATACAAAGTGTTAAACTGCTGTTCACAGTATACCTTGAGTTAAAGATGGTATGTAAATCATCATTGTGTAGCAGAAAACTTGGGGGCAATTTCAAGCTAAACAAGGTGTTTATGCCATAATAAATCATAATGACAATTGAAAACAAAAAGCATCAGTGCGGTTTGTTTCCTTAAAGGTCTTAGAGGCAACTTTCTGAGTAGGGGTAAAACATAACGTCCAACTAGAAACTTTGTCTGTATACGGAAGACCCCTGTGAAGGTGTGCGGAGTTTGCCCCCGCAGCCAAAAAGCCTAGGTACGGCCCTGTACAACAATGTTATGCCCAGTAGTACTTGTAATGGAAACGTTTACTAAAAAGTGTTCGATCCGAGTGGGCTTCATTCTCGGGATCAGTTCCGTTTAGTTCGAATATCGTTGCAGGCCAGGCACAAGGCATACACTCGATAAAAGAAAGAACGTACAACAAATGAAAACAAAGAAACTAAGGCAAAAACTTCGAAATAAGAAAAATCGTGTTTATTGCCATCCTTAATTTGCAGTTTTTATGTTCTCAACAGCCGTGGCACTTGCTAATATATGTTAAATTATATCTGTTATGCTTCTAACCTTACGCTATTCGAACTCCTGGGTGTATTCGTGATTATTTGCGTTTTTAGTCTAGTTTTATGTTCTCAATAGCTATCCCACTTTCTAATATTTGTGAAATTAAATCTAGTGTTTTACCCTTGCCATACAAAGCCCGAGTAGTATTTATATCACCTTTGCTAAACCATTTAACAACGAAAGCTTCTTTAAAGGGAACCTCCACTCACGCTAAATTGTTGGAAATAATTACTAGCTTACAAATTTTGTTTTGAAACGTGGATATAACATTTAAGTGAACTAAAAAATCGATATCATTTTTGCCTATTTTTGTTTTCAAATTTCCCGGCGCGGCCATTTTGGATTTGATGACGTGTAATGGTTACAGCTATTGTCAGGAAGCAAATGAAGCAGAAAATCCTTTGTGTTAAACCATTACACGTCATCAAATCCAAAATGGCCGCGACCGGGAAATTTTTTAGCGAAAATAGACGATGATGATATCCACTTTTTTGCCGGTACACTTAAATGTTATTTGTGGGGTGAATATAGAGAACAAATACCCGATGATATATTTTTTATTTTCATAGCAAGGCAGCTAACACCTATTTTATTCCCGGAGTTTCCAACACAAAAGAAGTCAGAAAAAATGAAAAAAATATCCGGCCGAGAAAGTACAAAAATTCCATTTTGTTAAAAAAAAAACAACTTCAACTGATATTGTAAATTTATTTTAAAAAATCATCAAAATTCCCTTAACGGTATTAGTGCATGGTGTGTAAAATACAGTCAATACAAATACTCGAAAATCATTCATATGTAAATATATTAAGATCGCAATATTTTAGGTCATCTTTTTAAAACGTTTCTCTTTCAGAAAGAAAGTAAATAAGTTCTTTTTTTTATAGATAGATAGATAGATAGATAGATTGATAGATATTTAAAGAGGGTGGCACCAAAAAGCTCACCAAGCCAGCTAGGGACTGAACAGAAATCACGCTCCAAGGATTTCTTTTCAATTCCAGGCGTGCGTTTCTCAAAAACTCCGGAAACTATTTCGGGCCCGAAAAGTATTTTTAAGTCGGTTTTCTATCGCTTGGTACGAGCTTTTTGAACAACCTAGCCCAATGTATTTTTCAATTTCATAGCTCAGTGCTTTCTTAAAACGTTATTGAAAATATTAGAAATAGAATTTCTGGTAACGAACCTAATACACGTACAATAGATTTTTCGGGCCCGAAATGTTTTCGGGAATTGCGAGAAACGCTTGCCAGATCCAGACTGCTTCAGCTAGTCCGCCTTTTTGTCTCTGTTGGTGTAGGCTTTGCTGTAGAAGTTCGCGAACAAGAATATCAAGCTGATGCAATAGGACCATAACAGAGTGAGAAGTCTGGGACTGAATCCACACGCGATACCCAACGCTGCTGTTGTATGAACCAGGATGACCACGAACTGAATCTGTTATGAAATAAATAAAACCGTTACAACTCTGGAATGAAACACATAGGCACGCAAGGCGTACAAAGAGCATGACGTCATCGGACAAGTGATCATCATCACATCGTGCGTGCGTTTGTCAAAACTCCGGAAACCATTTCGGACCCGAAAAGTATTTTTTTAAGTCGGTTTTATATTGCTTGGTACGAACTTTTTGAACCGCAATATAGCCCAATGTATTTCTCAATTTCATAGCGTGCTTTCCTAAAACATTATTGAAAATATCAGAAATAGAATTACTTCTAATAAACCTTATGCACCTAAAATAGGTTTTCGGGCCCGAAATGTTTTCGGGAGTTGCGAGAAACACGAGTTGAGTGAAACGGTATCTAGGAAACTATCGAAAGTTTTACGCGCAAACGGCTCGGAGAGGATTTCAAATGTGTGGTGCCGGTAACACATTTAAACAGATGCGTGGTAGAGACTGTGGAGCAAAGTTCAAACTCGAGCCGTTCAAGTTGAATCGTTGCTAACCACTATAGTAGCGACGAAACATTTTCAGTTCTCCAAACATAAACAATAAGTAATGGTAATAGGACTGAGTGGAGTACAATTCAGGGAGTAATCGGGCGAGTGATTTCAAACTGGCCGAGCGCGTAGCGCGAGGCTGATTTGAAATCACGAGCACGATTACTCCCTGAATTGTACGACACGAAGTCCGATTACCAATTAATTGTGTCAATAACAAAATGCGAGAAACTCTAGAGGTCAACTTTCTAAATTATTGTGAAAAATAATCAACGGAAATTGTTGCTATTTTACAAAGCGCGAAGATTGACAACTGACATGACATGGCAGCTACTGCTCAACATACCCAAATAAGGTAACTGTCCGATTTGGCCTGTCCAATTACAGGTGTTTGTAATCGCACAGCTCAAATCGGACAGTTCGGACCTGAAGCAGCCAATTAAGACACAAATAAAGGCTGTTAAGAACCAATCACATTCGAGCATTTTGTTATTGACACAATTATAATAGTAATAATAATAATAATAATAATAATAATAATAATAATAATAATAATAATCCTAAGTAGTACTCGTTAGGTTATCTATGGCCATGGATCACGAGGAGGAAATAGATTAATGCTAACTTTTTCAAGTTTTGTAATTGTTTCTTGAGTAGAAAAATAGCCGTAAAATAATCTTCGTTTCCTTCCTTCCTGAGAAATCATTTGAAATGTAGCTCTTCGTGTTAAACGGACCGTTCGTGTATTAGTCGAAAATGTATTTCCTCACAATTTGAACAAACTTGTAACAAGAATTGCTGTGACAGAACCCCGTTAAAGGAGCAGTGTCACCGGGATTTTTGCTGTTTTTGGTTCAATTCTGCAAAATTACTGCCTTTTACCTGTTATCGTGCAAAAAATGCTCCTACAGAATCAGCAAGATGAATTCCAATGAAATTTTAGCAGGGAGAGCTAACCATAATAATTTTTTTGGTGATTTTTCAATGCATAGCTTGAAATTTTGAAAAAACTTGCCAGTTTTTTCAAATTTCAATCCATTTCCATCCTCGTCATCTTAGATGAAATACAGGAGTTTATAGTGTCAATGCAGTACTACAGTCTTTGGCAACAAAACTAGACCATTATTTTAAGGTTTTCACCGATACATTGGCAGTTTTAAGCTTTTTAAATGATGGTACAAAAGCGTGACACTGCCCCTTTAAGCGCCGATAGTTCTGCTTACATCACCAGTCAAAAACCAGGCCATTATATTAGTAACATATTACAAATTATCAGTCAGGCACACAAATGAGAAATATCATGGCGTAAGCGCAAACATTAGTTAAAAAAAACAGTGTTTGAAAGATGAAACTGTTGCTTTTTGACAAGGCGGCACTAGTAAATCCCAGTCGCCATGATAGGTGAGAGCAATCTCGTTTCCAGGGCTACTCAGTAATTTTAAAGGGAAAACCCACGAGGTTGAGACGGAAAAGAGTTAAAAAACTTGTTATTAAAGTGGAGTGCATAACTGCTTTGTCAATATAATTATAAGAAGTTTTTTTTCCCAGGCAT
>JAEMWC010000069.1:522500-770000 GCA_016490735.1 Pachyseris speciosa
AACGAGCTTATTTGCTCTTAGTCAAAGATGATAGGCGTGAAAGCGAACCGTAGCTCTCTAAATGTGCTCTCTAAATGTAAAGTGAAAGAGTTTGTATCCCGGTGTTCTCAACCGACAATTTGGCTTTTGACAAGTTCTTCGTTTGTGTCGATGTTCTTCAATATCAACCATCTTTGTTCCAAAACACTTAAAAACCGAGCAAGAGACCAAAGAATGAAGCTCAATGAAACCAGAAAGAATAAAATCACCATTTTCCAAAGAGAGGCATATTTTCAACGCGACCGAGTAGACCAGTCATTTGATCAGTTATTACTAAGGACAACACGCGAGAATAAACTTGACGCAGAGAAAATAATAGCTTAAAAATTGGGTTCGCGAGTGCGTGCATGGGGGCTCACGTGGGGACTGGAGCACACACTTCGCAAGATAAAGAACAAAACACTTGGGTACAAAGTTACCACTTTATTGTTCTAGTCCTGTAAAATTCTGCAAAATTTGATACATAAAATAATGATTTCGGTCGCCGGGCTCAACGACATTTTACAATCTGACCTAGCTAAAATTCTGCAATATTTGCTTCATAAAATAATGACATCTAAGTCCGGTCGCCGGGCTCAATGACATTTCACAATCTGACCTAGCTAAGAAGTATAATATTATAATTCTGCAATATGTGCTACATTTAGTAAGTGGTATCAAAAGCCGGGCTCAACGACATCTCACAAACTGACCTAGCTAAGAAATTTATCTCCTGTACCGACGCCAACGCATAATAATATTCTCTTAGCTCAGTAGAGTTCCATTTTTGCTATCAGTATTTGCTAATAAATATTCACGACTTTGAAAACTTTATTTTTTTGCAAAAAACAAACCGCGTATATTCATGATCTGTGTATAATGTTCAACAAAGGACTGCGATAAAATTTAAAAACATCACAGCTGTCTGTAATTCTTTTTTTTTTTTTTTGAAATTGGTATTTGTAAAAACTTAATATATTCCTAAATTAGAACGTGTTATACAACATCCGAAACAAATTACTGTCCATCGATCTCCAATGATTTTGGAACTTTATTTTCAATCCGCACAACCTAATCTGTTAGCGTGTAAGCCCGACATCATTCAAACAGCTTTCTCCTAACATGAGAGACTTGACCAGCAGAACATGCGCTATTCTTCACTCGGCTTTCTTTTGGTTATTGTTCTGGCTAGCGTTCTTTTTGCTGAAGTATGACTTGATGTAGAAGTTGCTAAATAGTATGATCAAGGTGACGAGATAAAACCAATTCAGATAGAGGTTGTTGATACAGACAACACCACAACAACCAATTCGCAGGGCGATGGTTATGTGAATCATAACTACCACGAACTGTGTCTGTACAAAAAGAAAAAAAAGAAAAAAATAATCGGTTACATTTTGGTCACAACGAGTCCATCAGCATAACGCACAACAAATTTACATAATGGACCTGAAAATTAAGGCGTGTCGAGAACATTCATCCACCTAATGTAAATTCTTCTGACGTTTTCCATTCGAAACCTAACATTCAAGATGAAATATCCCTTTAAACGGTAACAGTGCCAATGGCCGCATAAATGCTATACTTTTTTGAATATTTGATAAATTTTTATGAACTTTTGCAAATAAACCGATTGTCGTGTAAATGAAGTCATAAAATTCTGAACCCTAACAGTGCGAATTGCCACATAAACCCCATTACTTTGTGAATATTTGGTAAATTTTCTATGCATTTTGCGAACAAAACTACCTTGTAAATGAAGTAAAACAATTCTGAACCCACCGATCTATGATATGGTTGACCATCCCTACAATTTTTAATTTCATTACCCAAAATAAATGTGTCACGTAAGACATATGCCATATTAATCTGTGTAAAAATGAAGGAAACCTAAAAGAACCTCCCCCCCCCCACCCCACCCCCGTCCACACTTAAAGCTCAAAGAGGTAATTGTTATACATAAAGGGTGAGTAAGACTTCAAAAGATTTAATTTTCCTTTCTTTTGCTACGTTTTGTTTACGACCCTTTCATGAACGTGGTTCTTTCAAGACGGTCAAATCTCTCTTGGTACAAAAGTGACACAGGCCAATCACAACGTTTTTTCTTTCACACCCCGCCTGTTTAATGTCTCCCATAAAAGAAAGCCTTGCCAACAATAGGTATTGAAGAGGTGTTCGTTTTGCATTTATATATCAGTAAGGCGCTACAAAGTTTTTTAAAGTCACGAGGTGATCTATCTAGCGACCAGTTATATTCTGCCATGTCTGGTTTAGTTTGTTGCTTTTTGTCCTCAAACTGATGCATTATAATTTTCAGTTGTTTATCCCGAGACTAAGATTATAGATTTTTTATTGCCGAGAAAATGTTTCTCTAAGGCGGTTCATCTGCCAGATGCATCTTAAACATACTAATATATCAACCTATCAAGCCGCAGCTTTTGAATTGTATACCATAACTTCGCTGAGTAGCTGTGCGTTTAATGCAAGTTTAACACTGCGATTTTCTTCATTTTTAATAGTACCAGCCTCAAAATTCGAATTAAATCAAGGTAAAACGTCGGGAACTTGAAAGCAGGATTTGGAATCCATTCCTGAACAGCGCTCCGCTGACAAATTTCAGTTACAGCACGAAGTGACTGGTACAATGAAACAAGAATACGTCGTCAGGTAGAGAAGATAAAAGATGAAAAAGGCTTGTCAAACGGATCACACAAAAAAGAAAGACAAAACTATAAACCTGACAATGGTTAACGTACCCCTGGCAATGAGAACTCTCTGAACGCCTTTCATGTTGAGAAGGCAGTGTAGCTAGTTTCTCAAGTCTTTCATGGGGATGAACAAAAGAGCTGATTCGTATGTCGTAACATGCTCTTGTCAGTAATTAATCCCGCAAAACAAAGTGCCAATCCGCGTTAGCTTTCAAAATCACTCGCCACTCATGTTATCACTCTGCCTAGCTGTGATTCCTGTACTGAGTACCTGACTCTCAGCACACTACGCACAATCTGAAGGCGCTGCAATAATCACCGACGACTCATCTACCTTTCTATGTCCGGAACAATGCTTAACGTTTCATCAAATAACAGAGTTTAGTAAGTCGTTCAACGCGATTTAAAAGCAATACCCCGTCTCTTTCAGCACGCTTTCAGCTTGTTACGCGGAACGCTGAACCACTACATAAAAAATAATGTACCGAATTAATCATTTACGAAAACTAACAGAACCCTTTCGTTTAACATTTATTTTCTCATTATCTAGATTAAAAGGTAAAACTTAAGACACAAAACAAAGGGAGAACATCCAGCTTTATTAACTGCGTTATATGTTAGTTTAACGTTTACAAAGTCAAATACAATTGCGCCTTGGCATTGAAGTAGGAATGCACCAAAGCTTTCGCAATAATACAAAACCCGGAGAGAGGCCAGTTGTTTCAATAACTGTTGCTACTTTCAAAAGACCTCTGAGAATTGTACAGGTTTCGAACGCCGGTCACATCTAACAAACAATACACTGTTTATAAGCTTTCTTCCGCTTGTACTTTATTACTCTTCAACGCTTATCCATAACCAAAAGAAAGCCGAGCAACTGTAATTAGTTGAACCCGCTTCAAATGATAGATCATGCGTTGCCACAGCACCGAACGAAATGCTTCATGTACAAGAAAACAAAATATACCCTCGTGAACTAGAAAACACCGTAACAGAATCAAGTATTATTTCTCATCAATGAGTCCTTTCGTATCATTTCCTCTTGACCTTCTGAATTCATTTCTGTTCATTTAGTATTTTGCATATTCTAAGGTCTGTTCTACTTGCGAGGCCGCGCAATGCAAGTCCAAACAAACGAAGGCCTGTCACGCAACCATTAGCTATTTCGGATCGTCACGCAAGGAATCACCTTAATCCTTTTAAAAGTAAGGAGCTAATCGTCATAATTCACTCTCCTGCCTCTTGTATACCATCTCACTTTGGAAAATACTGGGACCGAATGGCTTCGCAAGCCATTGCGGGATTGTTTTGGGGGGAAGTGTATCGCGTCCCCGCAAACAATCCCACAATCCCTCACGCGCCACTTTGTATCCCAGTCTTTTCCAAATGAGCTACTGCCTGGTCGCTTGGCAAAGCTGATTACGCTGTGTTTGCGTCAGACAAGAAACTAATCAAGTCCCAGGTTCACTTTCCTTGGCTGGCTCTCGAGCTGTAAGAATCGCACAATAAAAGAAAACTATCTTACCAATTGAAGCATGGTGATGTAGCGTTTCCACCACAGGTAGGGACGCATTTGAGGACCGATAGCAGACAGACCATAATAAGCATACATGATTACGTGGACAAAGCTATTGCATGTTGCACCGAAGTAAGCTGAAAACACAGAAAGAAGGGGAAAAGTTAAAAAGGCAAACAAAACGATAGGATTAAAACCGAGATGACATCAGAGTACGAATGAACAAGAAGATACTTACAGACACCTCCTGAAAGGAAAAAAAACAAACAAAAAATGTTAATGAAATACGAAAATCAAATCTTTCTTGTTAATTAAGCTAAAATTGTTATGTGTCAGTAATAAGGTTCACGGTTTTTCAGTTCACGGTCGATCATACATTTAGCTTTTCGTCGTTTTTTTCTTTTCAAAACACACTGGAAACGCTATTCAAAGTTTTTTCCAATTCATACTTTTAAGATAACAAACATTCTCGAGAAAACACTTTCAGAAACATTTCCCCTCCCATCCCGCTCCTTCATATCCTCTTTTCTGTCATTCCATGCTCCCGGCCTCACCAATTATCTTTGCCAAAAAACTCGCCACGACTGGAAAATGGTGATACAATTCTTTATTGTTATTAAAAACAATACCTTCTTCAACCTTCTTCCCGTGCCTTCATGCCTTCCTCACCAAAATTTACACAACGCTTCTTTACCCCCCTCCTCCCAGTCTTCCCACCACCTCCCCTTCCCCTCTCACCTGGGGTCCATTTGCAGACCATCCACCACAAGATACACATACTAGCGTGATGGTACACGTGCAGAAACGTCACTTGATTATTTTTCTTGCGAAGAATGAAGAAAAACTACGGGATAACAAACACATTGATAAAATCCATATTTCACCTGGTACAACAATATCGACTATCAAGAGGTATTTCAAGAATTGGTAGACGCCCAAAATAGAAAACTCACCGTGTCAAAATATTCCACAAATTTTGACAGCCAGTAGACGTAACACACGCGAGCAAGCTGGAAACACAAAATACACATGGTCGTTTTCATGATGTCATTAAATTTCTAAAACTTAGACTAACATCCCCACAAAGCTCCTCTTTTAATATTTTCTGCTCATCAGTGAGATAAATCTTCAAGGTGAATTTCATCCTGATATTCATGGCTTTCATTTAGAAATACAGCACTTTGAAATTTGAAGAACATGTTAGCCCGAAGTGATCCTTAAAGTGCCCCTAACTCCAAAACAGTTTTTCGCTTAAATAAAACTTTGCACCTGTTCGAAAGGTATTGCGCCGTTTTCCGCCTTTTAAAACCAAATCTTGACTTTTTATAGGCGGTAAAAATTACGAAATCTAGCCATCATCTGTCCCGCGACCAAGCTAGTAAGGGGCATGGGTCTAGTCCTTACATGATGTCGCAAACTTACAAAGACTTAATGCGATGCAAATCAGTTGGTGACTTCATGTAAGGAATAGACCCATGTCCCTGCTAGCTCGGTCGTGAGACAGATGATGGCTAGATTTCGTAACTTTTACAGCCTATAGAAAGTCAAGATTTGGTTTTAAAAGGCGCAAAACGGCGCAATACGTTTCTAAATGGTGCAAGGTTTTATTTAACTGAAAGAAATATTTTGGGGTTAGGTATCGGTATTTTCATTGTACTCTAAATAAAATAGTTCTCCGGTTTTCCCCTCTCCACAAAAACCAACATTTCCAAATTCCAATTTCATCTGCTTGTAAAGCGCATTTGATCATATACACATGGAAAATGTGCTATATAAGTTCTAAATTATTATTAATTTCCACATGTCATATTCATGTAAAAGCGTCATCTCAACAACCCTGAAGCAAAATTAAGAATACTGATTGGATGATCTATTTTATTTAGAGTTGATTTGATTTAGTCTCCTCAATTAGTAGAGCATCTGTGCTCGGCTACAAAGATTTGAGACTTGTAATTTTCGGAAAATTGTCTTAGCCATAACCTTAGCATGGTTAGTATGGTAAATTTGTCTCAAGTTCCAGGTCTCTTCCATACAAACCTATTTCCAGCAGTGTGTATAAACAAAACTTTAAAAGCAACACAAATGCCGGTACCTACCCTAATTTGCCTTGGGTCATCACGGACATACGGCACCCGTTCACAAAACAAATTGAAGTTTGGAATATCTAGGACTGACGCGATGAACTGTGTAAGCAAAAACATGACATATTAAGTTAAACGATAGCACGGCTAAGTTGTTTTGTTAAATGCAAAATGTAAAGCCGAGAACACCAAAGCCGCCCCACCCCTCCCTCCAGAAGCCCGGAGGGATGTGTGAAGCGGCTGTGTGTACAAGACAACCTTCAAAAAAACTTTTCTTGGAAACCGGATAAACCAGAGGGCACCCCACACAATCCGTTTGTGTAACCCTTCGCTATTTCATAGTAAATGTATGGGATTTACCTTAAGTTTCATAAAATAGCGACTTAACGCTAATTATTTGTATGGACCAATACATACATTACTTTATTTACCCTCGGATTTTAGAGCGTGTGCAGCTCATATCTTCGAGCATTTAACCATCAGATGAGAGATAGACCACTTCACCGGGAACTACGTCCGTTACTCTTTTCGAACAGTGTGTGGGTTCTTTTACGTCCCACAGAATCAATTATGAAGAGTTGTGAGACGGGGCATACGGTTTATCGTCCTTATCCGAGAAGACTAGAAAGTCTAACCATTTGCAGAAGTTATTACAAAGGCAGCACTTTCTCGTCAATTATTTAAAGACCCTGAGTGTTGGTCCGGCCGGGATTTGAACCTGCGACCTCCCGCACGCTAGTCCGGTCCATGCTCTACCAATGAACTAACCGGTCGGCGGTTGCTTAATCTAGAAGTTGAATTACCGAACCTGTGTTGTATTATCGTCCTTTTTGCCTCAGAAGTAATACTGTCATTAAGCGATTTTGAAGGGTTTTGAGTTCGCCATTGACGGCGCATTCTGTACTAACCTCATACACCATCCAACCTGAGAGAAGCACAAGCGCAAAGTTGTACACAATCAACACTTCTCTTAGACTATAGGCTTTTCTGTTCTCCATGATCTTCGGTCCAACTTTGACGATGAAGAGATACATGGCCACAAGAGAGATGGTGGGCCATGGTGTGGCAACCAGCGGCCAGTCTTCAGTCTTGGGGTCTGAAATGAAAAATACGGGTATGTGGGACAACACTCTACAAGCGACGAGGATACGCGATATGAGGCCTTCCAGGGGGTAGAAGCGACTAGCGACATGGCTCTAAAAACGGGCGACAATCTCCTCCCAAAACACCGACAACCGACAGAAATTGGCAGAAAATGCGCGACAGTTTGCGACAGCGACAATTCACTTTCAATTCCTCTTCGTTTTCTTTGCGACAGCGACATTTGTCCCTAATGAAACAGGCGACAGACAGAGTCGTAAACGAGCGACACCAGACTACCCCTTGGAAGGCCTCCGATATTGATGAGGTGATGGTGGTGGTGATTTTGGTACTGTATGGTGATGGTGGTGATGTGGATCGTGATTGTGGTGAAGATGGTGATGATTTTGTCCAAAGGTTATATGTTTCCGAGATAAAAAGGAAACCAGCAACGACACTGTCGTGTGAGTCAGTCAGTCAGTCAGTCAGTCAGTCGATTGACTCATCAATCAACCAATCAGGCAATTGACTAACCAGCCATTACTTCAAGGCCTTCCGCATATCCAGCTGGTTTCGCGTGGTCTTCTAACATACAGCTGAACAATAGTCGAGATTTAACAATTCCAGCCGGGTAGGAACAAGTCGAACAAGGTGTTAACTCACACTTACCACCATTCTCTACAACCCACTGATAGTAATCCACCAAACGCTGTGCAGTTGTCGTCATCTTTGGCTTCCTTTGAAAATCAAAAATAACACAAATAACAAAATAGCTCAAAAATACAGATACAGATACGTCAAAAGGTGCTTGTTGCGCTTGTATATCGCGTGACTCTAACTATTAAACACCGTTTTACTCTTACAACAACTTTAAAACCGCCGCTACGTTTATGCATTTAACAACCCACTGTGGTGTTATCGTAGCACGATAATCGTAAGGGCGAAAGTTTCGTTTCGACGTTTTCTTTGAACGGTTTCTTTTCCAACCAATGACGAAATATCAATCTTGCGTGACGATAACTCGCGCCGTTAACGTTTTCGCGACAGAGCGTGACGGCTGCAGCTTGCATTTCTTGATGACACACTCGATATGAAGGAAAATACCTAGGTTTTACAAAGACAGTCGCTTCTGGATAAGACGCATAAACTATTCGCTTATTTTGCAGTAATAAAGCCAAACAACAAAAACGCGTTGATTATTGCGAAAATCGAAATTAATTTACTATTTCACGCATTTAAACCACGCCTTGTCACTGCAGTTTCAAACTAACTACTCCGCCGAACAAAGCCACAAACAAGCAAAGAACTTAAAACGAGAAAGAAAAAGTGGAAACTATTCATTTCACTTCAAGGAATAAACGAGACAGACCTTGGAAAGCTAATCAAAATGAAGCAATCTAGGCGTTAAAAAAATAAATAAAAAGAGTGCCTTACGATTTTACCGAAATATCACCCTATTTACATTAATTTGAATACATATGCGGTGTGTGCAATGAAGAAAACAAAAACAAGCAAACCAAACCTTTATCAAACCGTCGCGTCAACTAAACCTTGATCATCAACCGTAATAAAGCGTATTCGGCGATCGAAAACCCCGCGGCACACCAAACAACTTTTCACATTAATTTTACTTCCTCACCGACTGACAGGTAGTAGCGACTCAAGCTGGGACCGTATAATGTTGAGACTGGAATAAATGACAATTATTTACAAAATCAAGCCAATAGCAAGCCACATGGTCACAGGTGCTATTATACGCGACGGGTTTGACTTGTCATTTGCAATACGCCGTGAATAGGCTGGTTTCGAATTGTTGGAGAACAAAAGAACAGAGTCGAGGTTCAGGGGAATAATTTGCATTTTCCTTTGTTTTTGACAAAAGAAAATGTAAATTATTTCCCTGAGCCTCGCCTCTGCGCTTTTGTTCTACCACGATTCGAAACTAGCCTATTCAGAACCAGAACTGATGGCTATGTCTCGTCTCATTTACAACTTTAGCGACCACAAAATTCTGAGTGACAGGTACTTGAAAATGCCTCCACCCCAAACGCTACCTAAAAAGCCGACACTTGCCAAATCGAAGCGCTTCCTCCGTTATATGGAGAACGTAAAACTTACATGTCGTACCACGAGTCGTAGTTTCCGAGTCCTTTTCGGGACAAACCTGCGAACTCGTATTAGGGCGCTTTAACGATACAAAGGTTTATAGCCTGCGTTCACCGGAGCAATTCCTTCTTGATCCTACTTTTTCTCAAGAACAAACTCTCGAGCGAAGCTGAAAGTGAAACGCGAGAGCTCGAGGATCACTCGACTCGCGCGGCGGACAAAGTACACGCACACGGGAGCCTCATATCTCGCGTGACCATCAACAGTGGCCTTGCACGAGGAGGCAACTATCTTCCAGCTAAGGTATCCGTCGACTGTACACAAAATGGAGTTGCGACGTACTAATGGATTGTCTATACTTTCTTTAATACCCAGTTATTTTCTAACTCGAATCTGACAGATTTTAACTACACATTGCTACATCTCATACCCCAAAGAAGCCCCCCCCCCCCCACCCCACCCCACCCCTGGACAATGACAGACAGACCCGCCCGTCATAAGCCCCGGCTACACGTTGTAACATTGTTAGAAAAATACGTCCCAACATTGTTGTAAGAACGCTTCTAATAACAATGTTGGATACGCATATAACATTGTTGAAAACACGTCGCTTCCGCGTCCTGGTTTCAACAATTTCCACCTCTACCATTAGGCTTCGGATTGGAGACTGGGCCTTTAACTCTGATTGGTCTTTGCAATACAACATTGTTGAAAGGACGGCTACACGCTTCAACATTTGTTGTATGTTAGCGAGAATGTTTGATCGAAATCAAAACATTCTTCCAACAAAAAAAATGTTGAACAAACGTCATCAAACATGCATGCTACACGTTCTAACATTGTTCATCCAACAAATGTTTTATAACAATGTTTGAACGTGTAGCCGGGGCTATAGGCTAACATCACGTTAATTAAGCCCAGCGGTGTTCTCACATGATAACTTCAGTACCAGCCCAGAAAGGAAGGGGAAAAAAGACCACATATTGCTTCGATTTAATTTACGAGTACAATGTCGCCGCGCACTGATCCGGAGTTTTCCGGTTCTGGTCAAAGATTCCAGCTGCAGTCAAAGTCTCTATTGAGTGTGACGAGCGCGCGCTTTCATTGCGTCAACCAAAAGGCCCAGTGGTGAGGGAGTTCCGGCCGATGAAGATCGTACTCCACGTACGGGGAAAACCCTTGGGTATCCCGCCCATTCGACCATTTAAGCACTGATTATAAGGATGTCGATGGTCCTGGAGTAACCTCGGGGGAGTTTTGGTATTTGTCTAATAATTGGTACAGGAAGTTCCGAGGGGAGAGTTGACACTCAGTGAGCAAAATTTGCCATCTTTCATTTCTCTCTACTTAAAGTTGATTTGCAATCATTCAGGCTTTTTGCTAAGATGACTGAACTAGCTTGGGTTCGCCGAGATTTCAGCAGTCAAAGCAAATTTTAAGAAAAAGAAACCACGGAAAAATAATCAAGCTAAGATTTCTCCATGTTATCGGGTTTACCAGGTCAGACCAGCTGTCCCAGCAGCATTTTATTTTCAATGACTGAAATTGAAACTCCCTTGGTTAATTTCGAATTCCGAGCAAAATGGCCTTTATAATCAATCTTTTTGCTTCTGCGTATATACTAAGAACAATATCTTTCAGGATCAGAAAACATTCACAAATATAATGAACTAACCAAAGCAAATTCACTTGAATACACTTTTCTTGTACAGTATGAGCCATTAATTTCATTTGATAACTTTTAAATTTATCCAAAGCCAGGTTGACCCATTTCATATAATGCCAGGCTTAACTTCACTTTCTTGGCAAACCATGAAATACATTCTAAACGTTGCGTACTGCATTTTAATATACGTCAGCTACCTTAACTGTAAATTACTTGGAAGTCAAATATAGTCACTGTATAGTTTGCAAAAGCTTAAGGTAAACTGTGCTTTGTTGATTTTTAACACACAGTAAAGTGTCACTGTTAAAGGCCTGGCTAAGCATTATATCATTATTACCGTATATAACAAGTCAAGCATTTGAGATATAACAATATATTTGTTAGTCACAGTCAGATAAACCTCATTTAATACTGTTAAAAGTTGTCTGAAACATTTGATCAGCAGAACACCATTCTTTCAACGAAAAAATGTTGATCAAACATCATCTAATGTGGAGTTCTAAAAATTCTACCTCTGTTGAAGCAACAAAATGTTGTCTAACAAACATCAGAATGTTTGGCCAGGGCAATTACTTATAGGCCTTTGAATTTGGGAACCCCAAACTTGGTTTACTTCTCTAGAAGAAAAAGAATTTAACACGTACGATTACAATAAATTTCTTGCTCGACATTTACTTTTAGAGATTGCAATACCTTTCCATGTCAGCAGGAAAACAAATGACTTTGAATTTGAGCACTGCTTTACATAATCATTTTTAAAGTGAGGTTTAATTCTTTTTGTTTCAAATTGCTGAAATATGAGGAGCCATAGGCTTTTCTTGTGTTCTGGTTCTGGTCAAAGTCTCTAATTATTGTCTTTTCACCGCTCGTTGCATCAACCTTGACTTATTGCAATCAGCTGCTGGCCAGTCCAGGGAAGTTACATCAGGCACCGTGCAGGGGGCGGGGGGCAATTGTATGTTGTATTGAGCTTTGTGGATACGTTACTAATTGCCAGTTATGATTGGTTAAGCGAAAAGGTAACTAAATTCTTGTTTTTAAACACCGCTTTTTGTTGCTGAAAGTATATTTTTCACCACACCATGTTAGTTTTAAATGCATTTCTAGCCATTTCAGAGGACTTTAATTTTAAAATTTTCCGGAGGAGTATGCCCCAGGACCCCCCAAGTTGACACACGCTGATGCGTCCAAAGTGAGCCCCCCTGCCACCCCTTGCAGGGGTGCAGGCCCTGTACATGCACATGAAATGGTCTGGGGTATCCACGGTAGAATTGAAAACAATAAATAAAGGAACAAGTGATCACTATGGGTAATGCATTTGTCATTGATGGAGTGCGCAAGACAATGCATATATATGTATATCGCAAGACAAGACAATAGTGGGCTACCACCATACATGTAGCATGAAAATTTGCGGGTTTAATTTTTGTGGATTGTTCTCTATCTGCAAAATTAAATTCCTGCAGAATAAAATGCCACAAAAATTTACTCCCTTCAGTCTAATAAAGAACTCTGCTTTTTAACTACCAAGGACATATCTATACTAACCACCGTTAGTGCTTTGAAAACCTACAACTTTCCCAAATCCCTTACTATGGTTGAAGTGAACCATTTTTATTGCCAAATGCTCAGTTATATAGACTATATCACTCTGTAAGGTGACCAAAACTCCCAATTTTCATCGAATATGACCGTTTATTTTGTTGCGAAACCCAAAATGTTGTCTTCGAGCACCCTTTGACAACACCAAAATACGCAACTTTGCTTTGAAGTTTTTCGAACAAAAATATCTTTTGAAGCTAAAAGTCTACATTGGCAGCAAACTGCGACTCCACTTCTTGAAATCTGTTACACATTTTACTGCTCACACATTTCTTCACTTGCACTCACTGGTCTGTAATTTTCACCTTTACAACCCAGAGGAATTATGGGATATTCTTGGATAATGGCCGCATGGCAGTCTGCCAATTTCCATTTTAGATATTTTTTAGAACCGTGTCGAGCAACCTGGTCCTGCTGGCAAAATATTGCACCAATTGCATTATTTACAAGTCAAAACTAGCGTCAAAACTAGCCAAAATTGTCATGCTAGGTCCCGGAATCTACTCACAGAATAGCTAGGAACACAACTTCACTTTGTGAATCACCATGACTCAATCGTAACCTTTCAGCAGCTCACTTGGTGTGAAATTGCTTCTCACCTATGTCTTCTTTCAGAGGATTGCCTCTACCCACCAACCCAGCTTTATGATGCCGGGTAGGGGGCTTCCAAGGTGGAAAATGGCTCAAAAAACATACTTATAAATCAAATACCTGCCGAATTGTTAGCTGCAGTTGACCACTTAAAACAAGCGACAGCTGGCGTGACATGCGTGACAAGGAAGATAGAGACTTTGGTATTGTGGACCAGCAACATCACCGTGGTAACCCCTTATATGGAATAGAAAGGTCATCTTGACTTCCTACCCTCAAAAAATTGCAAAAAATGGCAAGCAAAAAGTTGGTAGTGAAGGGGTTAATATAATCTTGCGTTACTGGGACAATATGTATCAGACATAAATAAAAGCTATTAACATTGATTTTAATAGAAAACTGCAACCTGAGCTTAGATAAACAGTATTTATCACAAATAAAACCACACATTACACAGTATGTGAGTAACGTATATAAATATATATATATATATATATATATATATATATATATATATGAAAAATAGAAAAACTACTCTAAAAAGAGTAGTTTTTCTATTTTCAATATTTTGCTCTACTTTAACGTATCGAGCACTGTGCTACGGAATAATCGAAACATAGATATATATATATATATATCAATAATATACAGATTCTGAATTCAATGAAGTGTCCTAAGTAAAGTACAGTGTAACTTAATAGGTAATAAAAGTTGAAAATACTAAGTTTCCTTCCTTGTTAATGCATGTTCTGCAGTTTGAATGGGAAATCGCAAAAATTAGTTCCCAGCAGAAATTTCAAAAAAAATCACCTATCCACAAACATATAACTCCCACAAAATTTTCATGCTACATGGAAATTACAAAACTAGCCTGTGCGCATGCAAAATGTGAGCCACATTTGAGGCTCTCACAGTTCCAAGTTTCAGCTGGCGAGTGGATTTTGTATGCAAGTCCAAAAATGCCTACAACTCACCAAATGCTCACAGAGTGGTAATCTTGCCATCTTGCAAAGGGCAAAGTCTCATTGTTATCATTTGCTTTTGTTAATTAAAAAAAATATTCACGAAAATATAATTTCCCAAATTATCCCCATAAATTCTGACTAGCAATGAGTCATGAGTTGAACGCTCATTGATGAAATGGCTTTCCTAAATACCTGTATATTGTGGCATACCCCCCCTAACCCTAACTCCTAACCCTACCCCCCCCCCCCACTATTAACATTGCCCATTTCACATTATCGCAACTTTCTGATGAAAACTTGAAGAATATGTAATCAGTAATCTCCTAACAAATAATCTCATTGTACTGATTGTACTGCAAAAGCAGAAACAGCTGCTCTTGCAGTGAATTATTCACACTTTGATGCACACAACAATAAGTGACAAGTTGAAGTGTCACACAATATTAAAACAAAAATCACGAGACTTGAGACACTGGAGTAAAGATCAAAGACGAAGTGTGTGAAAAAGCATGCAATGAAGGCTGATCTATTCCAATAAAGCTAAGTATAAAGCTTACAGCTATACATACACAAATCAAAATACATGAATGATCGAGAAAAATAATCAAAATGCTCGAAGATCTTATAATTTGTGGTTTTAGAATTTTGCCATTATTCACGTCTAGCTGATGTTGCAGTCTTTTTCGGAAAACGTGGTTTACATTTTTATTTAAAGATCCGATGGAAGGACGTCAATTGTATCGAACCGGCGAAGCGATGTACTTCGTCTGTGTACAATTCAATTAAGCTCAACTCTTATCGTCTGAAATAAGTCAACTGTGAACAAAGTTCTTTCGGATAAAATTGGAACAAATGGTTTAAATATTGAGAAGTGAGAAAATCATGTAAGAGTTCAACGAAGACAATAGTTTAATCGATGAAACGAAACAATCAAGTTTATATGATATGCAAATGACGAAAGGTTTTCAGGGCAATAACCTTGAGTAACCTTTAGGCCATTGCGTAACAAGAGTTTCGTTACATTCCAGTATATTCACTGGCTCAATTTTCCCAAACTCAAGCTTCAGTGGTGCGAACGTTGAAAAACTTTTATGTAACTGCTTAAAAAAAATATATATATATTTATGAAATTTGAAATCAGCTGAAATCACATGTCAGATTCTTTTCATAATAACATTTCGCTCCGATCAGGTGAAGGAAAATTAATCGAAATTCTCTAACGATGAAACCACACTTTGCTGTTTTGACGAAGTTGTTACTCACCACTGTGTAGATCGCAGCTTCAAAGACTGTCTACTGGAGAACAACTCGGACACTACACTGGTGGACAAGTCCTTTCAAATGAAGAGAAAGCATCGAAGGACGGTGGCTAAAGATAAATTTGATGCTGCGATTTGATTGGTTGGATGGCAGTGGTCCGACACAATGTACGAGAGCCCGGTCACGATATATTTCTGTTGTCAGCGGGCTTTTTCCCGCCTGTGCTGTATGGTCGATCCCGCTTTGATTTCAGAACATTCCGCAAGGCGTTTGCATATAAGGTTCTTTGTAAGTTGATTTTCTCGTGTTCTTCGACACTGTGCACAAAGCATAAGCTCCAGCAACAGAAATTTTTCTTCTATTGTGTAGAGGCGCTCTTATGATCATTCTTGCGGCATTATGAACTTTGGATGTTTTGCACGGTGGCACGTGGAACACGACTTGGTGGTTGTGAAATCGTCTATGAAGTAATTTAGACGCGATCGCTTTTCAAATTTATTCGGTCTTCAGACTTTGCTCCCGAGAGGAATAAGAAAGCAAATTTTTGCAGGAGATACGCGGACAGGTGAGGTAAATGTTTCTTTGTCGGTTAGTTATAATTAATACAACCAGCCAGACAGAGGGTGTAGCTTAAGCTTGTTAGCTAAAAATTCTTGATTGTCAATTAAGTTTAAGTCTTACAACGATTCGACGCAGCGAGCCCTAAACACTGTTTCACATTTCGATTTTCAAAGCTCTGATCCCGTTGTTTCGGTTACATGGTTACGAGTCATTGTTTACGTTACAAAGCGCCTTTGAAGCATGTAGTTTTCGTTTTGACAGGTCCTGAAATATGGCATTCCAGTGGGTCAAAGATTTGCAAGAATTTTACAGCTGGGCCGATTCTGTCAGTGGTGAGTTGCGTTTAAACAGAAACTTGCTTACAGGATCAGTTTTTTTTTTCAGCTGTGTAGTTTGGACTCAATTCAAATTTGCTTACGGATTATGAGCTAAAGAATTTCGGCGCCAAATACGAATGGAAGTTTGAGTTAAAATCTCGTAGTTTTGGTATATTGTAGTCATTTAACATTTAGTTTTTTAATATTCTGCAGCAGATTGTTTTCGAAAGTGCAGTTTTGTTCTTTTGAAGTGTACCTATGTTTTGACATGGCACTAGTGGGATTGAAAGGAATTCGAATTTAAATATTTTGCAAAACGAAATAGAATTAATTTACTGGTCAAGGACTTTCAGATCTTTAAAACACACAATCCCTTGATAGTTGTAAATGTTAATATGGTTTTCCTAGGTTTTCAAACAAAGGGAAACGTTTCCATAAAATCCACCTGCCACATTTTTCTTGTTTTCATATATTAAACAGACCTTGACACATTCTGAGTTTTGAGTTTTCAAGATGCAGGGGTGGAGGGAGGGGGGAGGGATTGGGGGATAGACAGGGCAGATTAGGGCATTTAACATCTCTGGGGCTCTGTTGCAGAACATGGCGGCCCCCTCCTCCCCTCAGGGGTGGCCCTTGAAAACAGTCAGGGACCCATAAACCCATGGGGTCCCGGGTTAGTAATATATAACAGGGTCAAAATTTACCTCCATTTTAGCGTATTTCTATTTCCTTTTTAGTTACTACTTACCGGTAGTTTGGATGACAGTTATTTTCCACTTCTTCTATTTGCGTCAGAATGTATCTTCCTCTGCCAGGTGCACCAACTCGGCATAGTTAAGGGCACAACACCATGGGACGGGGCTGGACAAAACGTGGGGTAGGCCATGGCATAGGCCATGGTATCGTATCGTGGTATTGTATCGTAGCTTATTGTATACATGGCGTAGGCCAAGTATCATAGGCCATGATGTAGGCCATGGCCTACCCTATGGCCCACCCTTTGGGAAACCTGGAAACCTGTGTGAACAAGGTGCTCCATCTATCTGTCCTTCCAACAACTCTCTTCTGTTCTCTTGGCAGCGTTTCGCTCAAATTTTCTAAGCAGACTCATGGTAGATTGGAATCTGAAAAACCAGAATACTGTATAAACACAATTTTAGGGCAAGTATCATAAGGAAGAGCAGCTGTTTTAAAGGAACTCCCGCAATTTTTTGTGCACTAAGGTCCTCTCTCAGTGCTCATTCCATGTAGATAAGCCAGTGAACAGGGTCCCAGTTTCTGTAAATTGTGTGTCCTGATGACTCTGGCTACCCTTGCTTTCCATGACGGAAGAATTCTCGGACACAAGGTATGTAAAATACATAATTGCATCCAAACCAGCGAGTTATTATCTAGCATGTAATACATCTGCCCATAGCCTTTACGATATGAAACATAATTGAAGGGCTAAGGGCATAACCGGCCCAAATGACTTTTAGGGCTTTTTTCTTTTTTTGGTCCAAATCAACTGAATGTTTGCATGTGGCCTTTGATTCAATAAAACAAAATTGCCCCGTAATTTTTTTTTACCATTTTCCATTGTTTTTCAAGAAAAAGCGTATGCAAAAAAAGGCCCTAAAAGTAATTTGGGTTGGTTATGCCCTCAGCCCTTCAATTCAGCTATACTCATTTTTATGCGTATTAATATTCATGCACGAATTGAATTACCTGAAGAGCACGTGAAATGATTGATGGGTAGAAAAGGATTGTTTGATAGTGTGACATAGACTACATGTTTGGCGGTTAAAACATCAATTTAAGTTTTATTGATAGGAAACTTATGTGGCTGTGAAGTGTTGATCGCTAGCTAAATTTAATCGAAACTAGCCAGCCTGGTGGTCAAAAGACGTCATTTTAAGTCTGTAGACCCGTAAGTCAGACACTTCTCAAAGAAGCCAGTGGTGTTTCTCTGTGCTTGCCAGATGCGAGGAGATTTAAGTTGACTACCAGGGAAATTTGGCGTTTTGCAGTACAGAGCACTGAGCCAGGCGGGACAGTCTGAAAGCAACTCTTGTCTTAAAAGTGGCCCGTAGTTGAGAGTCTTGGCCCATTTGCAGAAGGTTGCTGTGCTATGAATTGGGATATCTGGGAATCAAATGGCATACAAATGAGTGTAGCTGAATTGAAGGGCTGAGGGCATAACCGACCCAAATGACTTTTAGGGCTTTTTTCTTTTTTTGGTCCAAATCAGCTGAATGTGCATGTGGCCTTTGATTCAATAGAACAAAATTGCCCCATAATTTTTTTGACCGTTTTCCATTGTTTTTCAAGTAAAAGCATATGCAAAAAAAGGCCCTAAAAGTCATTTGGGTCGGTTATGCCCTCAGCCCTTCAATTATTTTAGTACTGAAAGGCTTCATATTTTCCTGTCATTGGAACCGCCAACAATGTAAACTTTATAGTACAAGTTTTAAGGAAATTCACTTTTCTCAACTTGTGTTATGCTGTGTTACACCTTGTAGTCAGAGCACATAGAGGTGTTTATTCTTATAACTACGACACTGTAAAATGGAAAGTAAGTTCAGCTCCAAGGTTTTTTCCTCTCCTTAATCTGTTACTTCAAAGAACATTTTGGAAAGTGCGACAGGAAAATAATTTTAATTTGGGACAGAATCAACAGAATCAAAAGCATGTGCATTACCTTGGGAACAGCGCACAGTGATTTGTTGAAGTTTTCCTAAGATTTATACTACTCAGTGACTGTCTTGGAAAACTTTTAAGTCTTAATTGAAAGAGAGTTAAAGGTATAATAGGCCATTTGTGAATTTAGTTCATCCTACTGGGAAAAAGAAGTCCTTGTGGAAAGCTTTCCTCAGAAAAATTACATGTATTTCACGCTGGTTTGGGTGTAATTACGTATTTTACATACCTTGTACTGGAGACTAAAGTTTTCACTCATTGCAACCAGCAAGCAAGGGGTCACACAACTTGGACCCAGTTTGCACACTGATCTGCACGGAATGAGCAGTGAGAGAGGACCTTAGCGCACAGAAATTCATGAGAGCTCCTTAGCTTTATAATTGCTCTTCCTTATGATAGTTGCCTAAAAGTTATGTTTATACGGCATTCTGGTTTTTATGATTGCAATCTACATGTACCATGAATCTGCTTTAATAGAAAATTTAAGCGAAGCACTGCCAAGGTAAGTATAACAGATTGATGGAGAACATTGTTTTCACAGGTTTACAGTAATGCAGAGCCGAAGTTTTTTTAATGACCTCTGTAGGCTATAGGGTGGGCCATAGAGTAGGCCATGACCCACACCAAGGCCTACCCCACATATTGTCCGCACCCTCATGGGACAAACCTTTAAATGTTTGCCATAATGTGTAAGTTTGGCCACACCTAATAAAATTGCGTTATCCAATATGGAGGGGACTGTCAGTCTGCTCCCCTCGCGCTAAAATACAACGTTAAGAAACATCGACCATTAGGACACACTGGCTCAACAATGAAAGAGGGGTGCAGGCAATCTTTTGCACCAAAGGGTGTGGAAGACAAATAATAAATTATTAAATTGCTAACAGCTTTTCTCAGCTCTTTTGATGGTGCTGTAGAGTACACAGGTGATGTCTATCAACAGGTAGGAACTCTTAATAATTATCCACATCATTTTATTTTCTATTCAGATCCAAGGACTACAAAATGGTTGTTTGTACCATCCATTCTGACACCTGTTGCACTTGTAGTAATTTATTTACTGCTAGTGTGGCTGCTTCCAAAAATCATGAGGAATAGGGAACCCTTTGTATTGACGAGCTTGCTAGTGATGTACAATGCTGCAATGACCCTTCTGAATTTGTACATCTTTGTTGAGGTTAGTATTGTTTAAGTTGATAGTTACTTAATTCTGTAAGAATACAAAAATACAATATACCCATATGGCAAGAAAATGTTACTATCTGGTGATGCATTCATTTATCAGTGATTAATTTTGAATCCATTCTTAATCAGTTTACATACTAGGTTTCTTAGCACTACAAAGATGATGATGATAACTTTATTTAAGTCTCAAATCTGTATAGCCGAACACAAGTGCCCTACTAATTGGGAAGACTAGAATATAAGGTAAAATCCATTCAACTAAAATCTAGTAACAAAATAAGATTAAATTTAAGAACAAATTCGTTAATTAGTGCTATTACAATAATATTACCCACTAGTTGATTAATAACTACATAGTTGATCAGCAAGAACAACATGTATATCCGTCTTCCAGGAGAGAACTTACATCAAATTTTCATATCATACTTTTAAAGTATGACAAAAGAAATGACAGCGAAATCAAAAGGCATTACACAGTTAACCTTTGTTATCATATTTGCAGTTATCACCATCACCATCATATCATCATCATTATAAGTCCCATGATAGTTTCAAAGAGCCTATTGAGAATACTGACTGAGGTCTTTATAAATGCAGGGTTTTCATTAAGAATTATTGTAGCAGGAGAATAGTGTTAAGTAACAGAAGAATTATTATGAAATATTATTATGAAAAGGCAAAGCTCTTTCAGGGAGGAAGGAGCAAGTGAAATTTAGCTGGAGAATTCTGCATAGTAGCCAGAGAATTCTCTGATCTCTGATGCCTAATTAATGAACACCCTGTAACTGTGAACCATGATCGTCAAGGTGAGTGTATTATACACTGTATGTACTCCTGAGTACAGTGTCCTTCAACGACTATTTGAGATGAGAGTTGGGGGATTTAGAACCACATTTCTGGCGAACAATAATAATTGTCAACTTCTTGTTTGTTGTTTCCTGTTCAAGCTGAATGATCAATCAGTGACTCCACTGGTCCTTGTTTCAACTCATGTTATTCTGGACTGTACAGTAGGTTACTGTAGTTCATACAATGCTGTTATGTTGCTAGGTTTTCATCTCCTCTACCGATGCTGGATATAGTTATTCTTGTCAGGAGTTGGACATGAGTTACAATCCCAAGGAATTCAGGGTAATCAAAATATCAGTTTTGTCAGTATAAAAATATACATTGAGTTATTAAATTTTGTTGGCTGGGAGGTCCATATTGGGAAAAGCTGTGCCAGCGGTCTCAAGTATGGCCCAAGGCCGCAGGCCGAGGGTAATACTTGAGACCAAGGGCACAGTTTTTCCCAATATATCGCTCGCTCCCAGCTGTCCATACTCAGGGTCTGGATGGGAAAATCCGGACCGCTGAAGCGCGTGCCATCAGCCAATTAGATTCAAGGATTTAGGATTCTGGACTGTTGAGATGCTTCAGAAAAAAATAATTAGCGATATGGAGAAACTTATATATTTCATCCCACATTTTAACATTATCAACCAATGAATTTTAAGGTGGTTCCACTGAATTGCATTTGTTGGCCTTTCTGTGCACAATTTCTTGTGTTGTGAGTGTTGACTAATATGCTGACATTCAAACTGGCTTTTCCTGATGGCTGTAAGAGTAGTCCACTAATAGGAATGCCTAAAATTCCAGTGTCCTTAGTTAATGGTAGGGTTATTTATTTCAAATGCATTCTTCTAGCTAGATCATCATTAATTTGAAATTGAGAGCAATACATGTATTTATCTAGGGTTTTGAATTTGCAAGCTGACTCTCTTTCCAGTTTTCAGGTCAAGAAATTCCTAGCTCTGAGGCCCATGCAACACAAACCTCTCCCGAACTCCTATTCATGCAAGCCTTAATTGGTCCCTGCATTCATTGGAATTGGTGCCTCACTCACGCCAATGTTGTCACCGGGTCTGGCAAAGTTTTGTTTACTTTTTGCAACAATTCTGTGAGACTGCCATGTCACACCTTCCACTTGACATAACTTTGCATTTGCTCCACCCTTCTAGCGATCTGCAGCTGTAAGTTATATTCACAAATTGCAAAGCTGATATGGTATCACCCATGTACAGTACTGGTTCAAAGTAAGTTGACAGTCTCTTTCGAGTCTTGATTCTCGACTCAATTCCTGCGTGTTTTGAGCATCGAGAATCAAGGCAGGTCAGGGATCCTGTCTCGCAAGATCAGAGATACATGTAATGAGCTTGTCACTTGATTGATCACTCAAGAGACCTTTCAAGTAAATTGGGGATCACATCTTGTATACAGTACGGCTGTAGGTGAAATCTGCTGAAATATGTACTATAGCCTAATGAAAGCAAAGCATTCACCTTCCCACATATTAGAAATTCTTACTTTTTTGTGTCTTTTCTTCTTCCCAGATTGCCTGTGTATTGTGGTGGTTTTATTTCTCAAAAATTATGGAACTTTTGGACACAGTTAGTGTTAACAGCTTCTTTTGTGATTGTAGGCAAACCAAGATTTACCTTACAACTGTAAATTTAACAATTTGGGAGACCTCTCAAAACATCTTTTACTCAGGGATGAATGAAATCCAACTTCCTCCTCATGCAGGGCTACATGTATATAGTTGAATGACTAATAAGAATCCGTCACAAACCGGTGGTGATCTCATGAAGAGTTGGTTGTCATGTGTTATGCCTCATTTGCAAACATAAGGCCAGCACTTGTCCCTTGGGAATATTTATTATTTTTGCGGCCTTGGCAAGCACTGAAAAAAATTTCTTTAGTTCTCTTCGGCACAATGAACTGATTCAAACGATAAAATACTCTCCTTGCAGACAAGATCTTTGTTCAAAGGTTCTATGAAGCGCCAAACACATTTAATATTTGATTTTTGTGCAAGGAATAGTTTTGTATCCTTGCACTGGCAATTCCCTGGTGGAATCATGTCGTTGTGTTTACGGGTTCATAGGGGTTCACAACAAATCTCTTCACTACAATGCAATTTGCTGATTACAATGGTACAATACACTCTCTTTACAGACAAGATTTTTCTTCAACACTTCTATGATGCACCGATCACAGTTGTATTTGATTTTTTATGCTAAGTTATTTTTAGCGTGAAGTTGTTGGCCAAGAACAGGAAGTCGAATGTTTGAATGAGTCTACTTCAGTGAATGGGCTAGGTACCCGTGATAATGGTGTGTTTGCACTGCTTTACAAGAATTTGAGTTTTTATCATAATTTTTACAACTTGGTCATAAATGGTTTTTTTTTTGTAACTGAGTGATTGCTATACCATGTACTGGTTTCATCTGGAGATGTTAGATGTATAGCCACGATGATGAACAATTTTACTGTAATTCACATTTGCCTATTCTTTTCCTTCTCCTTGTATGTGTGTCTTCATAACCAGCAATAACCATGTTTCCTCATCGAGGGCTTTAATATTAGTGACTTGTACTAAAACATGTCGCATGCAATGATGAGCACTGTGGACTCACCAAAACAAACTACTTGTATCACTTGTTGAATGAGTATTAGTTATATTCTAAGTTAAAATGTCAAAAGTTGATTTTTTGTATAGTGAAAAGTGCAAAACTTCATTTCCAAAAATTAAGTCTCTTTGTAGTACAGTGGTACAAGTTTGTATATAGTGAGACCACTGTTGCAGCTGCTTATAGCAGCTCTGGCATGTGGTGGGATGATCATCTTGAATCTTATGTGGTTTTTACAGGATTAGGTTAGTAGGTTAGGATCCTTTAAGATCTTGCCGTTGTCTTGTTTGGGTTCTGTGTAGGTTTTTTAGCCATGCCTGATTGATAAAGGGAAGCAGTCCAGAGGAATTAAATACAAAATAATCCAGATGTCTATAGTAGTGTTCTCGACCAGAATTGTCCACATTGCTTTAAGTAGTAGTTTGATTGCATGCTCTGTGCAGTGGACAAAAAGTTAACAGAAAAGCAATCATGTGCATGTTTCTTTCTTGTAGATGTTTTTCCTGCTTCGCAAGAAGAATAACCAGGTATCATTCCTCCATGTGTATCATCACACATCTATGGTCTGCCTGTGGTGGATTGGTATTAAGTGGGTTGCCGGCGGACAGTGTAAGTTAGTGAAATGTACATAGACAGTGTACAGTGTGTTTGTAATTTATTATTATTATTATTATTATTATTATTATTATTATTATTATTATTATTATCATTACAACATTTGCTCTAAGAGGCTCATCTAGAGAGCTTATGTTTAATTAACATGATGAAAAATTAAATTTCCAACTGAAGTCAAGTTTAGTCTGTAGTTTTTCCCTTTACATTTTACCTACACCGTAATGTTTACATGTTGTAGTTGTATTGAATGGTCATTTATTATAATTTAACCCATTGACTACCGGCGGTTTTTACATTTTCGGAGTGATTTTCCACCTATAAACGATGAATAGCAATTCGTGACTCTTTATTTGAACTACCAGGGAAAAGTGGTGCTGTCCTAAGGCACTGGAGGCTCAAGGTTTCTGAAAACGTTATTTTGATGTAGCTATTTTTTATCCGTGAAGCGACAACAATGGCCCAAGCTTGGTTTGCTTGCGATTTCTGCTAAATTTACAGCCATTTTTCATCTTTAGCGGCTGCCTGATGAGCATCATTAAGTGTGACGGTAGCTAAGAGTCCACTTTTTCAAAGAACCGAGCAAGGTGATGTACTTTGTTGTTGAATTTGGCTTGTCACTCGACGAACTGGGAATTTGGCCGGTCGAACAAGTGTTCGACCGGCCAAATTCCCAGTTCGTCGAGTGACAAGCCAAATTCAACCAAATTCAAGCCAAATTCAACAACAAAGTACATCACCTTGTACCTTTGGGACTCGACTATTGATGAATTTCTCGACCTACCGCCACATATTTTGGAATTTCTGAGTACTGAAGATGACCACAAGCAGGAATTTTTGGCAGTAGGTCAGAGTGGCTGTGTGAAAGAATTGGGAGAAGGAACGGGTGCTGTCAAAAATTCTCGTCATTTCCCAGCATGCAATGTGGTCTAGATGTTGAAAATGGTGGAAAGGCCCGAATGCACTGGAACAAAAGGCTGTATCTACGCTCGGGAGAAGAATATGAACAAAAAAAAGTCATTTCTAAGCTAGAAAAAGGACTGAATTTCGTTACGATGGTTGAAGTTTGGTTTTACGGCGATGATTTCCTTAAAAAACATGAAGGCAAAAAGGGGCATTTTTGTGGTTTCTCTTTGACGTTAAAAACGGTCAGTTTCGTTCTTGTCCAAACTCAAAAGGCCATATTTGGTAAAAATCGCTACGTTTCTTGCATTTATTGGATATCTAAATTTAAAGGACATTCCATTTCGTGCTCATAACTAACAGTTAAGGCAATATTCATGCGATTGAGAAAGTTGCAATGTTTTGAAGCATGGGAGTTTTTTACGGCCGGCACGGGTGCCAATGGGTTAAAAAAATTGTCTAAATTAATCTGTGTACAGTCTGGCTTACCGTGATTAGCTCTTTGCTATTTGCAAGCCAGCCTGCTAATAACTTAAGTGTCTGATTTAAATAACTAATACTTGAAAAAATCTTGAACTAAAAGTTATGCTGATTACAATGCATTAAAAAAACCTAATCATGGATACTTGAAGGGGTGCATGGAATAAGGCACCAAGTGAGTTTTGACATAATGTAAAATTCTCCTTATGTTTCATAGTAAATACAAAGTAATTTGGAAGAAGAATCTAGCAATAAATCAGAAGTCACTTGGGGCTTTTTTCTAGGCACCCCTCCAATTAGGGCTAGGAGGCAAAGGGAATTGAGTTTCAACCTAGTTTATTTTTTTTTTTACCTGAATTTAATTTCTACCTGCAACATATGCACGTAACTAGCTGCAAATAACACCAGTGCCCATATAATGCTATAAATAATGACTGGCACTGTATCTGAGCCCAAGGTTATTTATCGGAGGGGATTTTTATGCTGGTCACTTCAAAATTTCCCTGATGTCACTTGTGGTTTTTTTTCACACACCCCTTCTTGTAACAGTGAACATCCAGTATCTCTCCTTAATAAAAAAAAAGTGTTAGTTACGATTGAGTTATGTAATATTAAATAAATTCATCTCCAGATGCATAGTATATATAAGTTTTTTTTTCAATTTATTCCATGTTAAATGAATACATTCCATGACAATGCAAAACTCTAAACTATATGTGTGACTATCATTTGTAACTTTCGTCCTGTTTTTCTTCCTTAACAGCATTTTTAAGTGCAATGCTTAACTCACTGGTGCATGTGATCATGTACACTTACTATGGGATGTCAGCTGTGCCGCATTTGAGGAAGTACCTCTGGTGGAAGAAACATCTCACACAGTTCCAGTTGGTATGTTTACTTATTTTAAGTTTGTGAATTCATAAACTGGAGATATAGGTCATTCGTTACAAAACTTAGAATTTATGTCTATAAACTGGTGTTGTATATCTTTTGTGCTTTTCTAAACTGGTTGTATTAAAAGCAATTGAAGGGCTGAAAGCGAAACTAACTGATATTTGTGCTACAAACAAATGAAGGGCTGAGAGCATAATTGACCTACCCCGTATGTCAAATTTTAGGTCGTTTTTTTATTTTGCTGGGATTTGCCCAAATTTCTGCATGTTAACTGCAATTCGATTGAAAAACATTGTCTGGTATTTTTTTTCACCGATTTTTTTTCGTTTTGGAGATAATTATAATGTATGTAAAAAATGCATTTTTCCTTGTGTGCACAAAGAAACCACCTTCCACAGGAGTGGTTTGCAAATTGCATTGTATCTTCTTTCAATCGAATTGTAGTTCACATGCAAAACTTCGGACAACTCCAAGCAAAATCGAAAAACTACCTAAAATTCGACATAGGTCGGTTATGCTCTCAGCCCTTCAATAATTATTGTTTACCAACAGGTTAGTCATGAGTACATGTAGTTATTTAAGGCTGCAGAAAATATCTGTTGTGGTTGAATTTTATCCTTGGTTTAAATTTTTCCTCCCTTTGTTTTTGGGTTTGGTAATGTAAAAGGAGAATTAAAATTAAATCAAGGATAAAATTGAACCACAACATATCTAAAACACCTCTAATATCATACAACACATTGTAATTTAAAACTTTGATTGTGGTTTATCGTGACATTTTTGACATGTCATGTAGTGTGTGAATGACATATTTTTCTTTCTTACTTTACGTTCCAGATCCAGTTCTGTATTCTTCTTTGTCATGGCATTGTGTCGCTTTATGTCAAATGCAATTACCCCATGTGGATGCAGTATGCCCTCATTGGTTACATGATCTCTTTCCTTGTCCTGTTCTCAAATTTCTATATCCACTCTTATTTTGCCAAGAAACATAAAAAACATGAAGCAAGTATGGCAAATGGTGACATCACAGCCAATGGTGAAGCAGTGGCAAATGGCGAAGTTTTGGCTAATGGTGTAGTTGGCCCTTGTGAAATAGAGGAGAAGAAGCACAATTAATCCACAAATACAAAATGCAGACATTCTAACCCTAAAGAGCTAAGATAGGGAGACTTAGTATATGCCACACAAGTGAATAGTGCTCTGATTGGTTAACTCAGAGGTGATTATTCACCTCCTAAAGCAGCCAGCGCATGAGATTTTAAAATTTCTGACCGCTTGTTTGTATATTGTCACACAAATTAGTGTTTTGGTCCGCTAGTTATTCAGCTTGTGTAGTATTCACCTCAGTGTCAGTGAAAGTGGTGGATAATTATTGTTAATTATTTGCTTAAGGCTCAAGTTAGGGTGGGTGGGGGTCTGGTCACTCTAAGGCGGCACGCATGAATTGGTAGTTCTGGTGATACTGCAACTAGGCCAGTGAGCATGGGGAATCTGAAAGTACGAGTTATTCTGCCCCAGTTGAGAAATTGAGGACTTTACACATTCGGATATTGTGATTTTAGTACTATTACTATTATTTTATTTCATCATAACGTGGGAACTTAAAAAAAAAAGTCAATAAGGTGGGGAGGGAGGTACCAACAGAAATTAGTCTGAAGACTCCTGATTAAATCAACAACAACAATTTTATTAATCAATTAAAGAGATGACATACATTTTCACACTTGCCTACATTTAGCAAATGAAGCTAGTCGAGGCAGGCAGTGTGGGGACATTACATACATACATACATTTATGGAACATTGTTTCTTAATGTCACTGACATAGTAGAATGATGATGTGAATATACATATATGAATATAAATATAAATGACATGTGTTAAAGCCATGTAGAGAACTGTCAGATAGATCAAGATGTTCACGCAGTGTCTCAAGTGGGCGCGTGTGTAAATCTCTGAACATTTTATAAAGAAAATAAAGTAAAAACAATAAAAGATATTTTATGTGATTCAATCCATATTTGTTTGACATTATTTTGAACTTGAAAGAAAGATTTGCGGGGGGGGGGGGAGTGCACAGGTTTTCAAAGTGTGTGGGGGGGGGGGGGGCGTGCACAGGTTTTCAAAGTGGAAAGAAAAAGCCTCGAAGGCCGGATGTCAAAAGATGAATTTGATGCTGCGATTTGATTGGTTGGATAGCAGTTGTGCGACAACTGTTCAGTCAACGCTCAGTAACATCCGTCGAAAGTTCTCGTATTCCAGTGACGTCATGCTTCGGTTCGCAATAAGACACGTGAGACAAGGCTTTTTTACAAAACTTGCCCTTTCTGCCATCCAATTTACATTTTTTTAATTTCACGTAGATTGAGATCTTTCGAAACAGCTAGCTGTTTTACATTTTATAGAGATGGATTCCGTTTATTTTTAAATTATTGCATTTATTTATGCCTTGATACGGCAAAGAGTCTCGGAGTATGTTATCGAACGAAACTCGACACTGAAATCACTCAGTAACATCTCTGGAATGACCTTGGAACAAAGTCACGCAAAAATCCGTCCTTTGTAACTTGTAATTAGGTTCCGGCTCACAACACTTTCCTAATGATCCGTGGGACGTTAAAGAACCCACACACTGTTCGAAAAAAAAGTAGGGGACGCAGTTCCCGGTGTGGTGGTCGATCTCTATCTCTCATTTGTCTGTCACATTTCATGCTTGGGTTGGGCTGGGTGGGTGAGTATGGACTGATTGCGGCTTTTACAGGATGACTTGCGACTCAGAAGAATTGTAAACCGCCGTGAGACTTCTGTGATATGTTCGGCGGTGTATAAATCCGTTACTGATTACCATCAACATTAACATCTGTCACTGACTGGTGTGAGGTCATGCTGCAATTAACATCCACTAGAGAAGGTAATACGTTAGCTTATTTTTTGTTTTGTTGTGCACTTCGTAGTTTTATGCGCATGTCATCGGCTTCCCCGTGGGGTCGACCCCCGGGCCTACCAGGGAGATGTGTGAGGGAATACAAGGAGATGGATGGGATTCTTTGCCCGAGGGTAGGGGAAAATCTTGACATTGGCTTACGATCAAAGATTAGGGGGTGGAGGAATTCACAAGTTTGAAAAGGATGTCACGGGAATTTTCAGCTGAGAGACACCTCACCCAGGGGACTTTGTCTTGAGAGATTCCCCGACCCCCGGGGAAATTCCTCAAGTTTGCTTGACTGATTTTACAATCCCCCTGGTTAGCCCGGGGGTCGACCCCACGGGGAAGCCGATGACATGTGCATAACTAGTTTTGTTTTTAACTTCCTTTTCGGTTTTTTTAGTTGTTTTTGTTTTAAAGCTAAATTGTGGGTTGAGTATGGTTTGTTCTTTATTGGGGTTGGGTTGGGGTAAATAGGCCTGGTAGGGGACAACAGTTCCTGTTGTCTGTTTACCTGCTATTTGCAAATCGGTAAATAAATGAATATAAGAAACCTTTAGAACTAGCAATAGTACGGATTTTGCATTTTTCAGTGAGCCAGTCAGTTAATAAGGCCCCAGAACTCATTTTCGTGTGCTTACCAGCGTTAAGAGAAAGCTGGTGTAACAACTGATTTCACAACTGACAACCGCTGCACTGCAATGTCCCCCCGCGCAACATAGCTTTGTGAAATTAGTTGAGGGATTTTAGATTCCTTGAAACGCGAACGAGATATCAAGGTGAAATCCATGTTAAGCGGCTAAAAAACGATGTTAAGGTTAACTCCCGCCTTAAGAAGAAGTTGTGATACCTAACAGCATTTTGGAAAGTCGTCAACCAGATGTCTTCTCAACTGATATGCTTTTCCAAAGCCATTGCATAACGATAGGAAACTTTTGCAAAGTTATGAGTCTTATAATTCTCGATTAACTGGTAGGGGTCTTCAGTCGTCGAAACACAGAAAAAACATATCCAAGATTTTACTGAAAGTAAACATATTTTGTTGTGAAACCCATTAGTGAAAACTTTCATTCAACATCCCGCCAAAATTTTGAAGAAGTGTCAAAAGAGACAGCGGTTATTTACGTTTTCGCGCGCCAGGCCAGGGTCATGCGAGGGATGTTACTGAGTGTTCAGATAGTAAGCGGAGCGCGAAAATACCGGCAAAGAGAGGCGAAAAATGGAGGGGGGCTTGGGACGGGCTTTATTTTCGCCTCTCTGCCGCTACTATCGCGCGTCCACCTGGAACAGGCTAAACCAACGCATTTTATATAGACTTGACGTTTCGTATGCTAGGCAACATACATTTTCAAAAGTGACCGTTACAATTTTTGAAAACTGTTTATATATTTTTAATACAGGGGTCTGGAACCGAGATTAAGAAAAACTATCTTAACAGTAAATATGTAAAAGGATACACCTTATTAATAAAGCAACAACTTCTCACTACTAATGTTGTTGCTTTATTAAGAAGGTGTATCCTTTTACATATTTACTGTTAAGATAGTTTTTCTTAATCTCGGTTCCAGACCCCTGTATTAAAAATATATAAACAGTTTTCAAAAATTGTAACGGTCACTTTTGAAAATGTATGTTGCCTAGCATACGAAACGTCAAGTCTATATAAAATGCGTTGGTTTACCATGTTTATCTCCGCTGTTTGTGTTTTATTTTTAATCAAGCTACGATGGCCTAACAACAATGGAACAGGCTAGTTACTGAGTATATAAAAGCAAGGGCCGATACAACGTAGAATGGTTTTAAGTTTTGTGTACTATATTTCGGCTGGCCAAACCAGCCTTCTTCAGGTACAATGAGAATTTACATTGGAAGGGGTGTTTATGTAGTTATATACCGGAAACACGTAAAACTAAAATGATTGACAGTGTAAAATAAAATACTAGAAAAAAGGTTTAAAAAAAGATAAACTTATAAGAAAAAATTAACTAATATGTTTCTTCGCGGATGTTAAGACCTTCAGGATCAATTGTTCTGCCTTTTGAAATTAAAAAAGCTTCCCTGGCCTTACGGATTGAGTCTCTGTTAGAAAATATTTTCTCAATGGGGATTAATTGCATGTCATTAGCAGTGTGGTTAGGAGAGGAGAGGAAATGTTAAGCGACTGTGGTAGGTTTAGATTTGGTGTTAGGGTTATCTATGGTACGGCGGTGTTCATTAAATCGGTCTTTTAAACGTCGTTTAATCTCTCCTATGTATCGGCCCTTGCTTTTATACTCTCTGTTGATTTTATTACGCCGATCAGATCACCAGTTTGATCCAACGTATACCAGCAGGATTATTGTCCACGGTTGCTTGCTTGAACATTTGATAGTTACTGAGTGACTTCAGCATCAAGTTTCGTTCAATAACATACTCCGAACGTCGCAAGTTGTATCAAGGTGTAAATTATGTGTAATTTTTTAGCTCAATTTGTCTTATTCATGCAAAACAGAGATTAAATATAACAACAGCGAAATTAGAATTGACGAAATAGAGCATTTCATTCCGGGTCAGCATGATGACCCAGTCCGAGACAGGACGTCATCGGAATACGAGAACTGACCGAAGATCACAGGGCCCTTCGACGGATGTTATTGAGCGTTGACTTCAAGCGTCGTGCTGCTGCTGTGTCGAACTCAATTAATCGAATTAAATTCGATTTAAGCACAACGTTTGAAACCAAATCGTACTGCTGGGTACGAGATTGCGCAACAGCTTTTTATTCGACGACGTCGTCTGAAAACAAGTCGTGCGACAGTCGAGCCAGCTAAGAGGCCCTGTTGGGAGGGGGGGGGGGGGGGTATGTATGTATGTATGTATGTATGTATGTATGTATGTATGTATGTATGTATGTATGTATGTATGTATGTTAACTTTATTTAGACACGGTATATTCATCAGTTACAAAATCCATCTTAATTACATCATAACCTAACTAACCTAGCTATATCTAACATTTAAAATATCAAAACTATAAAAACTGCTTTACATGAATGCCGTGTTTCTAAAAAACATAGGTTATGGAAGAGGATAAAAGTAGTTAAGTAGATGAGTAAAGTCGTTGAGTGATTCTGCCTGCCGCAGATCAGATGATAAGCTGTTCCAAAGTACCGCACCACTGTAGCTAAAACTGTTTTTCAAAAAGTTGGTGCGGGGCAATGGAACAGCAAGTTTGTTCACGGAGTCCCTCAATAGGTATTCAGTTATGTCCGACCGGTTGACAAACAGCTCGCTTAGATACTCCGGTGTAAGACCATTTAAGGATTTGAATACCATAAGAGCTTTCTGCATTTCACGCTGAGTGCTTAATGTTCTCCACCCAAGTTTACTAAATAAATCTAAAGCATTAGCATCATAGCTGGAAAAAGTCAAAATTCGTGCAGCACGATTTTGTAATTTCTGCAATTTATTTGAGAGTGTTAAGTTGCAGTTTCCCCACACAACACTGCAATAGTCAAAGTGTGGCCGCACTAAGGCATTGAAAATAAGCTTCAGAATTTCGGGAGGTACAAATGAGCGGATTCGTTTGAGAGCGCCGATACCAGAGGCAATTTTCTTAGTTAAGTTCTCAATGTGAGAGCTCCAACTGAGATTTTCATCTATATAGACGCCTAAGGATTTTGCAGTGGATACTTGATTAACAAGAACACCGCCAATGGTAAGATTCGGGGGTCTCGGAAGAGTATTTAATCGCTGCCTTGATCCAATAAGCATAAATTCAGTTTTAGTTGCATTCAATGTAAGTTTATTAGAGACAAGCCAATTATTGACTGAATCAAGATCTCGATTTAAAGCTTCGTCTATAGCGGTTATATTGCTGCTTGAAAATGTTAGATGCGTATCATCAGCGTACATCCTAGGCTGCGAACTTAACAAACAGTTTGGTAAGTCATTAATATAGATCAAGAACAACAATGGACCCAAAATTGTCCCCTGAGGCACACCGCAACCAAGAGGTAACTTGTCAGATAAGGAACCATTAATAAAGCACTTTTGCTGACGGTTATCAAGATATGACCTAAACCAATTTAGTGAGTTCCCATGAATACCATAGGAACTTAACTTAGATAACAGAATATCATGATCAACTGTATCAAACGCCTTTTTAAGGTCAAGAAACACAACGGCATTTACGTTTCCTTTATCGATATTATAAGCCCAATTATTGGATGCCTCCAGTAAAGCTGTGACCGTTGAGTGAAGAGATCGAAAACCTGATTGATGAGCGGCGATCATGTTATTTTCAGAGAGGTACGCATACAGTTGATCATAAATAATCCGTTCAAAAACTTTCGCCACGACAGGGATGACTGAAATCGGACGATAATTATTCATGTCCGCTCTTTCGCCTTGTTTAAACAAGGGAATGACTTTGGAACATTTCCACTCCTCAGGGAAAACTCCAGTGACTATCGATAAATTAAAAATTTCACAAAGTGAGTGAGAAATCAAGTCAGTGCATTCCCTAAGGAATCTTGCGGATATCATGTCAAGCCCTGTCGCCTTTGAAATACATAATTTGGATAAAAGAAAACGTACTTTATTGTTGTCAGTTGGTTGAAGTTCAAAACGCTTGTCAGTACCGGAGAGAAACTCCCTATAGCTAAAACCATTTGTGTCGGCATGTATCTCACTAGCAAGTTTAGGTCCAATACTAGCGAAATGTTTATCAAAAGCTTCGGACACTTGTTCAGGGATCGATATGGAATTATCATCAAGTCTCACTTCCCTTACAGTTAAATTACTGGAGTTCCTGGAAGTGAGTTCATTGATGGTTTGCCAGGTCTTTCGAGAACTGCCCCTACTATACTGAAAAGCATTTTTGTAATATATTTCTTTAGCATTTTTTATTTTGTTGTTGACCTGATTGCGAAATTTCTTAAAATTTGCCCAATCCCATGGGTCATTAGTAATTGTTGCTTTCCTTTTCAACTTGTCTCTTTCACACATGCATTTCTTCAACTGCGGTGTTATCCACGGACACGGCTTCGATGGACGAACACGTTTCGTACGAAGAGGTGCATGTTTGTCAACAACATTAAGAAATAGAGTTTTCCAAGCCAGCCACATATCATTAGGATCCTCAAAGTTTAGAACATCATCCCATCGTTGCGAGGCAATGTCGTTTCGAAAACTTTCACTACTGAAATTTTTGAATTTTCTATAGGTTACAGTTTTATGGCCCCAAGCTCGGTCAATACAAAGTTTGCGATATGCATAGACAAGACTATGATCACTGATACCCACATGAGAAACTCCCGAACAAGCCACCTTATCAGGACAGTTTGTAAAGATCAAATCAAGCAAAGTTGACGATGAACTAGTTATACGAGTTGGTTCTCTAATAAGTTGATGAAGACTATAAATATCAGCAATGCTTGTTAGCAAATTCGTGTTAGTATCAAATGTAGACGAGGCCAAATTGCAATTTAGATCACCCAGTAAGTAGAAATCAACATTTTGAGAGTCAAGCCTGCCGACTAGTGATTCGAAATGTGTAAAGATTTCGGTAGGCGAATCTGGTGGCCTGTACCAAGTGGCTACTACAAAAGGCTTGGAGTGGGGTTTTCGGACCTCAATACATAAATTTTCCAGTTGGTTAACAGACAAATCAGGACGTAGTGAATAGTTGATAGTGGATCTGACGTAAAAACAGACACCACCACCATTTCTGTTTCTATCCCGGCGAATAATATCATACCCCAAGATATGAACCTCATGGTCCACTACACTATCATCTAGTCTTGTTTCATTAATCGATAAAATATCGATAGGTCTGTCGGCCAGCAGAATCCTCAACTCATCAATGTGTTTCGGTAAACTAGTTATGTTGAGAGAAGCTAATTTAAAACCACATTCGCGAGGGAGAAAAGAAAAGGAACCCTCAAGAGAATCTCCCTTCAAAGTCGAACTATTAATTGCAGAAGACAATGGCAATTCATCAAGACTTCAAATATTTCGAACATAGCCTATAAAATTTGAGGCCCCCATCTGCATTTCAAACCGTGACATGTCGCAATTGCGGAAGGGCCGCATGTCGCTGTCGGAATTTCATGCAGTGACACTGATGTCAGATGTCGCAATTTCGGAAAGTTCGGAACGTTTCCGAGATCATTTCTCCAACAAAAAATGTGTTGTCGTAATTCAGGGGTCGTAACTCATTGTGTTTCCACACAGAAAACTAACAGAACGGTTAACCTTTTTGGAAATACAAACTCATTCTCGACATCAGTCTCCCGGGATAAGTCTCCTTTGCCCGAATGCCACCGCGTTGTCTTGTGTAAAATCGCCAATGTCGCTGTACTTAAATGTTTTTATTCCATTTTGCTTTATTTTTGTCGCTGTTGCCATTTCACGGGAGCGGTCTTGTCGTTCATCAGTCGTCATTTCATTTCCTTCATGTCGCCGTTTCAGAGCCGTGTCGCCTGTCGGAATCTACCCTAACAGGGCCTCAGCTAAGCACGGCAGTAGCACGGCAGTAGCACGGCGTGTGAAACGGCCTAATAAGTCATTTTTCCTTCGGGAAATAGAGTAGTCTCTCTACTCTATGCGAGTAGTCTCTAATTTCGGTGATGGATTGTGGGGCGGGCGAAAGACATGCGCGCGCGAGAAGTTGCGAGGAGACGCGACACGAGGGGAACGCCGAAAATTAGAATTTTCTAATTTTCAGCGCTCCCCTTGCGTCGCGTCTCCTCGCAACTTCGCGTGCGCGCGTGTCCTTCGCCCTCCCCCTAATTCATCTCCGAAATTAGAGACTACTCGCAGTCAATTCGGGAAAAGGCGCATTCCTTTCAAAAAATTGGAGCTACTACAGAATACAGGGCCACTTTAAGCCATCTCATGTTAATTAGATTTACATGTACAACCAAACCCTGGAAGCTGTTCAGTAACATCCTTATTTAGGTGTTTTGCTGTCCAGTGATCTGCGGTGGAACTTTCATGTGGACAAGATTGCTAAAAAGGGGAACTCTTCACTTGCATTTGTTAAAAGGAATTAGTATGCTTGCTCTGAAGAAACCAAACGTGCAGCATAATTGTATCACTTGTCAGGCCACATCTAGAGTATGCATCTGCAGTATGGGATCCTTATAGACTGTATCAGGTGGAGAAACTAGAAACTATCAAAAATCGCGCTGTGAGATTTATTAAACGTGATTATAGTTATAACACCAGCGTGTCCGACTTGAAGAATTCCCTATCTTTGGGCTTATTAAGCGAGAGAAGAAAATCCCATCGTCTACAATTTTTCCATAAATCAGTGTGTACAATGATATTGCTTTGCCTATTCCACCTTATTATCAATTGTCTATCAGGGAAACTAGAAGTTACTCAACGAATTCATTTATTCAACCATCTGTACATGATGATTATTATAAGTATAGTTTCTTTCCGAGAACTATAAGGGACTGGAACTGTTTATTACCTGTAACCAGATCACTTAATTATTCAGCATTTTGCAGTGCAAAATTATTTTAAGTTCTGTTTTTAAGTACAGCTATATTCTTAATTACATTTTTTACTTATCTGTTTACTTATTTATTTATTATTTATATTGGCCATGTTTATGTTTTTATTCTTTTAACTCTTCTTGATGTCTAATAGCAGAAGTAGAAGCTTATAACAATAGCCTCCTTCGCAGCGTCTTTGGGCTCGTCACGCGTTCCTTGCCCACAAGGAGGCCAAAGGAGGGTAATATAACAATGGACAATATTGTTATGCAATGGTATGTAAATAAGTGACACTGTATTCTGTAGTTGCCAAAAAATTTATTCGGTCTGCAGACTTTCCTCCCGAGAAGAATAAGAAAGCAATCAGCGAGAGATAGGACAGGTGAGGTACATGTTCTAAATGTCAGTTCGCTTTAAATTCAACAAGCCAATAGCTGGTAAGCTTAAGGGGTGGTCTGGTGTCGCTTTGTCGCTCGTTTATGACTGTCTCTCGCTTGTTTCATTTTTGTGGCTAGTGCCTCGTAAGAGGCCTAGCCACTATGTTATGGTCTTTGAGTGTGGGACAGTGGTGACTCGGATGTGGGAGTGTAATTCGGAGTATCTTCGTACATTTCCGTTCGGCAAGTGTTCGGAGATCAGGGTCAGCATCGCTCAGCTCAAAGCACGCTTTTGTGTTTGCCTTTCGTCCAGCGATACAGCAGGGTTGTAGCTTGCTGTTCGTTCGCGAGAATTCTTTCCACAGGACAAAATAAGAGTAGCATAAAGAATACAGATTGAAAGACTCTTGTTTGGTCGGTGAGATGTTATGCTTATGTTGAATTTTAAAACTCCACTCGGAGTATGCATTCGCTGTTTAAATTATTCTTTATATGGATGGCAGACTTTATCCGATCATTATTTTACTTTATTCCGATGTATTTCTTTGCATTAGAAAACAGATGAGTGCCAGTTGTACTAAATGAGCGAAGATTCCAATAAAATCTCCCGATCAGATAACGCTGGGTATTTATATGATCTGTCTTTGGCATTCATATGTGGGCTGGGTGAGTGGGTGAGACGTTAAAACTTCTATTCGCGCACGTAAACGAAGTGTTCTCGAATTCCAGCAAATAAGCCTGAAATCGGCGAGATGAAATTGGATGATAAACCGCAATAAAGCGACTGGATAAGCTGCGAGCGGGTGCGAAAGATTTGCATAACACGAAAACAACACACTCGTTTATTTGCATATGGTGACGCAGCGCATAGTTACTCGGGATACTGTAAGTATACCGAGTTATGAAGTGTGTCAGATTTCAGCCTTTTTTTTTTACTCGGGATACTGTAAGTATACCGAGTTGTAAAATGTGTCACATTTCAGTCTTTTTTTTTTTTTTTTTTTTCTGTGCAGCAAAATGCACAATACAATTACGTTCCGGTGTTTGGATTGCCAATGCACAATAGCAGGCACGTGGCGGTGTGTTCATTGGTTAAAGCAAACCACATAGTCCAAAGGTCGAAAGGCTAACATCACGCGACGGTTGTTTACAAGTTATGCAAATTCATCGTGTTTGAGTTGTGAAGCTAGATATTTTAAGACAGCACAGTCTGTCCCCGTGAAAAAGTTTGCCGAGTGTTAAGAAAAAGTTGGAAGCCTCGCACGTGTAGTGCTTATCGGCTAATCGATATCACAAGTCGAATCCGACTGTGACAGAAAAATTACAGATTTGCACAAAGTTGTTTTCGTAATGTGATACCTTCCATTTAATACGTGACCGCAAGTGAACACTCACGGTTAAATAATCCACTTCGACCGCCGAACCAAATTTTCCTGCACATAACTTTGTAAAGTTGTTAAGCTAGATTTTAATACAGTACAGACTTTCCGCGTGAAAAGGTTTGCCGAATTTAAGACAAGGTTGGAAGCCTCGCACGTGCTGTGAGAGAACGTTGTGACAGTTCTATATTTAGAAAATCGCGAAGTTGTTTTGATGTAATTTGATCCGGTTTATACCACAACTCAATCGCTGTGACAGTTCTATATTTAGAGACAAGTTTGCGAATTTTTGGTTTTCACGTGATGTCAGAAAAAAAAAACTAAAATTAAACATTTATATTTTTTACCTTCATCAGGTAAATGACATTTTAAGCCAAGTAACAGCTTTGTTTTGAAAATAGAGCGGTTTGAATTTCGAGTTCTTTTTACAATGCGTGACATCTGGATTGCTTCTGAGAAACATGTACACGGAAACGATTCGCCTTGTGTTTTCGAGTTTTGAATATCCAATATGTTAAGAGAGGTGTCTATGCGAATGTTTTCAAGCTTCGCAGAGAGAAAAAACTCTAGATGTTGCCACTTAATTTAGAAGTAAACAACAACAGCTGACAACGAATATGGATGGCAACTCTCAAAATGGTTTAACGAGCTTTGCTAGGACGTGAACAAAAAGGCCTTATGTGAACCCAAAAGCAAATCACTAGCCGGATAGTTTCGAGAATCAGAAAGCGTGCATCCGGTTTCTGCAGCACAAAAGTATCCCGAGTTAACGCTCATAGAGCGTCTTGTTTTTTTTTTTCTGTGCAGCAAAATGCACAATACAATTACGTTCCGGTGTTTGGATTGGCCAATGCACAATAGCAGGCACGTGGCGGTGTGTTCATTGGTTAAAGCAAACCACATAGTCCAAAGGTCGAAAAGCTAACATCACGCGACGGTTGTTTACAAGTTATGCAAATTCATCGTGTTTGAGTTGTGAAGCTAGATATTTTAAGACAGTACAGTCTGTCCCCGTGAAAAGGTTTGCCGAGTGTTAAGAAAAAGTTGGAAGCCTCGCACGTGTAATCGATATCACAAGTCGAAATCGAATGCTGTGACAGAAAAGTTACAGATTTGCACAAAGTTGTTTTCGTAATGTGATACCTTCGATTTAATACGTGACCGCAAGTGAACACTCAAGGTTAAATAATCCACTTCGACCGCGGAACAAATTTTCCTGCACATATCTTTGTAAAGTTGTGAAACTGGATTTTAATACAGTACAGACTGTCCGTGTGAAAAGGTTTGCCGAATTTAAGACAAGGTTGGAAGCCTCGCACGTGTTGTGAGTATCGACTCGAATTAGAACGTTGTGACAGTTTTATATTTAGACAAGACGCTCTATGAGCGTTAACTCGGGATACTTTTTTGTTCCAGAAGCCGGACGCACGCTTTCTGATTCTCGAAACTATCCGGCTAATGGTTTGCTTTTGGGTTCACGTAAGACCTTTTTGTTCACGTTCGAGCAAAGCTCGTTAAACCGTTTTGAGAGTTGCCATCCATATTCGTTGTCAGCTGTTGTTGTTTACTTCTAGATTAAGTGGCACCATCTGGAGTTTTTTTTCTCTCTGCGAAGCTTGAAAACAAACTCGAAAACACAAGGCGAATCGTTTCCGTGTATGTGACATGTTTCTCAGAAGCAATCCAGATGTCGCGCATTGTAAAAAGAACTTGAAATTCAAACTGCTCAATTTTCAAAACAAAGCGTGTTACTTGGCTTAAATGTCATTTACCTGATGAAGGTAAAAAATCTAAATGTTTAATTTTAGTTTTTTTTTCTGACGCACGTGAAAACCAAAACTTCGCAAACTTGTCTCTAAATATAGAACTGTCACAGCGATTGAGTTGTGGTATAATCCGGATCAAATTAAATCAAAACAACTTTGCGATTATCTAAATATAGAACTGTCACAACGTTTTAATTCGAGTCGATACTCACAGCACGTGCGAGGCTTCCAACCTTGTCTTAAATTCGGCAAACCTTTTCACACGGACAGTCTGTACTGTATTAAAATCCAGCTTCACAACTTTACAAAGATATGTGCAGGAAAATTTGTTCCGCGGTCGAAGTGGATTATTTAACCTTGAGTGTTCACTTGCGGTCACGTATTAAATGGAAGGTATCACATTACGTAAACAAAATCTGCAAAATCTGTAATTTTTCTGTCACAGCATTCGATTTCGACTTGTGATATCGATTAGCCGATAAGCACTACACGTGCGAGGCTTCCAACTTTTTCTTAACACTCGGCAAACTTTTTCACGGGGACAGACTGTGCTGTCTTAAAATATCTAGCTTCACAACTCAAACACGATGAATTTGCATAACTTGTAAACAACCGTCGCGTGATGTTAGCCTTTCGACCTTTGGACTATGTGGTTTGCTTTAACCAATGAACACACCGTCACGTGCCTGCTATTGTGCATTGGCCAATCCAAACACCGGAACGTAATTGTATTGTGCATTTTGCTGCACAGGAAAAAAAAAAAAAAAAAAAGAAAAAAAAAAGACTGAAATCTGACACATTTTATAACTCGGTATACTTACAGTATCCCGAGTAATAATCGCAAAGTTGTTTTGATGTAATTTGATCCGGATTATACCACAACTCAATCGCTGTGACAGATCTATATTTAGAGACAAGTTTGCGAATTTTTGGTTTTCACGTGCGTCAGAAAAAAAAACTAAAATTAAACATTTAGTTTTTTACCTTCATCAGGTAAATGACATTTAAGCCAAGTAACACGCTTTGTTTTGAAAATAGAGCAGTTTGAATTTCAAGTGCTTTTTACAATGCGTGACATCTGGACGTGTCACATACACGGAAACGATTCGCCTTGTGTTTTCAAGTTTGTTTTCAAGCTTCGCAGAGAGAAAAAACTCCAGATGTTGCCACTTAATCTAGAAGTAAACAACAACAGCTGACAACGAATATGGATGGCAACTCTCAAAACGGTTTAACGAGCTTTGCCCGAACGTGAACAAAAAGGTCTTACGTGAACCCAAAAGCAAACCATTAGCCGGATAGTTTCGAGAATCAGAAAGCGTGCGTCCGGCTTCTGGAACAAAAAAGTATCCCGAGTTAACGCTCATAGAGCGTCTTGTTTGTTCAAAATTACTTTGCTCGAAGCTCCGAAGTACAGCAGCTCACAACGAAGACGGAATAAATGTGCTATATTTTTCAGAGGCTGTCGAAGATTCAAAATCTTTTGACCATGAAAATCGTCAGAGGCGCATTTCACAGGAGACGATTCATATCTTTATTTCTCGCCGCGTTACGCTTGATTGAACATATCACTTCACGACTGTTTCTTTAATACCTTTCGGCCAGCATCGGATGCGTGAAAAGACCTTTAGATGCTTCTTTTTGTAAGTGAATGAAAGCGAAAATGTTTACTCAGCAACCACGAAGAGCCTATAAGTATAAGAGTATTCCTTCTACGGGCGTCTGGATCATTCTCACATGCCGTCACTTAACGTTCGGAAATTAGATAAAATAGTTTTAATAACAAGCACGTCTTTTGGTACTAGACCAATGTGATCAACCTAAACTTTTTAGCTAGAACGGATGAGAGTTATTTTGAAACCGATGACTTTACTCACACCGGCAAAAAAATTTGTCTTTCCCGAGTAAATACCCGGTAACTCAGGGTGACTCCATCGGCTCGATCGGGTGAGAATTTTCTCTGAACGGATGGTCGGTATTTAACGGATAGGTTTACTGCTATTTATTTATTTTTGGCTTCAAAAATAGGGTACGCGTTATATACTGTTGCGCATTGTATACACGATTAAATTCCGGGGAAAAAAATCTCTCATCAGATATCGCAATAATCCGCTAGGTTGTAAACAGCTTGCCTTGCGTGACTCGAGTGACGAAGAAACAACTGACAATCGTTTACTATCCCTTTCTCGTGAAAATGAAAAAGCTTTAGCACTAGCCACATGCAGTCAGTGACTGTCTATTTTTGACAAATGTCATTGTTGCAAAGAAAATGAAGAGGAATGGAAAGTGAATTGTTCCTGTCGCATTAAACTATCGCGCTTTTTCTGGCAATTTTCTTCGGTTGTTGGTGTTTTGGGACCCAGGGACCTTTAGAATTGAGTACGAGTGCGACTTTTCAAATCTGGCTCGCGTGCTTTTATTACATAATCACTTCGTACATAAATTTTGTTTCTATAATCTCCTTATCTGCTGTTAAGCATTAAGGAAGAGTGACGGTTCGGTGGCGGTGACAAGGTTGAAATTTGAAAGTCGTACTCGTACTGGATCTCGTACTCGTACTCAAATCTAAAGGTCGCTGTGGAGGAGCCATGTCGCTTGTCGCTTCTACCCCTTGGAAGGCCTCGTTCGCGCGATTCCACGCGGTGAGCCGTTGACACTAGTAGAGAGCTTAGCACCAGACGTTCGTGAGTCACGGAGGTCAACCGGAAGTGAGATTTCATATATTTTCCTTTCTGCGCATGTCACACGGTCGTGATGTTTTGTCACGGAGGGCGACGGAGGGCTCTAAGCCAGTTTTCCCGCTCGTGCAGATTCGCGACGACCCGCGCAGTCCCCACAGAAGGTTTTGAAACACTTATGCATTGGAAACATGGCCACCTGCAACGACAAGTGGCCATGGGCTGAGAATAGCAGGTAGAGTTTGCGTGATGTAACTTGTGGATGTTGCCAACAAAACCATATTTAGATTTTGATTTTGATTTTGATAGCAGAAATTGTAACTCTTGTGAGCTAGACGGCCACAACAGAAAGTTTCACCAGGTCCGCTTCTCTCTTTATAAACAGAGATTTCCATATGGAATGGGCACAATGCCATGATTTGCACTCTGCCGAGAACTTTTACTTACTAATTCTTTCCAAGCGAAGTACAAGACGACAAAAGCAAAACTGTAGGATCGAGCTGCTCGGAACTTGGCGAAAAACGTCAGACCCGCATTCAAGAGCAGGGGCACCCAACGAGCCAAATCAACCAAAAGCTATAGAAAGGCATTTTTAAGTACCTTATGGTGTTTGAAGTCTTTTTAAAGTGATGTTTTCGTTAGCTAGAAGAATTTGATCTGTTTGGATTCCCTAGCTGAAGTTGGAGCAGGGTTGGCGCAGTGGTGAGAGCGCTCGCCTTCCACCAATGTGGCCCGGGTTCGATTCCCGGACTCGGCGTCATAAGTGGGCTGAGTTTGTTGGTTCTCTACTCTGCGCCGAGAGGTTTTTCTCCGGGTACTCCGGTTTTCCCCTCTCCCCAAAAACCAACATTTGATTTGATTTGATTTATTTAGAGTTGATTTGATTTAGTCTCCCCAATTAGTAGAGCATCTGTGCTTGGCTAAATAGATTTGAGACTTAAATAAAGTGATTATTATTATTATTATTATTATTATTATTATTTTACTTGCCCGATGAAAATGTTAGGGAACAAAATCTTCCTTTGAGAAAATGCAAGCTGAAATGAACTTTCCACGAACTTTCTAGGGAACAATTTTCTTTCCGAAAATGCTACATGACGTTTTTGACTGCAATTACTACCTTTCCGAAAACCTCAGGGGCTATGATTTCCCCATTGCGAATCTTCTAGGCCACGTTTTAGTTACGAAAATCCGAGTGCACTCTTTAATTGACGCCGAAAGCCCAAGGCGAATTACCCTCCACCGAACAGATATCTACCGAAACTTGTCGTTGGGTGACCCTGTCAAGAGGTCGCTCAATAAACGAGCCGTTCAAGAACGGTACCGGCTTCTCGCTGAAAAGTTTAAGAAAAGGATGGATAAAGAGGGAACAGAAAGTGGGTTTAGTCCCATGTCGGAGCTTAATGTGTTGTTGGAAGTGTTGGTTTCTCGAGGTGTTTTCATCGAGCAACAAAAGTAATTCTTCGTCATTTATAACTTTCCTATAATGGTTAAACAAAAGCATTTCCCGAGCTTCTTTAAACGAAGACATATCCAACAACTTTTCCGGCTTTTCGTTTCAGTGTAGATAGCATTCCAGCACACAAAAAAGTTTGTTTACATCATGAGTTTTTTTTAAGTAAAAAATTCGCGCCAAAACCGCCGTTCTCGATCCAGTCCTATCACGGCTTTGGAGACGTTTGTCGTGGAGAAAATTCTGGTGCTAAGCTCTCTACTGATTCACGCCTCGAAAGCTAATCATATGCACACAGCCATTATAAGTCATTGTTACTCGGGCTGCGCGCGTCTCGCGCGTTGCCCGGGTCTAAGATTACCGACGGTTATTCTTTTTCGTTGTCGAGTATCATCCACAAAGTGCACTTCCGGCGTTTCTGCGCAAGCGCTAACTATTTTTAACAGAGTGATGCCTGTTGTCACGTATCGGAAAATGTCGATTCACCTTGTGTCTTTTGAAGTCTGAACAAACAATATGTTAAGAGAAGTGTCTATGCGAATGATTGCAAGTTCAACGGCGAGAAGAAAGCTTTTAACATGAGTAAACTTAACTCCAGATGGACTGCCGTGTTTCCTCGTGTCTGCTTCAGTAGACTGCGAGTAGTCTCTAATTTTGGCGATGGATTGTGGGGCAGGCGAGGGGAGCACCAAAAATTAGAGACTACAGACAAAGGGAGTTTGACCTTTCACGGCCGAGTGATTCGGAAGTATAAATCTCATATCAACAGCAAGAATGATACTTGTTGTCACGTATCGGAAAACATCGATTCACCTTGTGTCTTTGAAGTCTGAACAACTAATATGTTAAGAGAAGTGTCTATACGAATGTTTGCAAGTTCAACAGCGAGAAGAAAGCTTTTAACATGACCAAAATTTAACTCCAGATGGACTGCCGTGTTCCCCATATCCGCTCCATTGAGATGTACATTTTGTTGAATAACTCAAGTACGGGATATCACACACCCCTGAGATTTTGTTTGACAGGTAGTTAATTTACTATTTTCCCACAATATCTCAATTTCTGGACTTTAATTTTTGAATGATAAGCGATTAGTTTTTACAAATGTACTAGCAGCTTGAAACTGTCCAGAAACGTTCCTTTCTTGTGTTTCAAATGACCCTGGATTGACGTATTTGTAAACAGTTTCACTCTGCTAATTAATTTTCTACTCACATTTCACCGAGACTCCATTCACATTTATGCGAAAAAATCCTACATCGTTTGATAAGCGTTTCCTTTCTCAAACAATTATCCATCGAAGCGAAAACAAGTGTGCTTAGTTTTTTTTTGGAATCAATACACTATTTTTATCACCTTGCATAATGATAAACCTCTGTGGCCTAAAGGTCATTGTTCCTGCCTGTGACGCAGCTAAACCGGGTTCGATGTCCTTTAGTGGTATATATCACGGGCTTTATTTTTTCTGTTTCTCTTTTTCTTGTTCTTTTAGAGATATTTTTTACAAGTGTTATAATTATTGTTCTCAATGGTTGAGCTGTATTTTAGAGGAATATATGTTGATAGGGGTCTAAAGAAATAGACTCCAACACAAGCTAAACGCAATGCGTCCGATGTAAGAAAGACAGACTTCCCTCTATTCTTTTGTTTAGCACTAAGTTAGGGATGCAATACTGTTTTTTTGCAAGCCCGAGTTTAGGCTATTTGTAGCCTCTTGTTTTTGTTACAAAGCGCCTTTAAATCATGTCGTTCCTTTTTGGCAGGCCTAAAAAATGGTATTGCAGTTGGTCAAAGATTTGCAAGAATTTTACACCTGGGCCGATTCTGTCAGTGGTGAGTTGTCAAACTTTTGGCTTTGGGACTTTGCATCAATTGTATGTAACCAGGGCTCCCTGAGTGAAGGCATGGAATCTCTCAATCTGTGTGCTTCTTCAAAGCCTCATCTTTCTTTCCAACCTGAATACCACACAACACTCTAAAATTAAAGCTGAATTTATGATAGGAGAAAATTGAGACAAAAACTAATTAAAAACCAGTTTCTTAATTTTTTGAGAAATTTTGTGTAAAACAGGCAATTTTAAGAGGGAAAGTGGGAAAACTAGCTCACCTTTCCGAGAGGCCACCAAAATGACTGAACATTATTCGCCGCCGCGATCGAGGTAGAGAACGTTTAATAAGTGGCGTGACATGTATGCAATTTTGGTCAGTGTCATCCAAGGCCACATCCAGGATTTCTTAAGGTCCCTATTAAATTACTAAGAGCTTTTCTCAGTTGTTTTGACGGTGCTGTAGGCCATGTTAGTGTTGTCTACAGATAATGGCTCTCTGAAAAATTAACTAACATATCGTTTAATTTTATTTTCAGATCCAAGGACTACAAAATGGTTATTTGTACCATCCTTTCTGCCAACTGCTACAGTTGTAGTAATTTATCTGCTGCTAGTGTGGTTACTTCCAAAAATCATGAGGAACAGGGAACCCTTTCAACTGATGGGCTTGCTAGTGATGTACAATGCTGCAGTGGCACTTCTTAATTTGTACATCTGTGTTGAGGTTGGAGTGTTGTTTAAGTTGGTACTTAATTCTGTGCTTGTAAGAAAACAAAGATGCAATCACTCATATCGCAAGAAAATATATATTAATTAAAAGCTTTTGTCAAGTGGTAAAGGAACATGATGCTGTGAGGGTAGTGGGTTGGGCACAAGTCAGCCCACTCATAAGCTTTAAGGTCAATAGTGAATTAAAGCCTTTCATGGCTAGAAATTGTAACTAAAGATATATTGGGAAAAATGTCTGCAATAATAATTATAATTATCTTACCTTCACCTTGATTGGTTCTTGTTTTAATATAAGAGTATAGCTTGCCGCATTGTATCAGTTCTACAGTCGACTCCCAATAACTTGAACCCTCACTAACTCGAACCTCCCGCCGGGGGGTGGGGGGGGGGGGGGGGGGGGACTCGCATATGAAAGGGGTGGGGATGCCTAAAGGAGACAGATCTGGGCGTGGCCCAAGCTTTTTTTGACCCCTAAAAGAGACCATGTTTAAACACAGACAAATGAAAAATACAGAACACCCTAAGTGAGACCAAAATCCGAAGTTTACACTCCCCCCCCCCCCCCCCCCCCGGGACATCCCACTAACTCGAAGCAATTTTCATTTCCCTTCAGGTCATTTCCTAGATAATTTTACCCTCGATACATCGATACAGATTTTTCAGGAAAAAAATATGGTACTTTGGTCCAAAACTTTGAATTTATTCTGGAACAGTCAAGTCAAATTCTTTCTTTTTGCATTAAAAAAATTGTTCCAGCAGTCCAGTTCAGGGTCGTACAGATTTTATTGTGATTAAGCTCCAATACAGGCATATTTCAGTTTGTTTGTAAAGGTTTATAAAGATTCTTTTAAGTTCAACGTTAAAAACATTTCAAGGATAATTGATAGTGATAGATTAGTTGAGAAGCCTCAGGGCGTATTAACTGACATTTCTCAAAAAAAGTAATACAGGTTAGCATGAACTGTAGCCATAGCTAAACGTTGTTCGCGTTACTTGGTGTTCCACAGCCGCTTTGCTTTGTTTTGTTTCATGTTACGTGACATTCTGATTGTATAACATGTTAAGTCTACATAACATACAGTTATAATTAAATTTAATTAAAATGTACACTGTATGAATAGAAATGCACATGGTTGCCATTATTTCCCTTATCTCCGGTCAATTATTCTCAATTCCTGGTAACTTGAACTCGTGATAACTAGAACCCAGGGGAACCCAACGACAAGTTTTGGTAGATATCTGTTCGGTGGAGGGTAGTTCACCTTAGGCTTTCGGCGTCAATTAAAGAGTGGACTTGGATTTTCACAACTGAAACATGGCCTAAAAGATCCTCAATGAGGAAATCATAACTCCTGAGGTTTTCAGAAAAGTAGTTATTGTTGTTTTTGGCAGTCAAAAACGTCAGCTGGCATTTTCGGAAAGAAAATAGTTCCCTAGAAAGTTCGTGGAAAGTTATTTCAGCTAGCGTTTTCTCAAAGGAAGATATTTTTCCCTAACATTTTCAGGCAATTAAAATTTCAGGTAAGGAATCCAAATGTCGACAAATTTGTCTATTTGGGAAGCATAATATCACATAACGGCAACCTCACACCTGAACTAGACAACCGTATTCGACAAGCAGTGCATGCTTTCGACAGACTCCTACCTGCCATGCGCCACAAATCCATCAAGATGCTCACGAAAACTGCTATTTACCAAGCAGTAGTACTATCGACTCTATTGTATGGCTCAGAAAGCTGGAACACCACTGTCCAGGAAGAGAAACGACTAGCAGCATTCCACACCAGATGCCTAAGAAGAATTCTTGGCGTCTCCTGGCAAGACCATGTGCCAAATGAAGTGATCTTCGAGAGAACCAGCCAAGTACCGCTTATTAACATCTTATGACACAAACGGCGTACATGGCTCAGACATGTCATCCGTATGCACCAAACTTGCTTGTCCCACCGCTTGCTCCACTGGGAACCACAAGGACGCTGTCGCCCAGGCAGACAGCGCATGCGCTGGATAGATACAGTGTCAAGAGACCTGAACTTTCCTTCAAAGAGGCAACAGATCGTTTGTGTTGGCGCTATGTGGGCTCGGCCCACGGCAGCAGTAATGTAATGTAATGTAATGTAAGGAGTCCGAATAGATCAAATTCTTCTAGCTAAAGAAAACATTGATCACTTTAAACAGACGTCAAACACCATAAAGGTACTTAAAAATGCCTAATTATTTATTTATTTATTTATTTTACAGCAGCCCCTCGAGATGAGGATTATCAGCTGGTGTGGTCAGCAAAAAAAAACAAACAAACAAACAAACGAAAGAAAAACTTACAGGAATGGGCTTATCTAAATAACTAATTTGTAGGTGATTTTAGACTCATTGATTCGAAATTGAGTAGGATCAGCAGAGGGAGTAAAGACATCTAGACCACTGTACAGCTTTTGGTTGATTTGGCTCGTTGGGTGCCCCTGAAAACCTTTTTCTATTCCCCCTGAAGGTTCGATCAGTTATTGGGAGTCGACTGTATGTGACGTTTATAGAAGAAATTTTAACCTATTGGTCACTGTCTTGCTATTAATAATAGCTACTGTTTGCCACATCACTGGCAATTATTCTAGTCGCATTGCACACCGGTATCTCAAATCCATAATAATTATGGATTTGAGATACCGGTGTGCAATGCGACTAGAATAATGATAACGAAGGTTATGTATAAATGCCTTTTCATCTTATTGTCATTTCTTTGTAGGACTAAGAATTACCTTAATTGATTAACAATTATTGTTAATCAATTAAGGTAATTCTTAGTCCTACAAAGAAATGACAATAAGATGAAAAGGCATTTATACATAACCTTCGTTATCATTTTATTTGTATCTTCATCGTCATCATTTCTCGATCAGGTTTTTATAACTTTTCAGGGGTCCATATTCAATTTTTATCAAAGTCATCAGCTGGGCAAGTATGCCAGATGATTTTAATAGTAATGATATCTGAATCGTTTGCCTTGAGGGTTATAAAGAAGGTGCACTAAGCCTTCTACCTGCTATATCTCAACCTGGCTTCTGAAGCAACAGCTTCAAACAGTGCCTTAATTCCAAATATCGCCACATCTTGATTCGATCAGCTGTTGAACAGCTGTCATGTTTTGCATGAATGCAGACATGAATGCAATTATTCAGAAAATACCAGGGGTTAACTTCTTAAAACTTGAGCCTGCAAATTGGTTTCATGGAAAGTACTGCATCATGAACTTAGATGGCACCCAAAGTTATGATTTCACTGTCAACAAAAGTGTATGAAAATTTAGGAAAGATAATACTGTCAATGGATAGAGTAAAACTTGTTTAAAGGACCAAGTTTTGGAGACATTGTTTCACTCATCCAGCTGAAGACTCTGAATGATGGATCCCTGACTTTGTGAACTATGATCGTCTAGGTGAGTGTACTCCTAAGAACAACTGTTTGAGATGAGATTTGAGAGAATTTAGAACCAAATTTATGGCACACAGCTAATAATCCACAGTAGATTTCTCATTTGTTGTCCAGCTGAATAATCAATCACTGACTCCACTAGTCCTGGTCCTTGTTTCAACTCATCATGTTATTCTGAACTGTTAGTTTGGTCTTAACATGTAACTTCTAACTTGTTTTGTTGCTAGGTTTTTATCTCCACTATTGATGCTGGATACAGTTATATTTGTCAGGAGGTGGACATGAGCTACAATCCCAAGGAATTCAGGGTATAATAAAAATATCAGTTTTAATTGTCAGTATAAAATATTTAGTGATTTTATTAATTGGAGGATTTTATTTAGGATAATCACAATAGTTTGCTCGTGACTGGACCTCATCACAGCCATGTGTCAAGAATGTGACAATTAGCTTCTTGCGCTTTTTTTGCCTTATTTGGAAATTCTCAAGGATGGTAGAACGGCTACATTTTTAACAGACAACACAAAATGGCATACAAACTACAATAATATTCTATAATTAAACATGTACAAATCCTTAGCTCCTCAGTCAAAATACCCTATAATTTTTTAAAGGTGATGTCATACAAATAAGAGCTCTAATGAATAAATGACCGCTAAAAATTTGAACACCAAGAGTGTTTTTATTTGTATTTAAAGCATTTAAGACACCTTTCAACTGGAAAGAAATTGAAATTGAACAAAAATCAAAATGTGGGACCAAAGAATTGTTAACAATCAAACTGAGTGGTCATAACATAAGCGCGATTAACCCAAACTTCTATTACTATAGTTACACCCCTACACACCTACTTTACATGATGTCTGTAGCGCTATTATATCCCATTTGTCAGATAAGCAATTTGCACACTCTACCATTTGCTCCTGCCCTCCTGCAGCTGTAAGTTAATTATATTGATTCACAAATTATAACTCAGTTGGCATTGTCTCACCCATATAGGTGAAATCTGCTGACATACTATAGCCTGTTAGTATAAATCTACTAGTGTTCTATCACGAATGCCGTTCTCTGATTGGCTACGCTACTCGCTATCTATTCTGTGATAGATTTAGTGGGTAACGATTGAAAACAAAATGGCAGCCACTTATTTGCATTTTCAAAGTGTCTGTGAAGAGGATTTAGATCATTTACTTAATGTTTAGTTTTGAACGACTAGTAGATTTATACCAATTGAAAACAATTAGATTATTTGCTCTCGATTTCTATGCGTGATAGCTGATTTGGGCTGTGCCCTCATCAGCTATTGTTAAGATTGTCTATTTTTAGCTCTTTTAGCTCATTAGTTTGCGCTATCTTCACCCGCCTAGCCGCTAAGACTCATAGTACTGTGCATGCTTCAGTTCATGCTATCTTGGCCAAAGTTCAGTTGGCGTAAATTCTTGAAGAAGCAAGGCAAGTTCAGTTTATAGTCTGGGAGCAAGTGTAGTCCTGTGGGAATTTCAGGCTGGAAGCAATCCATCCATGTGAATATGTGAAGGGGACCTTAGAGAACATGAAAAAGTTTGGTGGCACTTCCGCAACCTGCACCGAGCAGTTATATATAGAGGGTTAAAGAAATTATGTAAATTTTGAAACATGAAAACGAGGCTGTGATACAAAAGTTACTATAACTTCACTTCCTTGAGTTGAAATTGCACCAAAATTGCAGAGATTATGTTTGTGAATGAGAAGAGGAATATAATACTAGTTTTGCTCATTAAAGTGGTTACGTGATCACGCTGTCATCAAAACGAGTCTCTGATATTTAAGTGATTATTTCCTTACACTATATAAGCATAATTGCATTAAATCTCAACGATTATTCCCCTTCTACAAAAAGTGAGCATTTATAATATTATCAGATGGAGTGCTTTCATTTTGTAAAATCCAAAAAGTATTGCAGTTCTGCTCCTTATAGGCAGTAATTAAGGAAAGCTGGTTTGGGTGGCCTAAAGTATGCTTTCAAATAATTTTATGTTATATTAGTTGTATTCAATTTAGTCTTTGCTCGGTTCTATTATCACTCGCGTATGATTCAAGGCCTGGTTTTTGGTCTACTTACCGTACAAGCTCTACAGTCAAACCTCTATTAAGCGGTCACCCTCTATTAACGGACACTTATCAAATTCCCAAAAAGCAGTCCCCTTATTTCCTGTAAATTTGACACGCAGTCACCATTTAAAATTCCCAATTGGCCAATTTTATTGTATTTCACCTCTATTAAGCGGTCACATAGTCAATTATAGTGCAATATCCACGATACGCCAACGATGCCAAGTTTCTTTTAACTGCTCATCTAACACAACATAATATCCAATAAGCAGAATATGAGTTGTTCATGTTGAATGGCAAAACTGTAAGTTGTTAATGTGGCTTATAGCAAAGCCAGACGATTGCCTTACATACAACATTAGAACTATAGACGTGAACTTCCTTGAGCATGTAATTACTTGATGTTTTTCACATATTTTGTGTTACTTTTGCTGTTAACTGATACATGCTATAGTTCCATTTTTTTTTTTACCATGATATTATATACTACAATTTGACAAACCTCTTTTAAGCGGTCAGTTGGCACTTTCCCTTGGTTGACCGCTTAATAGAGGTTTGACTGTATTAAACCCCACCCTCCCAGGGTGGGGGGGGGGGGGCTTACTTAATTTCAGGCCTCATTAACTGGGGAGCTTATTAGAGAGGAGGGCTTAATAGAGAGGGTGGGGCTTATATCAAATCTTAAATATGCTATTTTCGTCTTAAAATAGTTTTGTACAAACTAAAGCAACTGCAGTGAAACTTTATTATTCAATAAAGAGCAGCAAACAGTATTCAGGGCTGTCACTATTCTTTTTATGTAGGCGGGGATGTGTGTTGGATGTGCAAAAAGTAGCCGGGGAATTCAGCTGTTGTCATATAGTCAATATGCTGTGTTTCTATCAGAGTAGCCGGGGATGTAGTCCAGAATTATCAACATTGGTCGGGGAAAATCCCCGTCCCTGACTCATAATAGCAGGGCTGTCGGACAGCCCTGCTATTATGTGTTTGAGTGTACATTTGTTTAAAAACAAACCAACTGGGCTGCATCAAGTGGACTTTGTAAGAGAAAATTAAGGAGGGACTAATTACAAAATCTCATGTCCCAAAAGGTGAGGGGGGCTTATTAGAGAGGGAGGGGGATTAATATAGCTTTTACGGTATGATATTCCTCTCTCTTTAAAGTTTGCTACACGCGAAAGAAGACAAGGCGAGGAGCATCCAGTCTCCTACCGAATAACAGAAAATTTCCACCTACATTGCCAAGGTACCCATGAAGCATCTGCTATCTCACTCAAGAACGAAAATGCAGCTGACAGAGTATTCTGCTGTGAAGTCCCTTCAATGAGCAGCCATTGGGGAGCACCAGAATCTGCATTATACTCTCGCCAGACACAGATGTCTTCGTGTCTTGCCTTAAAGAGATACCCGGAACTCTGCCCTGATGTGCAGTTTGTTACTGGAACAGGACAGCAACACAGGGTTATACAGTTGTACCCCATTGCACAGTCAATCCCTTTGCAATGCGAAGACTGCGGCACTACCCATTCTTCATGCTCTGAGGGGTGCAGACATCACAGAAAGTTTTGCTAACAAAGGAAGAGCAACATGGTGGAAGGCCTTTATGGAAGCAGATGAAGAGACCATGGCTGCCCTAGCAAACCTTGGTATGAGCAGATTATCACCTGGTCAATGCTCTTTTGCCTTTCGTGGGGCAATTAAAGAATACAACTTACTCCCTGAAGACATTCGGGTGATTAACAACATCTCAAGTTTTAAAAGGAAAGCCGCTGCCCACTTTATTGTAATCACTTCTTAAATAACTCGGATAACATTTTTGTAACCAATCATATAACCCATCAAATGAAGAATGATCCCCGCAGTTGTGAACGCAATTTATGCTATTGCGAAAAAGAAGCCTGAAAAAAATTCAGGACTTCAACGGGGTTTGAACCCGTGACCTCACGATTACCGGTGCGATGCTCTAACCAACTGAGCTATGAAGCCACTGACGTTGGGAGCAGGTCAATTGTGGGTTCATATGTTCCCGTGAAAGAAATGAGTGTGAATGATATATGAAATGAATCATATATGAACTGCGGAAATGAAATCAAATGAAGAATGATCCTCGCAGTTGTGAACGCAATTTATGCTATTGCAAAAAAGAAGCCTGAAAAAAAATTCAGGACTTCAACGGGGTTTGAACCCGTGACCTTGCGATTACCGGTGCGATGCATTTGATTTCATTTCCGCAGTTCATATATGATTCATTTCATATATCATTCACACTCATTTCTTTCACGGGAACATATGAACCCACAATTGACCTGCTCCCAACGTCAGTGGCTTCATAGCTCAGTTGGTTAGAGCATCGCACCGGTAATCGCGAGGTCACGGGTTCAAACCCGTTGAAGTCCTGAATTTTTTTCAGGCTTCTTTTTCGCAATAGCATAAATTGCGTTCACAACTGCGAGGATCATTCTTCATTTGATTTCATTTCCGCAGTTCATATATGATTCATTTCATATATCATTCACACATATAACCCATGTAACATTTCAATTCGTTACATATGTAAATGATTTTTTGCTTCTATATAATTTGATTATTGTATACATGCAACATTTTAATTCGTTACCTATGTAAATATTTTTGCTCCAATGTAATTTTATTATTGTACATTTCCTTCTCTTTTTATTTTAATGTACATTATGGCAGAATAGTCCCTTATAGGGGAATCATAATAAAGTGTATGGTGAGCAGTCAACGTACAGAGGAAACCTTGCCTGCTATCAAGAAGTTTGCTTGTTAAGTTTACGCTCCCAACATGACCATTGATAAATGTTAAGGAGCTAAGATGGTTCCTCTTCCGCAAGAAACAGTCCCAGTCAGAGAGATGACCACCAACACAAGAGGCACTTTGGATGTCCGAAGACCATATTGAGAGCCATGCAATTACCAAGCAATGGTTTGGAACATGGGCACTGTGCCTGTGCCAGTGCTTCCTTCTCCAGAGGAGTTTGCTTGGAAGTTGGATGGTGACAAATGCCAGTAATGCAGTAATGACAATGTTACCTTCTGCACCAGAAGCAATTACCATAAAAGGTCCATTAAGCCCCCCCCCCCCCCCTCCACTCTTTTAAGCCCCCCACTCTAACTCTAATAAGCCCCCCGTTTGGAAGTTGGTTTTTGTAATAAGCTCCCCCCCTTCCCAATACCCCCCCCCCCCACCCTTTGAGGATGTGATTTTTGTAATTAGTCCCTCCTTTATGTGGTCCAGTTGGTTTGTTTTTCACAAATTTGCACTCAAACACACAACATTGTTTGCTTCTCTGTATTAAATAATAAAGTTTTACAGCCGGTGTTTCAGTTTTATATATAATTATATATATATATATATATATATATATATATATATATATATAAAACCTATTTTAAGATGAAAAAGGCTGGTGGCTTAATAGAGCTATTAAGGTATCGGGTTAATCAAGTGTGACTGTGCAAAGAACCGATATTTACAACGAACAGGTGCATTACTGCCGAAAAGCTCCGCTTAACTGCACCGATCTGTGCGGCTGTTCTGATGTTGGTGATCCATGCGCAAATCAGCTTGAGGCTGATGCAGACAAGGATGACGATGCTGAGTATGAGACTGATGATAGCGAAAGTTAAACTGATCACAGAATTACATAGGTTATTCTGTTATGTGATGACACGATTTTGTTGTGTTACTTAAAATTTTATCAACTGACTTTTTGGTAGCGTGGGAAGACAGCAATACTTGTTCCAATGTTAGTTTCATCGTCCGAACATGGTAGCTATTGAAAGTAATTGTATCCTCTCCTGACAAAGAAAATGTCTAGCTTTTTTTATAACTTTGTATACAAAAATTATGAGTTTTCAAAAACAACTTCGTTTTCATTCCATTTTCACCATGTGACCTCGCCCCACCCCCAAGACCAAACCAATATTAAAATTCTCATTTTGAAACACAAACTGTACCGATTTGGAGCAATTTTGTCAAACGGTAGCCACATTAATATCACAGCCTCGTTTTCATGTTTTCCTAATCACGTGAGCATATAAAGTAATTCATATACTATCAAGCCCTGGTCAAACGGCGCATGATAGTCGATGATAGTTGATGATAGTCGATGATAGTTGAAGCGCGCGCTTCCGTTTGACCACCAACTATCATGCACTATCATCGACTATCATCAACTATCATTCATTTTGAGCTTGTTCAAATTCTTCATGATAGTCGATGATAGTTTTTCTCGTTTGACCACGCGTATGATAGTTCATGATAGTTTTTGGTCAGCTGTTTTCCTCGAAAATCGGCGGGCTCGTTTAAAATGGCCGCTAAAAGTTCCTCGCGAGGCTCAGCTGCAGCTTCAGAAATACGTGTTTATATCCAAGATGATAATCATGACAACGAAAATATTGAAGACCAAGATAACATAGAGAAGATATCTCCTTTTTATCCATTCCCTTGTCCGTCCTCTCCTCCACCAACGCTCTCCAGATTCATCCTCCATACATCCCTCCAACAAATCGATTACTATTAAGCAAGCTGCCGCCCTCTTTCGTCGCGATAAATTCATACTTCTACAAGTTTGTCTCTCGCGAAGCCATTTTAGTGCTCACATTTTACGCGGAAAGAGCCTGGAACTAGCTTTTCGCGTGACCTTTGCTCGCGCGACTGCCGGTGAACTATCATCAACTATCATCGACTATCATGCGCCGTTTGACCATGTGAATGATAGTTGGTGATAGTTGATGATAGTTTGGAGAGAATCAACTATCATCGACTATCATGCGCCGTTTGACCAGGGCTTCACACCATGCAACTTATTGAAAAACATAATCTTTGCAAGTTTGAAGCAATTTCATTGCAATACTGGAAAGTAATGTTCGTTTTCGTATTACAGCCTCGTTTTCATGCTGACAATTTGCACGGCTATTTATAACCCCCATAAAGCCACTCGGTGCAACTTGCAGAAGTGCCACCAACATTTTTCATGTTCTTTAGAGTCCACTGAATAGTTTTGGATGGGTTGTTTGCTTGCAGCCTGAAATTCCCACGGGACTTTATTCTACACATTTGCTCCTGCACTATTAAGTCAAGTCATCGTTCGTAGTTTTCGTATCCAAGTTAATTTGCTCTGTGTGGGTCAGTTATGTAAGTGCTTTTTTCTTTGTTACTCAGATTTAGTTCTAACTGATTTATATGTTGCACGACTCGATTGAATGATATTGCTATTGTTTTCCCTTGCGCTTGCATATGCAAATTAAGTATTATCTTCTAAGCGTTACAAATCCATAGCTAATAATTTCGTTTTCATGTTAAGTATTGCTCGTATTGTTATCAAGTACATTTGGTTCTTATTGTTTATGTATATTTCACTTTATTTTTGTTGCCTTTTATGTGCAGAACGTTGTTATTTCATGTAGAACTGTTTTTATGCGAATTGGGGTTCTGCCCCCAAAATATCTACATTGTAGTTTGCTTCATTACCTGTGCTTTTAGTTTAGTTTTAGCCTTGTATTTAGTTGTATTTTTTAATCGTTATTTTCAGTTTACGAGTACTATTGAACCTTTTCTCATTGACACGAAATAAACCCTGTTGGTCATTTCATCGTCTTCAAGTTTTGGATCTTTGCCTCCGTAAAATACGCCCCTTTCAACTCGCGGCAAGTTTGGTTGATCGTGACAATCACAACCATGACAGCTATCACAAAATAGAAATCGAGAGCGAATAATTGTTAATTACATGTATAATGAAAGCAAAAGCATCCACCTTCCCACAATATTATTACTTTCATTATGTCTTTTATTCTTCCCAGATTGCCTGTGTGTTGTGGTGGTTTTATTTTTCAAAAATTGTGGAGCTATTAGACACAGTTAGTGTTTACTTCTTTTATGATTATAGTCAAGCCACTAAATAAAGATGTACATGTACCTTCAAATAATCTTAACACAACTCACCCGGTTGTAATATATGTCTTTTACTGAGCTATTAGTCAAATCCAACCTCCTCTTCAGGGCTATATAGTTGAATGACTTATTTTATTTACATGTACCAACTGTGAAGACATGTTTAGCCTGCATAGCGGGCAGTTTTGTTGGGGAGCGCACGAGTGAGCCACAAGAAGAAACCACCTGCCCGGATTCCCTGGATCAATCACCTGGATTGAAACTTATCATTCCCACCAAGTGGGACTTGTCAACAACAATAAATAAATATCATTGCCGACACAGCTTAATGGCGTTCGCTGTCTTCTTTAATTTAATACTGCAGGAAATGGCTTCTCCAGCACTGTTTCCACGGAGCAGTAGAGAAATTGTGGTGGACTATCTCTCACCAAATTTACAGTTTCAGATGACAGCTCCACTGCCGTGCAGTTCAGGGAGAACAATTCCGAACATTATAATCATGGACATTCTAGTAGAGGACAATCCATTGGCAAGTGCATTATATACTGTGAAGATCATCAAATCTTGCCAAAGCCTGTGGGTAAAATGGTCATCACATCTCAGAACAATTTCTCAGCCATCTCATCGAATATTAAGGCTCAATGAGGCTCTAGCTAATGCTTCCTCTGCCATTTTGCTTTGCTTCTCACAAAAACAATAAAACAACAACACTAAGTCCCTTGGAGCTCTCTCTTGAGAGATTAACAAAACGTTTGATTGACATGCAATTAGAATCTGATCCAATCAAAATAGTCCGTACACCAGCATATAGACCACTCAAAAAGGCCCCAAAATCTGGGCAGGCGGTTTCTCATTGCCGTCAGCTCCATTCTCCTTGCAGCTCACTTGCACACTCCCCAACAAAATCACCAGCTATGCAGGCTAAAGCATGCTAATACAGTATAACAAGCCTGCATGGCAGGCCATCCCCCTCCCCTTTCTACACCTGCCACTACAGGCTGTGCTATAATTATTGACGAGCACTGTGCATGGACTCATCTAAACAAACTACGTACTTGCATTACTTGTTGAGTGTTAATTAAATTTGAAAATAAAGTGTCAAAACAGTGATCAATTACAAAAAATCGACTTTTGCATGGTGGATTTTTTAAGTGGAAGAACTTCATCTTGTATCTAATTTTACAGGTATGTGGTTTTTACAGGATTAGGTTAGGATCCTTTAAGATCATATTGCTGTCTTGTTTGGGGCTAGTGCAGGGTTTTTAGCCAAGTCTACTAAAATCAAGAGTCCAGAGGAATTAAATATAAAATAATCTGGAAGTCTAGTTGAGTGCATATATGAGACCATGTCCACATTGCATTAAGTAAAAGTACTTGATTGTATGCTCTGTAGTGGACTGTTCACAGAAAAGCAATCATGTGCATGTTGCTTTTTGTAGATTTTTTTCCTGCTTCGCAAGAAGAATAACCAGGTTACATTCCTCCATGTGTATCATCACTCAACTATAGTTTGCCTGTGGTGGGCTGGTATTAAGTGGATGGCCGGTGGTCAGTGTAAGTCAGTGAAATGTACACGAAAAGTACATAAACATGTGTTTATGTCAACTGTGAGTTTGTCATTGCTTTTCAGCCTTAGCGGCATGGTATGGTATTCCAAAATTGGGCATCTTACATAATTATTGTAAACAGACTCATGGGTTTTTGTCAAATCTCATTTTTGCCTGGCCCTCAGAATCTGCCAACACAAATTAGAATTGGTCTCAAACTGGGAGAAAAAGCATTTATCTCTCACATTCTTGAATGACTGGCCCTATGCCCAAATTGTGTGCTTGACAGATGAGCAACTTAATTGACTTTTTGTCACCTTATGTAGAAAGCCTGTGTTTTAAACTAAAATATTGGCACAATTGCCCTTTTTACTGCTGTAGTGATCACGCTGCTGCTGCTTTGTCACTTAAAAAAGGATCGGTGTGTCATATTTTATCACTTCCAGACTAGGCCGACGCGATCATTGGTAATTGTCTAGTGATATATTCAGCAGTTGAATAAACTGCGATCAGGCATCTTTTACTTTTTGGCATTGCTTGACACACTTCCATTGTGTATGTCAGGTGATAAAAGTGAAAATAATATTTTAGAATTAATCTCTGCTACAGTAGCCGAGTGGCAGCATTTACATAGATTATTGGGAAGTTTCTTTGCTGATCTACTTCCATTCTGTTGCTTTGTATTGCTCATGTAAATTTAGGTAAACGTTTTTACGAACAATTACAAAATGTATCGAGAAAGGTTTGTTTCATTACTCTGCTGCTAAAGAGCATAATATTATAAGATTTCAATAGCAAGTTATGTTTACAATTTCGGTGCCAAATAAATCAGCCTCAGAGTTAAGTTTTTTATTTTAGTCTAATTTGTTCACTATATGGTGAGGAACTTTCATGTTTAATATGAGTTAATTCGTTCAAGGTTTCAGTTTTTGAGAACAATGAGTCCACCAGGGAAGATCCCGTGATTTCCATTGCTTTTCAATCTGCACACAAGTTATTTTGAGTTATGCAAATTTTACCATTCTGGAAATAGTTATTGATTGTCGATATATATCGAAATCAGCCAACGATTAAGTTGTGTAATCTGAAATAAATTCAACTGTACTGATGTACATGATGATGTAAGGGATGATGGATGGTGTACCAATGTGGCCTGGGTTCAATGAGTGGGTTGAGTTTGTTGTTGGTTCTCATTCTTGCTCCACGAGGTTTTTCTCCAGGTACACTGTACTCCAGTTTTCCCCTCTCCTCAAAAACCAACATTTCCAAATTCCAATTTGATCCGGAATTTCGAGGGCCTCAGGTTAATCAGTCATGTACTGTTAAGTGTCACCATGTACTGTTAAGTGTCACCTCGTTAAACAAAGTCCATTTTTATTTATTATGATGCAAAACTTGTGCGACTTTTATTTGATAATATTGTAACTTTCAACCTGTTTTTCTTCATAATTAACAGCATTTATTCCATGTTAATATTATTAATGAATACATATTCTATGACAATGCAAAACTCTAAACTTAGTGTGACTTTGATAAATTGTAACTCATGTCCTATATTTCTTCATTAACAGCATTTTTAAATGCAATGCTTAACTCACTGGTGCATGTGATCATGTACACTTATTATGGGATGTCAGCTGTGCCGTGTTTGAGGAAGTACCTCTGGTGGAAGAAACATCTCACACAGTTCCAGTTGGTATGTTTACTTTTTTTAAGTTTGTGAATTCATAAACTGGAGATATAGGTCATTCGTTACAAAACTTAGAATTTATGTCTATAAACTGGTGTTGTTTATCTTTTGTGCTTTTCAAAACTGATATTTGTATTTATTTAAAAACAATTGCTTACCAGCAGGTGAGTCATGAGTACTTGTAATTATTTTTAAGGCTTCAGAAAATATCTGTTGTGGTTCAGTTTTATCCTTGGTTAAATTATTTTCTCCCTTTGTTTTTGGGTATGGTAATGTATGGTAATGTATGATAATTACATAGCTTAAAACAAAGGGCAAATAAAAATTCAAACCAAGGATAACATTGAACCACAACATCCAAAACTCCTCCGGTGACTTTATTGGAAACATTAACTGAAAGGGTATCTCAACAGCAAATAAAATGTTCAGGGATAAGTATACAAGTCAGATATATATTTCAGATCAGCAGTCAGTGGAGAGATCTATCCAAAAAACATTTGCTGGGATCATGTAGGGATATTTTCCTATACAACACATTATAATTTAAAACTTTGATTTTAGTGTGTTGTGACATTTTTGACATGTCATGTAGTGTGTGAATGACATATTTTTCTTTCTTACTTTATGTTCCAGATTCAGTTCTGTATTCTTCTTTGTCATGGCATTGTGTCGCTTTATGTCAATTGCAAATACCCCATGTGGATGCAGTACATCCTCATTGGTTACATGATCTCTTTCCTTGTCCTGTTCTCAAATTTCTACATCCATTCTTATTTTGCCAAGAAACACAAAAAAACATGAAGCAAGTATGGCAAATGGTGACATCACAGCCAGTGGTGAAGCAGTGGCAAATGGCGAAGTTTTGGCTAATGGTGTAGTTGGCCCTCGTGAAATAAAGGAGAAGCACAATTAATCCACAAATACAAAATGCAGACATTCTAACCCTAAAGAGCTAAAATAGGGAGACTTAGTATATACCACACAAGTGAATACTGCTCTGATTGGTTAACTGGGAGGTGATTAGCAAAGTACTATTCACCTCCAAGCAGCTGGCGCGCAAGATTTTAAAATTTCCGACCGCTTGTCGGTATATTGTCACACATAAAGTAATGTTTTGGTCTGCTAGGTATTCAGCTTGTGTGGTACCTGAGTGTCAGTGAAAGTAGTGGATAATAGGTCTGAAAGAGGGTACTGAATTTTTTATCAGGTCTGAAATAGGGTTGGGAAAATCGAAGATTTTGGCCTGAAATAGGGTAAGGGTTTCAGGATGCGGGCTGCACATCCCCACCCAATTTTTCTGGGAGTACCCCCGGGATATGCACCCACCCTACTTCACGTGTGTGCATTATGGGTTTATAATGCACGCAGGCTACGTCACAAGTGCGTGTGCGTAAATCTCTCAACATTTTATAAAGAAAATAAAGTAAAAACAATAAAAACTATGATTCAATCAATATTTGACATTATTTTCAAAATAAAAGCAAGATTTGGGGGGGGGGGAGGGGCCCTGGACTGCCGTCACATATCATCAATCATTGACTTCTGTTATGAAAGCTCGCGCAAATCTCCGGGACATTTTATAAAATAGTTCCTTGTGCATTGTTGAGCAATACAAGTACTTGGGATTTTTAAGAACATTCAAAAAGTGTGAAAAGGGGGCAATTCCCTCGGGTTCTTAAAAGTTCCCACGTACTTATATAACTCAACAATGCGCTCGGCACATTTTTAATGACAAAAATTGGCAAAGTTGCCACTCACCACTGCTACGCTCTACTGGAGAACATGTCGGACACTGTTGAAGGAGTCTAGCGTACAGGTTTTCAAAGTGGAAAGAAAAAGCCGATGCTGCGATATTTGATTGGTTGGATGGCAGTGGTGCGACATTTCTCTTTTTCCCCGGGACATCACGCAATTAAGCCATTTGCTCGCAATTGTTCGTGAGTTGATTTCCCTTTTTCTATGAAACTTTGTACAAAGTATAAGGTCCAGCAACTTTTAGCTATTATTGTGTAGAGGCACTCAGATGATCATTTTTGCGTCATTTTGGACGTGATTGTGTTTCGCGCCAATATAAAGGACTTGGGATGTTCTGCAACGGTGTCATGTAGAGTTGTGAAATGGGCTATGAAATAAATTTTCCGTCAGGAAAAGACGCTTCCCCCCCCGAGGGGGGAGGGGGTACTAAAATAATTTAGTACCCCGAGGTCCGATCCCTTACCCTTTTATATACCATTTTTGACAGAAGAGGTAACCCCTTCATATACCTAACACAGGAAATCGGAAGCGGGAAAAAGGTACCCCTTTCGTGGTCCTCGCTCGTAAATCAGTTAAAACTACGGCTATCTCTGCAACAACGAACAACAAGTGCAAAATAATTTGTACAATACCGGCCACAGAGACGGAATGTCATGACAACAAAATACAAGCGTATACTTTCTTGTTCGATTAAATCGTGACAGGGCTTCAGGAAGAGCAGAAGGTGAGAGGAGAGGGGAAGGGCGTGAGTGGGAAAGAGCCGTCCCTAGGCCCCTCTCTGTTAGATTTGCTACACTTAAAAACTTGTGGGCTTTTCTTCTGCCGTGTCCCCAACGGAAGATCACTGCATGCTGAGGTCTGGAAGAGGCATCATATCATAATTTTGTGTGTCTGTTAACTCTGGGTTTTGAAGTTGATAGTTGATTATTATATGACTGGCTCTTTCAGCGGTCAAGATGAATCAATTCTCCTGCTGTGTTTGGCTACCCGCGAGGTCAAGATGGAGCCATCTTGACCGCTCGGGATCAGTAGCCCGTTCGTCCCGCGTTTTACTGTCTTTTAATGGCGTCCTTTGAGTCGTATAATAAATCCTTTATTGACCAAATTTTGTCGGGCAAGAAGGCGGGAGATTGACCTCCCCGACGTTCTTGTTTTTTGCGTATTTATCGACCCCGACTTGGTCTCGGTCCATAAACACGCAGAAAAAGAACTTGGCCAATATTGTCAATATTCCGCCATCTTGACCACACGCTTGGCCAATAACCCATATATATGGGCAACTAAAAGGCCCTCCCTCAACAATAGAAGTTGTCACTACGATGTTCAAAATATAGTATAAATCTCACTAATGTGAGAAGAGGTGTAAGTTTCAAGGCTCGATTCAGTGTGTAATACTTCAGGAAAACTGGTGCTCAATTCCTACAGTCAACTGTACAGGAACAAGAGACTGAAAAATGCTCTGTAACTTCCATTTGATCATTATATATGTACGCGATTCACTTTAGAAAGTTTTATAGCCTCGGGTAACTGTCCCCAGTACTTCAGTTTTTTCCGTATCAACGCCGTGTCCAAAACTCAGGACTTGACAAGGTTGTAAACTTTTTGTATGTTTATTTTAAAAAGTCACTTTTTTCATACAAAATATACTCTAACCAGGCTAAAACAATGCCTTATTTACCTACGGTAACTCTATAGCCAGTACACACAATAAAAAACATCGATGATATGGCTTGTAACACGAAAGTGCAATAATGAAACGCTTAATTATATCGCACAATAATCTATATAAAAACCACAAAAACAGAGTTTCAAATTTGACGTTTGTCTTCGATAGAAAAACTACCGGCCGGAAAAAGAGCTCAAAATACAAAGTTAAAATTTTCAAGGCGCCTTTTTCAGCCGATATTTTTTCTCGCTAAGACAAACATCAGATTTTGAAAATCTCGGAGTGGTTATGTGTTTTGCACGAAACAATGAAATTTATAATTTTGTTTTTGACTCCCGCAACCTTCTTCATGTATAATAATACGAAAAAAGCCGGCGTGCCGCACCGCATGCAAGCGTATCAAAGAGTCCATGAACCCATGTTTAATGAAATGATAGCTGGGACGAGTTGATTTCGTACATGATAAGAAAAAGTTAAGTGTAACGCGTCAAAAGGCAATTTAACTTGCCTTTCTGTGGACTCAAGCAAAGCTAAATGTATCAACTTGCACAAAAATGCCACGTACCAATCAGATTTCGAGGAAGTTTAACCAAGCGCAGGAAAGCGCAAGCCCTTGCCAGCGCGCCAAAAATGCCACCAGTGCCAAGCGAAACTAGCGCAAAGGGCAGAAGAAGTGTTATGTCATTATTAGAGGTCGCAAAACCCAGGTGGTTTTGAGACAACGTTACTGAGAACTGCTGTTGCAGGGCTCGTGGACTCAATATGACTCCCTTTCTAAAAAAAGCGTAAACTGATGTGAAAAAACCATGAAACCAGAAATAAACTAAACGCTTTATAGCTTTCAAGGAAACTTTTCCTGTCGTTACTACAGGCGGTTTAGATCAATCGGCAAGTCCGAAATGCCCCATTTGAAAGTACTATATTACATTTTGGTAACAAAAGCATATGGCCATATGTATAAGGTAAATATTAAACTTTTAATACTTATTGAGACAAAAATAGTCAATTCTTTGGTCCAAATACACCTTCAACGTGTTGATTTAGACAACGCCTCCTGAGAGCGCTGTTTTAACTCCCCTCAGTTCGTTTAATATATTTCTTGTTTCTTTTAAATCTCAAGAAATGAAACTTTCCAGACAAGTCGATTCTCAGAAGGCGGTTCGTTGCCTGGGTAACCATTTCTTTACTATTATTGATTAACAGACCTAATCAACGCTCTGTGAAGTAATCCCAAACACTCTCTGAAGCTTGTATGTGATTGGTTGATTCCACTCCTTCGCACATCGTTTTGTAAGTGCAGTTCACGGAAGCCAATCGCAGTCAGATGTCAGAAAGTGTTTGGGAAGTAAACATAAGCTGGGACATCCAGGAAATTGACTAAGTACATCCTAACCAGCTGGTATGATTTGCAATTTAAGCTAAGTATTGCGTGGAGGAAATTCACGACAAGGACTCGGGCGATCGGGCATCGACTCTAACGGAATTGGCTTTAAGCCTTGCTACCATCGGTTGCTCCTTACGCAGACTTTTCAAAGATCAGTAAAGGCAGAAATACCGTATTTTGGCAAATCTTTGTCCACGAAATCTTCAAATTGGAATTTTCTTTTTATCAAATAAATAAAGGCGTATTCATGCCAAGCAGGTTAACTCGCAGACTCAGTGAATGGAGGAGATATGTTTGTGATCCATACTCGTCCTCATTCCTTCCCGGTCAAACATTCGGATTCTTCGATAAATGTCTAAGAGGATCGCTCATATCCCGGATGTGCAAGAGTACGTTTTCAAAAACCATGGATGTCACCAACAAGATTAAAATCACATAGCCAAAAAAAAAAACACTTAACTACCTATAAAAACGTTTTAATCACCGAACAGGAGCTTCTCAGCCATCTTTCTTCATGAAGCTGAAGTTACACTCTTTCATAGTATCTGGAGCAAATTTGTAGATCAACCGCTGGCCAGGCACGCGTTCCAAGATCTTCCGCTCGTAGTAGTACCGCAAAGCACGACTCATCTTCTCGTAATTCATGTTTCGGCGGTTTTTCCGCTGACCCCAGAGCTTAGCCACCGCGCTCGAGTTCACGAGGCGGAAGATTCCTTCCTCACGCTCTATCCACGTGATGTATCGAGGGCACGTGTCCTTGTTTTCCAGAAGTTCTTTCAGGAACTCCCACAGGTGCAGGGATCTTGTTTCTGTAAATAAACGACAAGATATACCTTAACTTTGAGACTTCCGAATCTCTGGGAGGTAGTTCTCTTCATCGTCACCATCAACACCGCTTTCATCATCATCATCATCATCATCATCATCATCATCATCATTATGATCTTACTGGAACGAAAGGGCACGCAATTGTTTTCTACTCTTAGTGTTAACAATTCCTCGTGACGCTTTTCAAAAAAATCTCCATCAGTGTAAAGCTGTTTGTTTAGCTGTTTTGAATACCTTTCCTTGTCTTAGATTTTACTTTAAATTCTAATTTATGCTAATTCTTTTCTTTGTTTGCATGCAAATATCTTACCCCCGAACTTGAAAATTACCGTGGACGGTCGACACGTCGTTCATTGTTATCGCTGATTTTTATAACTAAATATATTTCAAAGAATTTATTGATTCGAAAACTGATACCACTAGGAAAAATGCGTAATACAGTCCACCTCGTAAGGAATAAGCTTACATGCCAAAACGTTGTTCGAGAAGTAATGAGAACTATATCGAGGGAAACGTTTCACTTCTTAAACGGTCACCCATGCAAGGGACTACAGTCAAATGTTTAAAGTATTATTCTTCATCAGAGAGCTGTCAAACAGAGCGTTCAGTGGTGATTGCTTAATATCACTACTTCAGTACTTACGCTTTCTCCTGCCGACACGGGGCTTGACACTTGGCGAACCTGAACTCGGAGCTGACGATGAGTCACTTTGACGACGATTACCTGAGAAGGTGAACATAAACAATCAAACTCTCGTCAGTATTTTCAATTGACCATCGTAAGTAAAGCGGTTTTCAATTGAATGTCGAAAGTGATTCTCGCTTTGCTTTGGTTTTGCATTGCTTCGCTCTGTGATTGGCCAGCAAAACTCGCGCCACTTTCTCAGCTAATGAGCAGCGAAACGAAAACCAACTGCGACTCGCACGCGCGCATTTTCCCGCGCTTTGCGCCGACTACAAGTAATTCCTTCGAATTCTGATTGGCTAATTGCGATGCTAGTGTCTGTTGTCATTCGTTAGAGTAATTCCTTTGGTTTTGGTTTTAACCTCAACTAAAAACTGCTCTGACAAACCAAACAGGATATTTATCTTTTTCACGTCGCGTCTTTGAACGCAAAAAACGCGGAGATTTTCAGATTTTCAGATTTTCAGTCTGTGAGTCATTTCTATCAGGGATAGTATAGCAGGAGAAGCACTGTCAGGAGCAAGTATCCTCTCCCCTAAGCGTACTTTCTAATGTGCTTTACGAATGCCTTATGCAATCTTGTTTTGCCAAGCAGAAACGATTTTCTCCCGAACAATGATGAGCAATTCATTAATCATCCGAAAGGAGAATTTGAGACTTTCCTCAGAACTTACCATCTTTCGCGTCCTCAGTACCCGAGTCTGTTGAGCTGGAGCTGTTTCTCCTGCGTGCCACAGGGGAATCACAGCCCTTCTGTGACGGGGAGCCGCCATTCATGAAGGGTGAAGCCGGCGGTGATGGCGACATTTGCTCTTCCTTATCCAAATCACTGTCTGCGCAAGACTTCGGGGAAAGGTTCCCGGGGAAGGGAACTTGGGGTTCGGTTGCTGATGGCCTCAGAGGCGGGGGGACACCATTGATTGGTGCCTTACTGTGGGGTGCAAGCGATCCAAATTCCAGTTTAGGTTTCTTTGCATCGGGTGGAGAAAGTCCGTTTTCAACAGGGGTGCCAGCAGAGAAGGGTTCGTCGTAAAGTCCACCCCGCGTCACGCGTTCCTCGGGGAACACCTTCTTGGTCGGCGAAGACAAACTGTCAAATATGTTTTCGCTTTTCGCGAACAAGCTAGCTGCGAACGACAACGTCTGAAGAGGAGTACGGGGAAAATTTTCCATGGGACTTGTAGGGGACGGAAGATTGGGGGATTTGATCAGCGGAGGAACCGGAGGAAGGTCGCGGTTCCGCTGCAGCTCCGGGCCTCCCCGCTGCGGTTGGCGTGGATGAGGAAAGCCATTGATCGGTGGCGGAACACAGGGAGGGAAACATCCGTTTGGCGGCCACAGGCGGGAGGCGCAGAATCCATTGGCTGTGGAGCTCTGCTGTGCTGAAATCTGAGGTGGATATCTGGAGTAATTCGAGGGGAACGCTACACGAAAAAATGAGAAATGATGTTACCTAAAAGTCGAAATGAATGTGGTCCACAATCGGTGGTATTACTACTTAATTCTCTCCTCCCACCACATCATGAAATGCCTACCAGTACTCACCCCACCCCAGCCCCCTTTACCACCGATGGATAAGTCCAGCACAGGTTACCCAGCATGAGTGACTGGGAGTAGTATTACGTATTACCACTACCTTACCCCCAACCCCCCAATCCCCCAATCCCCCATTCCCCCAACCCCTCAATCCCCCGGCCAGTACTGGATACTAATTCATCACAGAAAATCCATCATGAAGTAACTTGTAGCTCCCCTTTTCCCCACTGAATGGGAGGCTAGTTCAGCGCAGGGTAGCCTAACAATTTGCTAGCTAGATTCACCGATACCCATTTATACAACTGGATAAAATTTAATACAACTGGTTGAAGAGACAATTACATTTGGAGTCGGTTCCTAGTGAACGAACAGCAAAGCACGAAGGGTGTAGGCTGCTTGTTGTTTCAGTAAAAAAAAAAAAAGCCCAGACGATAACATCTTTTACGCCAGCGCACGAAGGTTCAAGAGCAACATCAATTGAAAAACATTTGAAAAGGGGGATTACGGGTTATATAAACAGAAAAGCTCACTCACTCGGTTGGGGCCTGGTGGGCAGACTAGCAAAACTCGCTGAAGTTACGTAATCTTTGGCTGAAGAAAAGTAGAAGAATCAAATTAAATATTGCGCAGCAGTTCACGTTTATGAGTGAGATGCCAAAATGCAAACAACACGGCGGTTCCACGTTTTTGAGTCTGTGGATTTTAAACTTAAGTAACGCCATTCAAATGAAATTTTCAATGGAGCTGTTTAAAATGCTGTTCCAACTTTTGATGACGTGGATGAAATTGTAAGTCATGACCTTTCAAACAAAAGTTAATAAACAGTTATTCATGCCATGCTTGTACGTGGAATATCTAGTCCTTTAAATTAATTAAGGTCACCGTCATTTAGCTGTTCTTTAGTATGAAATTCTGTACGTGCACAGAAGATTTTGGTGCAGTAGCAAGTTGACACAATTTGTCAAGACTGCATCAAAAGTTTTATAAATAACGCTACCCAAGTCAACTGTTGCGTGCATATAAATTGACTGCTTCAATGGTAATTTTTTTTCGTTTCCTCAGGGTTCGGTCTCAAACAAAGGTGTCTCGGAATGCACTGGTTTTGAACGCTTTTGAAATGACGCTCGTTCAATTCATTCAGGACCGCCCAGTAGGCCGTTTGTTTAGCGAACTGTCTAACTAATCCTACTGTTTGAATTAATTAGGCTCCCAATAAAATGTGGCAAACATGGGAAGAAAGCAAATTAAGTTAGGGTATGCTTGGATAATAATAAATAGGAGAATAAGTCGGATTATACAAAGTACTTTTTCAAGCTATAGTTTTGGGAATGCTGAAACCGTGACAAAGAGACGAACCACACAAATGCATGTGCACATGAATCCCTCAGAAATGGTTTCTTTATCAAACGCGTCGCTATTATTCCGTGTGAGTTCTACAATGTTCTGAGAAACACGCGTCTCGAGACCACCTGGTTGGAACATTGGTTGGTTGAGGGTACTTTCGCATCAATAACACTGGTAATAGCTTTTTACCAATTTGCACACCAGTGCGCGTTTGTCTGGCAAATTATCAAACTTACCAAGAGCATCACTTGATGAGCTTGTCGTTGGGATTGCTGATCCTCTTTCGCCGCTGGTGCTCTCAACTGCAAAAACCAAGCACATTTAAATATGAAGTAAAACAATTCTGAGCACTGAAAACTGATCCATCGGCAGTAAAACAAAACTTTGTTCATATCGATATCAGCGAAAAATGTGACAGTCGAAGACCTGAAGACACTTAACTTGACAACTTTGAATATTTAGTTGCAAAACAACAGAAATTTGAAAATTTGAAGATTTCAGAGGAAAATATTGCAAAAAAAACTAACAACAGAAACACGTTTTAACGTCAACTCAGAATAATTTAACAAAAAATATTGAAAACAATTCAGACATAAATATTTTAAACAAAAACATTTCAACAATGTAGTGTTTGTTTATGGATAAGAAAAAGTACTTATGGACAAACGTTCAGTTTATTTGTTTTTCATATTTTGACAGCATGGAAGTAAAAAATGTTTTATATACACTGGGCCACCGTTCAAAATGTTTAGTTAATCGTTTGTAAGCCTCTAATACGGCGAGAGATTTGTCGACCAAGGAAGCACCTACAGTATTTCGTGACAATATTCATAGCAATACTTGTTCAGTTGTTTCCAAGACCCAACAAACAACTAAAAACCTGTTTTGTCCGTTAATTTCCCACAATTTATTGCTAGGATCATCAGAAACCACAGAAAAGCTCATTTATATCTGCAGAGCAGACGAGAGTCAAAAAGGCCCTCAAGCAAGTACACAATATTCACCGCTCCATTTTTAAAAAACCCACCCCTTTGAAAGTACCGCTCGGTTGATTACTAAAGGGGCAGATATTTTGGCCTACGAAAAACCTAATATGGCCAATAACACAATAGTCGTTTTCAATGAGTTTTTTTTTTTCAATCGTTTTCTGCATTCGTTTATCTCACTTCTCTTTGCATAAATCTTTGAAGATGTTACAAGAGTACAACATCAAGAAAATTGCAGTTTCTATTACATTCTGATTCATGAATTAATGATTAAGACATTCTGGCATTGCTGCGAAAATTTTGCCCAGTAATGGATGTTTAGTTTGAAAATGGATTAAACGCAGTTTAAAACACTAGAATTTAACAGTTGAAAAAAGATGTTATTAAAATCTTGCATCTTGCTTTGGTCGTCTCGCACTCAAGTATAACTTCTGGTGCAAGACAGAATGCCTCAGTAAAAAAGTATACCTGTTCAATTTTTTAAAAAGGGGTAGGATTGTCGGCCTAACAAAGCTAGCAAGAAAGCTATACAAACTAATGAAATTTGTTCTATTCAACTCCTTTTAATTAACATGCGCATGCAGATGTTATACAATCCATAAATTGCCAATGTGTGAAAGAAAGCCAATTTTTTGCAGTAGGGTTCTTAAAAGATAGCTCATACTCGGGAATACATTTGAAGTAGTTTCTGAGAGTCAATGTTAACCTCACAATTTCTGTTTAAGGTGAATTATATGATTCTTATCAAACACACAAAGGCAGTGTATCCTCCCCCCCTCCCTTCTGAAAATGTACTATGGAAACTAGTGGCCTCAAAAAACAATAAAACGTTTTCTGACGTACAGGTTTTCCTTTTGAGAATTATGCTTTGTATAATGGTTTTAAATAGCTTTTCATTTGCAAGAACTTTTGTTTAAATCTAGCAAGTTATGAAAGCAAACCGTACGTGGAAAGTAATGCGTGGCATTGGAAATAAATTTATAACTTTTCACGAAGGTCAAGTTGACTTTGTTTAGATAGGCAGAAGTTTGACTTGAAACACTTCTGGAAAAATGCCAAAGACCTGAAAAAAAGTATTCACAATCGATGAAACACAAGCGACCGATGGCAGTGTATCAGCTCTGTCTAGCACCTATCAAATTCATTTGTTCGTATCCTCTGCTTTACAAGAAAAATCATTTTATGTTTGTAAACCAATGTCAAGTCAACAGAGGTGTGTTATATTCGCCGTGAAAAGTTTTAAATATTTTATCACCTCAAATTTCTCTTCCTCGATTCTGAATATTCAGGGAAGCAAAATATAATATTTGCATTTATCAAGTAACTACAAACTTGTTTTGATATCGAGTGGTATTTCAGTCGCTCTAAAAGAGTGTCTTGATTGCATCTTAAGTTCCGCGACTCCCAAAAACGCGCTTTGCTGAGAAGACATTAACGTACAGTAATAGTTTCATGTACAAAAGGAAGTGCCTTCTGTTTACGTCTTTTTCGCAAAACGGGAGTTCGTCATGTCATAATTAGTACTCATGAGTGCAGTATCACTTTTACATGATTGTGACTCATTTGCAACCGCACATCACATGATGTCGCCAATGAGCGTTTCTTCCTCAACTGATAGATGGTAATTTCAGGCCAAAACTCGAGAAACTCGAAGAACACAACCTGTTTACAACCGTGTTTTGTGCAAAGCGATTGAGAATGTATGCAAATAAAAGTCAAAGTGCATAATTATCATGCTCTTATTGCTGTGTGGATCTTTCCTGCTAGACTTCTACCAACATTTAACAGTTAAAACAAGGAACAAAACGTTGTTCTCGATAGGAAATGAATAGCACTTCTTTCACTAGTTGAAGATTTATTGAACCAGGCGTAGCGACCAACCCAGGAACCAAAGCGAACGGCAAAGTGTTGCTACATAAATAATTAGGCACACAAGCAAAGAGAAATTTATCTCCTTTGTGGTCTCAACACAAAGAAATTATAAAATACCCTAAGCGAAAACAAGCAAAGTCAGTTAACTACGACCATTAACCATAATGGGCTCGACTAACTTAAAGCAAACAAAGAGCGGTCTGCATTTAATACGCTCCCGGAAGAAGCTTCGAGAGAGCTGTTTTTGCTCCCGGAAATATTTAACCCCGTTCGCTAACTCGCTACGTGACGAAAAAAAAAAATTGGCTAACAGTGACATTATGGCAGCTCACCTCTTTCGTCCCTTTCTGGCACGGCGGATACTTCATCTTCTGGGTTTGAATCTGAAAGAAATAAACCAGCGTTAGATCTTGAAATGGCGGTGAAGTTGTCGTATTTCTTTGCGTGCCTAGCTCATTTCAATGCCCGACTGAAACCATAGCGCTCCGCAACGCGGAAAGCAAATGGAAGTATTCGGAATAAAATCGTGTTGGGTACAGTGTTGCACAAACCTAAGTTAAAATTTATCCCAGTTAACAAAATTCCGACATTTCAGGACGTTTCTACGCGCTAGAATACGCAAACTACCGCACACAGCTGCGGAAACGCGCCAGAAAATACTTCGAGCTGATGATCTCCAATGGTATGTTTTGTCGATACAGACCGCCCGACATAGAAACCTAAAACATGGTGACACATGCAGTTGCCCAATCCATCCCTAAATTTTAATCTTAGATGGTTATTAGCCCTTGAGGAGCGACATAAGCCTTTGTATCATTCAAATTTTTGAAAACCTTTCCTGTAAAAGCTAAAAATAGCGATAGACAGCGCTTTCTCTTCGTCTCTGCTTCTTGACTGGCTGTGTGGAGCGTTTGCGGCGCGGAAACGAACAACGTTGCTGGTTTCATTCCTCCGATAACGAGACCACAGAAGATGGCCCTCTGTGGTACAATAACAAACGAATTTCACAATGAACTTAGGCTTGTCAGTTGGACTTCGAATCGCCAGTGACCCTGCGTAAGCGACAAGAACCGTACAACGCGAAAATCGATGAGGAAGCAAAGCTTTGCTCAGTGAAATAACACCGTAAACTCACTTCTTGGCTCCCGGAATGACATCCTAAACGCGAGCAGTAATCGCGAAGCGAAGAATGAGCGAACAACAAGCTGTGAATGACAATTCTAGCTTTAACACTTTCATCAAACTAAAGTAATGAACGGCGGCTAACAGTAAATATATCATAAAAGTTCAAATTATCGTAGGACTAGTTCACGCAAACAATCCCAGCCACTACTCGCCAGATATTATCATTCATGTCGACTAGATTTACCTCTTCGTCGACGTCTTTTCTTTTTTTCCTTGCTAAATATCCTCAAAGAGCAGTAATATGGCATTTCCAGGTTTGAACAGTTAGCGGAAAGGTCGCTTATTACTGATTCAACATGCAGGAGCAAAACCACGGACAAACCGATAAATATGCTGTAGATTATAGTGCAGTTGTCACGGGGGAGGGGAGGTGAAAGCAATAAATATTCACAGATTACCAGGTATCACTACCGGGAACATTTCACGTTGTCACACTAGTATCTGGAGTTTCGCCAGCTTGTCTTATGAGGAAAAGGATAGTTTTAGCATTTGTATCAAAATTTAGGAATTTTAGAAGCATGATAAATAAAACTCCCTAAGTACTCCTCCCCTGTGAGTAATCGAGAGGTCATTGAGATTCGAATTTCACGTTGCCTATTTGCGTAGCAAGACATTCAGGGACAGATTATTTGCATTTTTAAATAAGCGAGCTGTAATTTGTTTCGCCCGAGTAATTTGGATTCAAAGCGAAGATTTCGTACTTTCCAGACGAACATTGTGTATCGAGACGGCACAAGGGATAAAGTAAGGCGAAGTAAATCTTGTCCGTGAGAGAATAAAGCGATTCAGCTGACACGAAATCCACTAGACCCGGAAGTGTGTCACTAAGCAGAGATCTCTGCACTCGGTATCCTTGCGGAAACAAAGGAATGTTGTTCTGGTTGTTTGTTGCAGCTGAACTTTAATAATCGCACTAAGTTTACAGATATCTGGTGTCAAAAACAAGAAGAATATGTGTTCCAGAAGGGGTGAAACACAAGCAAATCTTGCGATAAGCTTTTCGTCGATGACGCTGGAACTATTTGAATAATATATCTCAAGGATTGTAATTTGGCTTGATTTGTGAATGAAATCTAACCTGGGCGGGTCTTGGACTCCCACGCGCATTTGAAGTTAACTTGACCAGCAGCGTCACATGAGTGGATTTTGCGCAGCAATATTACGTGCTGCAATCGACAAGGAAATAAACCATGCGGAAACTGACACTTTTTGAGCTTCACTGTGGACAGGTGTCCAAAGTACGCTCGATTTCTTAAATCATCTTGCTGTAACACACCATTCATCTTTGAAATGTACGATTTCTTGTTCGATTTCAACGCAATTTTTTGCTTCCTATTCGTCGCTTTTCTTTCGAACACTTGATCAAAGTTCAAATGTCTAGTCCAACCCGCAGCAATTATAATATTATCGGCCTGTGTGGCAGTTTTTCCTTTTCATTTTGCGAAATTAATGAATTTCACAGACCGGACAAGGCCTTTGACTCCGAAGCGAATCAAGTTGAAGTATTTGAACAAAAATTAAAGGCGAGGAAACAGATGACATCAACTGACTGATGTTGGACCTGGAATGTACGTAGCGGAAAAGTCATAAAATTTTTTAAGGCTTGTCATTTATCTCACGCTTTGTTTCCTCTATAAATGTCTGACCTTAACGAATATTTAGGGCCACATATTACGTAAACATGATAGCATAACTTTATGTGATAGCGTGGGGGTTGCTTAGCTATCCAACAAAGACAAAAGTCGACTGACGTCACAAACAAATTCACTATTTTTTTCTTCTCGTACTTTCCTTAACCGTATGTGGGATTATGGACACCCAGCACGAATACTCAAGTTAAGAAGATAATTTAAAAATAGATGACTTAGCGGCTAGACTTCGGACATTTTCCCTGCTCCTTTCACGCAAAAATCATCGAGCGAATCCCGAGCATGACGATATACACGCGCGAATGAAAATGATTCACGCGAGGTCTCGCGAAATTTAACGTGTTTCGCATTCTAATCAGGAAACAGAATTGAGGCCTCTCGAGGCCAATGACATTTGTACACTTTTTAATGGGAGAGATGTGTTTCTATACTCTTGAAAATCAAAACTCTGACACAATGACAGCCAGTTACCGTCTTCATCGCAATTTGAATGAATAAATAGCCTGGGCCAAGTTCATAAAATCTATCGATCTTTCTCAGTATTAGCGGACTTTGGAGTCATGTCGTGTAATTCTACCGTTTCAGTCTCTGAAAAAAAAACTTGAAGTGTCTCCAAGGAAAAGCTATTGAGCAGCCAGTGTTTGACTAGCCTCATTGTTTATTATGCGGTGCGAACTGGTTCTAAAACTTGAGTCAGTGGATGAAATCCTGATGTGTGATCGGCATTATTAGTGAATAAAATTTAAAAGTTGATCATTCAAATGACAACAATGGTTATTCATTTTCTGTGAGCTGTGACTTATACATGTCATTGTGTTGCTGTGAATGAATTATGTTATACAAGGAGACTGTGATGATCTTTCACATATTTATTCATACCATGTGACTTTGTCTGATGAAAATTTTTGAGCAGTACTTTCATTCAGTGCTAGTAACTTTGGTCATTTCAGAGAATTTTCGTGTTTCCAACTCTTGAGGATCTAGACGAAATTTGGGTTTTATGTCTGTGGCAATCATGTGCACTGTTTGACAAACCGTGAAAGTCACGAGGGTTACAAGCATTTTCCTGTGGCTTCAAGAATAAACCCGAGCATTTTGGTTACCAACTCCTCTTATGATTGAATTACAATTTCCAGGCAAACAGAGGAAGTAAATGCTTAATTTCGCAACTATCAGCTCAAGCAGTGCTGCTTAACAAATTTCGAATTGAAGGAATTCGCTTTTAGCTCGCCCGTGCACGCGCTTACACAGTTGTAAAAAAACATATTGGATTTCGAGTACAAGTCATCACGCGAAAAACGTTCAAATGACAGCCTGTGCCCACGTGGTATTTAGAGACTTTGATTGATTGATTGATTGATTGATTGACTGTTTCAAATGAAGAATGATCCTCGCAATTGTGATTGATTGTTTGTTTGTTTGTTTGTTTGACTTGTCAAGTTTTCCTGGTCCGCACGTGTTAAAAGAAAAGTTACGCATTCCGTTTAGTTAGGTAACTGATCGAGGTGCTACCAATATTACCCGGGTTCGAATACCGGAGTTCGCGCCCTATGGTTTTCGTCTTTACACAGGGTTCTCTGATTAATATTTGCCGTTGAAGTGTAATGAGACAGTGCTGATAGCGCCGCTCTCTCGATCGGAACTTCCGTGCAAGATCAAAGGTTCGATGGTTGGAGTTTCCACACTATCGTTTCATTTTAAATTTAAAACAATTCTTGGCTCTCTAATTCAACAAGACGTACAAAAATGCGACTTGAGAGCCTCTGGCTAGTTGCAAACGTAAACTAGCAATGTCCTGACCGCTCGGCTGAAACTGATTCCTCGAAGGAGTATAATTCGATCATCAGGGAAATGATTCAGAGGTACCTCCGACCAGGAGCCCATGCCGAGGACATAAAGTTAGGGAGGAATTCTGCAATTACTAGCGTTCCATCTATGGGGTCTGGGAGTAAACAGGACTATACTTGTATACGAATTTCAAGGCCAAACAAAGGTTTGTCAGCCGAGCGATGAGACATCGAAGTGGGGTCTTAATTAAAAAAATCAATTTTAACGTTAAACTCACCATTGAAATCAAAGAAGGATAAACCAGGAAGGTCTGCAAGACGAAACAACCATCTGTTAGACGCGAAGTTAAAGTTTTCTAGGAAATAAGTTAATGGCCCAAGAAAATTAACATCGGTTGAAGATAATACCTTACCTTGCGTAGTAGCAAGTTCATAAAGGTAACTGTCTGGAAAAAGGGCATCTGAAAAAGCAAGTTTAGCCAAGTTATCAATTATTCCATCCACTTAGAAAGAGAGAATTGATAAAGGCAAATTAAATAATCAGTTGAGAGATGATATTTTGAAGCAAGACAAAATGCTCGCGAATGCAGTTGAAAATTACACCGCAACATAAAAGAAGGGGATGAATGTTTCGAAAACTAAGCCAGTCAAAGAAGCGAAGAAAAAACAGTCAAACGAACTTTATTGGCACACGCTCACCAAACGTCGCTACCAATTGAGAGGGTTACCAAGTCAAAACTCAAGATAAGTTGATTGATGCTAATTGTTCTAATGGTACTCTTTTGGAAAATATTGATCAGCAAGTAAACTGTAAACACCGTTTACACTAACCCTAGGTGAGCTTAGTGTCGAGGAGATCTACTCAAAACCAATAGCGACCTTCAGTTGCCTTCCAAGGAACTTTCTTCAAAGGGACGGATTATCTATTTTTATTTATTTATTTATTTATTTAGAGTGGTTTTCAATTGAGTGTTGTTAAACCAAAACCAGACCAATTACTCTGACCAATCACAACAGACCGAAACAGTGCAGTGAGCCAACCAGAATACGGAGCAATTATATGTAGCCGGCGCAAAGCGCGGGAAAATACGCGCTTGCAAGTCGCTATTGGTTTTATAAGGTAAAAAAAAACACTGAGATGTGCTAATACAACAAAAGAGAATGAGAAAAACTAAACGTTTTAGAGACGCAAAATTTTTTAAACTTGTCCATGGACAAGGAGTTCCAAGCATGTACTTCTTACTTACTTCAAACAAATGAAAAGCAACGAACATAAACTTAACCATCTGTTCCCGCAGCACTATCAAAACCAGTATAGCACACGATCTCAGGCTAAGGGTATAGTAGCAGTTCCGCCAGTACGTACCAAAAGAGCGGCATATTCATTTATAATCACAGCCAGTAGACATTTTAATAATGAACTAACAGGAAAGCTATAAACAAACTGTTCTACGATCCTAATGTATATAATATTATAATTTTATCAATACTTATTTATTACTCAATTTTAGTTTATTTTATAGTATTTGTAAATTATAGTATTTGTAAATTTTATCAAATGTATATTAATTATTTTGCCCAATGTATTTTAGACAGTTTAAACAGTTAAATTTGTCTACCATATTGGGAAAAAAAATAAATAAATAAATAAAGTTATTTATGTACTCCTCGGTATTAAAAGGATCTTTGTCCTGTCTTCGAAGATAGGGTTTTGCTTGCTTTTCTGGCCAATCACAAAGCGAAGCAATGCAAAACCAAAGCAAAAGCAGTTTACTTTCGAAGCTCAATTGAAAACCGCACTAGGGCATTGCTTAGCTCTCTGATTGGCCAGCAAAACTCGCGGCACTTTCTCAACCAATGAGAAACAAACCAAAGCCAATCGCAACTTGCATGCGCGCACTTTCCCGCGCTTTGCGCCGGTTTCGTGTAACTGTTTTGAATTCTGATTGGCTCAGAGCTCTGTTTCGGTCTGTTGTGATTGGTCAGAGTAATTGCTTTGGTTTTGGTTTTACGACACGCAGTTGAAAATTGCCCTATGCATTCATTCAGTCAGTTAGTCATCCAGTTGTTTGTTTGTCTGCCTGTTTGTCTGTTCGCTTGTCGTTTGTTTTTCTTGATTTGCCGTTTGAGGCATTTGCCCTAGCCAAACCCCTCCCCTCAAGAACAAAACAATCTGTCCAGTAATACCAGCGAAATAGGCTAATAAATGCTTTAAAATTTGCGCATTGCCCTGTGACGTTTGGAGGCAACAACATGGCGATAGTATCAAAGCTGTTACCTTGCACAACAAGATTATCGGTGATCGCGTCACTTAACGCGTCAAATTCTCCTAAAAAAGAAAACAACAACATCAGGTTAACAAAAAGAAATCACGTTTGTTCAATAATAATGGTTATTTCGTGGGAAGTGGAGCTGCGTGCTCGTTCTAAATGGGACTCGCTTTACCGGAAGGATCGTGATTTAGTCTGTTGACGATTGGACGTTTAGTCACAGTGAGCTACCCTGTCTTTAAGGATCGCCTCATAATACACGCTGCTATAGTTGTCGCCAAATGCTTCGATCTATGAGTACGTTCGTTAGTTACCAGATAAAGGAAAATAGGAAAAGAGGCACTTCGAAGTAATGTCTTAAAAATTGACTATGTTTTACTTAGCGGGGAAGAGCTCGAGAATTGTTTTTGTTGTTGTTGTTGTTGTTGTATTTTGGCCTATCAACAACCAATATTCCAAATGATGCTTACTCACCTTCATAGAAGGTACTGATCCCTAGACAAGGAAAGAAAACAAAAAAAAGTCGTTGGTTTTTCACTTTATACCGACTAAATATGGCTCTACAGCGGGAATAGAAACAAGCAACGGCCGAACAGTCCATTTTGATATGAGTTAGAATGAGATTTATTTCCGTTGTTTGTTTCCTTTCCTTGGCCATGCTTGTTTATCAATTTTTCGTCAACAGTGTAAATTCTCAATCATAGGCCACCCATTCTCCCGTTCAACGCAGGCAAAGGCGAGACACGGCCTTGTTAAGATCACGTGGAATATCACGTGGTCATATGTGTAGCATCCGGAGACCATCGTGATAATTTGTGACTGCGGAGGAAGGTATTTTATTCCAGTGATTTTTATTTCCGTGATGCCTTGCCTCAAGACACTCTGCAGTATCCATCCGGGAACGTTTATCAGAAGAGCAGCCAATACAACTCTCAGTGATTCGTCAAGAAAAGCTCGCCTCACTAGGTTAATCAAATAAGAATACTAATCGTGGCTTACTTATGCGTGCTATCCCGCGATTAGCACTAGTTACCTGCATTTACTTAGAGTCTTAATGGTAAATCAATATTCACTTGACTCCGTTGTAATTGGCAAGAGTAATTTGAGTACATTCTTATTAACCTTCACTTGCAGAGCAGTCAGTGACATTCACAAAGTATGAGGCTTTGATGGTGAAGCAAAGCGAGAATGAATCTGCCAAGTTTTTCTTAGGGTGTTCGTGTTCTTTTTATGACAAGAACGCCAAACGTGAGGCTCAGGCTGATGCTTCGGGAGAACTGAACTTCAAAATGTCTTTGGTGATAAGATGAGAATGATATTGGTGATGATGATGATGATGATGACGATGATGTTGATAGTGATGGTGATGTTAAGGAGTGTCCTTAAAGTCAGCATCGTATGACAAGAGAATGGTTTGAGTTCAGTGCTGACTTTGAGCCCAGTTCGTGTTAGCGTAGTACACAGATGAAATTACTTACATTTCCACGGGGAAATATCCAACTGGGTGAAGGCTTCATACAAAAGACCTAAAACAACAACATAACATTTAAGTGTCCTTCATGTAAAAAAAATGATATTCGTGAACTGAAAGCAGAACCATCACAATCATGATCGCAGTCAAGAACGCCTTCAAAGCGCGAGGGTTCCATGTCTTTTATGAGAACAAATGACAAGATTCTGGGTGCTGTGAAGTTTGCATTTACTGAAGATAAAAAGATTCAGATTAAAGGCAATAGCCAATGCAATGCAAACCACCACAACCCGAAAATGGTTAATCGACAGTGATTTCTGTAACACCAAGAAATACCACCTCTCCATGGCTTTCACAGTGCAAGGTGTGTTGCTAGTAAGGTGTAAGGAACGAATATTTCATCCAAACAAAGGCCTGTCTGTATGCAGAATGTCATAAGAATGGGACCAAAACAAGTAGAACTATCGGTTGTCTGATTTTAATCAGATACCACGCCACACAGAAACTGGCGGCAAACGCGGTCATTTTGCGATACATATCCGGGGTGTCGCTGCGAACGATATAAACTCGAAAGAGTGGATTGCCCTGAGTGGTGATACAGAAAAATAGTAAACCGAAAGAAATTTAAAAATTTAATAACCTCCGTATTCTGAACGACTTTTCATATCCTCCAATGTAAACACGCAGAGTTCTGGACCGGTTAGATCCAGTTTATCTGGATCATACTCTCCAGGGATGCTGTAATGCTGCCACGCCCATCGAAGCCAGCTCTGCACTTGAGCTTTTGTCCAGGTAAACGGTGAGCATGTCATCCAATCTGCGCCAAGATCTGCCTCATCTGAAACAGAAACATACAATTCAAAAGGCAGGTTAGCAGGTTTTCTTTGTGTTGACGTGTTCCTGGAAAATTCGCCCATGGTACACAGGTTTTACGCATTGCAATACAGCACTTTTCCATTGAGCATCGATCGTAAAATCAAAATCAAAGCAATTACTCTGACCAATCACAACAGACACAAACATCGCAGTGAGCCAATCAGAATACGAAGCAATTACATGCAGCCGGCTCAAAACGCGGGAAATTGCGCGCCTGCAAGTTACCATTTTGGTTCTCACTGGTAATGAAAGTGGCGCGAGTTTTACGGTCCAATCACAGAGCTAAGCAATGCAATTTACTTTCGATTCTCAACTGAAAACCGCTCCAATCACGTAGTTACGAAGACGTGATTGAATATCCGAAAAATTTCACATCGTGAGGTATCGGGAAGCAAACAGCGCCATAATAGTAGTCTCAGTGTTAGCCTCTGTGATTGGCATCTACTTGAGGCAAGTTATTTGCTTGAACAAGTTTTCGCGATTTTGTCGATTGTCTTCCGGTAAATCGCAAACGTACGCTGCCGTGAGTCACAATTTCCACTCGCGAAATTTACCTGCTTTGCAGATGAGTAAAAAGAATGAAGATTTATCGCACGAGAGGTGAATAAGTTTAGTCAGTTTTGGTTTTAGTTTTGCAGTATGTCACTTTTAAGAAAATGTCCTTCAAGAAGACAAATCTTTACAGTACAGGCCCGTAACGAGGGGGGGGGGGGGGGGGGGGCAGGGGGGGTGAGTCTCCCAAGAATTTTTGAAAGCTGAATGGGTCGACCATTTAAAATCTTTTTTTTTTTTGGGTGTTTCCCGCCGGGCTTTTTTTTTCCATTATCACAGAGTTTCTCCTGGCGACTAACCGCTGGCCAAAGAGCCTGAGGACTCTGGGTTCGAGATTGGTCAGACGTCTGAGTAGCCTGCGTTGCTGACGGTATTGTAGGCTTAACCGCGGTCAAACGTTAAAAAAGTAAGAAAAGTCCTTTAAAGATAAGGTTTTTACGTTGAGAGCTCAAAGATGATAAGTTTTTCTTCAGTCTGTGAGTTTACTAAATCATTTTATGAATTACTAAAACAGTTTTAGGAACAATAAGGTGAATCGGTTTTCCTGAAGTCACGCATTGAAACAGAAAACAAAAACATACCGCGCCGAACATACCTTTTTGGTAATTCATGAAATGATTTAGTAAACTCACAGCCTGATGAAAGACTCATCATCTTTGAGCTCTCAACGTAAAAACCTTATCTTTAAAGGACTTTTCTTACTTTTTTACGTTTGACCGCGGTTAAATTGTAGGCGCGTGGAGTAAAGTTTTGGCTCCTCCCCATTCTCCTCGCGGCTTCGCCGCTCTCTTTTTGCGGCACCGCCACCAAAACTTCGCTCCCCGCGCCCACAATAGCGCCAGCCACGCAGGCTAACGTCTGACCGGTATGAAATACCCAATGGAAAAGGAAATTTCCTGAATTTCTAAATTGAAGTGGAAAATACCGTTCCATTCCATAAAAGAAATTTCGGAAAGTCTAACCGGAAAACCGCAGACCGATTAGCTCAGTGGTAGAGCACCGGATTACCGTGCGGGAGGTCGCGGGTTCAAAACCTTGGCCGGACCAACACTCAGGGTCTTTAAATAATTGAGGAGAAAGTGCTGCCTTTGTAATGACATCTACAAACGGTTAGACTTTCTAGTCTTCTCGGATAAGGACGTCAAACCGTAGGCCCCGTCTCACATCTCTTCATAATTCTCTGATTCTGTGGGACGTAAAAGAACCACTAGGGACGTAACAAAACTCTGGCTGTGACCACCCCTAGTGCTGACCTGTTCTATTCAGCAAGTGGCCTGTTTGGCGTAATGTCCCAAAAAGGCTTATGGTGTATGAGGCCACACGCGTAACAGCCATAAGTCAATGGGACTTTGCCTAGTGCTGAAATCATGTAGATCAAATCTTGGTTCAATGGATCGCGCCCCTTACGGTGGAAGTTCGATTTAACGAAGTGCCAAAGGAACTAGGAAAATTGGTTCGTTATATCGATCCCTTGATAGTCCCTACAAAATATTATTGAGCGAAGAGTGCACCGTAGGAAAACTGATACTTTTATTAACCCATTGGCGCCCAGCCATTTTTATCTTTTCGGAGTGATTTTCCACCTATAAACAATCCATAGCATTTCGTGACTCTTTATTGAAACTCCCATGGAAAAGTGGTGCTGTCCTAAGGCACTGGAGGCTCAAGGTTTCTGAAAACGTCATTCTGACGTAGCTATTTTTCATCTGTGAAGCTACAAGGACGTCCCAAGTTCGGTTTGCTTGCGATTTTTGCTAAGTTTACAACCATTTTTCATCTTTACTGGCTGCCTGATGAGCATCATTAAGAGTCCAGGCTAAGAGTCCACTTTCTCAAAGAATCGAGCAAGGTGATGTACTTTGTTGTCGAATTTGGCTTGTTACTCGACGAACCGGAAATTTGGCCGGTCGGACACTTAGTACCTTTGGGACTCGACTATTGATGAATTTCTCGACCTACCGCCGCATATTTTGGAATTTGTGAGAATTGAAGATGACCACAAGTAGGACTTTTTGGCGGTAGGTCGGAGTTGCTGTAGACTTAGTTTATATGTGAAAGAATTGGGGGAAGGAACGGGCGCTGTCAAAAAATCCCGTTATTTCCCAGCATGCAATGCGGTCGAGATGCTGAAAATGGCGGAAAGGCCCGAATGCACTGGAACAAAAGGCTGTCTCTACGCTCGGGAGAAGAATATGAACAAAAAAAAGTCATTTTAAGCTAGAGCAAGGACTGAAATTTATTATGATGGTTGAAGTTTGGTTTTACGACGATTATTTCTTTGAAAAACACAAAGGCAAAAAGGGGCATTTTCGTCGTTTCTCTTTGACGTTAAAAACAGTCAGTTTCGTTCTTGTCCAAACTCAAAAGGCCATATTTGGTAGAAATCGCTGCGTTTCTTACGTTTATTGGATATCCAGATTTAAAGAACATCCCATTTCGTGTTTACAACTGACAGTTAAGGCAATATTCGTGCGATTGAGAAAGTCGCAAGGTTTTGAAGCATGGGAGTCTTGTGCGGCTGGTTTTGGCCGGCACGGGCGCCAATGGGTTAAGGCAAGTGAAAACGTATTTGCAGGCAACAGTAAATTCATTATGGAATTTAATAAGGCTTTGAAAATTACATGCATACTTAAGTATATTTCTGATGATTGCCAATCTAAATGGAAATCCTTTTTCGACTTCTATTTGTCTAAGTTTGGAGGAAAACTAATTTTTACTGGTAACTTAGCACGAAAAGATGTCAAAAGCCTCGATGTAAAATATAACTTCCTCCAGGAACTTATTGAGCTGTGGTCAGATTTAAATTACAGAGACTCCTTTGCCTCACAAGCGGATTTGGGTGCCGAATCCATATGGAACAATTCAATGATTAGAATTGAGGGCAAGACTATTTTTTTCTAAGCAATGGGTTTATGCAGGTGTGCGGAATATTAATGATCTTTTGACAAGTGACTCCAAATTAATGACATATAGCTATTTTAGAAATAAATTCTGTCCAACTGTTTCCTTTCTTAAATATTATGGAGTGATATCGGCCATTAAATGTGTTTTTAAGTCACTAAAATTAATGCTGCCAGACGACAAAAAATCAGAAAAGATGCTAGCACAACTGAATTCAACCAAGAATCCGAGCCAACTGGCATACAAGACCTTCATTAATAAGAAATGTACCCGCCCTGAGAAAAGCCAAGCGAAATGGATTGGAGACTGTGGATGTGAAGAGGTGGAGAATTTTGATTGGAAGTCAATTTTGATTGGAAGTCAATTTATTTATTACCCAGGAAATGTACGTTAAGCGGGAAACTCAGGAACTTCCAGTTTAATTTCCTCCACAAAAGAATTGCTACAAACTCTTTTCTGTTTAAAATCCAAGTTTCAGACATAGATCGTTGTTGCTTTTGCCAAAACGCCCAGGAAACGCTAATCCACCTGTTCTGGGATTGCCCGGTAAGAAATGCTTTTTGGAATAGTATACAATGTTTCTTAATTTCAGTTATTCTGATACAAGCCTGTCACGTTTTAAAGAAGACTGAATGTTTAGGTCTCGCGGGAACAAAAGGAGAAATTCTAGTAAATCATTGCCTACTTCTGGCTAGAAACTATATTTTAGTTGAAAGTACAAGGATACCAAACCATCTATATTAGAATACATTTATCAGATTAAAAGCAATTTAAAAATTGAAAAACAAATTTCAGCTACAACAGGAACGCAGAAAGAATTCAAACAGAAGTGGCATAAAATACTCCAGTCACTGTGACAACTTGAACGATATCTCCTTCAATGCTCCTTGCTTTCTAGAGATCTAAGTCAAGCAGGTTCCTGTATATATTTACATAAAATAATAATAAAAACAGTGTAAATCCTTCCTTTCACTGCTGACCCAGTATCCCATATTTGTTTTCTTTCTTTTTTTGTGCATGTGGAAACACTAGATTGTAAGTAGTTACTCTGTTTTTCAAAGTTACTTTTTCAGCATCAGTCATACTGTAAAACCTTGTAAGTAGTGTATTGTGTTTTGCATATCTTGTGCTTCGTTGTTGTCATTGCAATGAAAAAAAAAAAAAAAACAGTTCCTAAAAAAAACCAGTAAATTCACAAAAACAGAAAAGAAAAGGAAAACAGAAAAGGCAGCGCTTTGGAAATTTTTCTACAAATGATGTCCCAAAACATGTCTTCCTGTCAAAATACACAAACCACGAAATTGCGAATAATATTAGTATGTCTTTGACAAAAATTGCCAAGAGTTGTATTCCCCACCCCATTCCCCTGCATGTTATTAGAGACTTGCTACGCCGGGGCCTATAGCAAAAATGAAAAGAAGAACACAAAAGCGCTGCTTAGTAGCTTTCCCAGCCAAACGTTGAAGCTGCTTTCAGATGGCAGAAGGTGCTGCTCCGGGTGATATCAATTAAAAAGGCGCACATTAGGATTTCAGATCCACCTGCTCGAAAGTTAGAGCCACCCTGTAACTTCATAACAACTCTCTAAACATAAAAAAAGTCCCTCTCAAAAGCTTTCACCTGAAGTGTCACAGTTAAGGATTTTTTACTCCCTTTCGAAAATAAGAACCACCTTGTACAGCATAATAACCAGTACACAGGAAGGTACTGCTCAGAAGCTCTCATATAAATGTCCACACAACAAGATTTCATCCACAGACTCAAAAGATAGAACCACCTTGTACAGCATAATAAGCAGAACCAAAGGGGAGTATTACTCATTGGCTTTCATATAATAATCACACTTTAGTAAGTATTCCATCAACAAGCGCAAAAATTGGAAGGAAGGAACATAGCTTGATTTGAATTGATAGGTTCCAGAGGAATTTTTTTGGCAGATTTAAACATTAACACCACATTACTTAGCATCCACAGACTCACAATTTACAACATTACATCAGGCACAACTTGGTGAATAAACGGGTAAGAGGGAATATGAGATACAGATGAGGTACCGCTACAGCTGTCCGCACAGTGCGAGCGTAATCGATATTTACTCATAAAATATTATTGGTTAACCAACGTTCGCAAAACATTTGCTGACATTTTTCGTGTTTGCAAGATCTTTGGAAAAAAATTATGTCAGCGCAGCGGCCAGTAAAATTACAAAGCTCGGGTTCAGTGGGTACCCTAATCAGTTATGTCTGCTATTCAGTTGTATTATTTTTCAGAAAAAAAAATGGAGTCCTGAAAATAGCTTGTAGTAGGATCGATCAGTAAAATTTGCGAGAAATTGTCCTAGCTCAATAGCATCCGGGGTAATGCACGAAAGTCAACGACTGTCAGTTGTGAAAAGAAGGCTAGAGAGCCCCGATACACCACTGAAACTACGGCCAAGCTGTACGAGTCAAAACCATTGTTGAGCCACTGTTGATAAGGCTGAATGGTGCAAAAAAAGATAAATACTCCACAACTCGTTTTTACTTTATGACGTGAAAAGCAGAAGCATAAAAGGTGAATTCCCCTGGGTAGAGTTCATTGCTATTTGTCATAATCTGATTAGTACACTGCCAAGGACAGCCAGCATCCACGGCGAAGAACACGGCGATCACTGATCGAGCTGCTCGAAGAACCGCACCGCAGAAAGTTCAATACATGTTCGAAGTGAAAGACGGTCCGCATGAAATTGCACTCGATGGCAAAATTTTGGTAATGCTGTTAACTAAAGGTCCAAAAAGAATGGTAGCACTTCACAAAATTTGGATGAGGGTTGTGTAGAAAATAACAACAAAAACGAAAGCTTACCTTTAGGACTAAAGACATTCATGGATTTCTACAACAAAGAACTCCGAGACCGGAAGCCTTAAGAGAGAGGCCAGCTAAACCCGAAAGAAAACCGGGCAAAAACTCGACGGACCGAGCCGTGTGAAAAATCATCGTGAATTTAGAAGAACAAGCTCATAGTTTTGTTGAAATTCAGGCTATGAAATGCCTTAATCTAACTCGATATTTCACGCTTTTTTGGCCGCGTTGTAACATCGGGTATGGTTTGAACGTAAACAGGAAGACCATTCCTAGCGTGTCTTTTGACCGCAGACAATAGACTGTTCAGCGAGCCAATAGTAAGCGGGAAACGAAATGCTGTGTGATAGATCACTCTTGGATAGCAGTGCAAACAATGAGGCTGAGTGTGGATTGAATTAGCATTTCTGGCGGCGGATTTATCGATCGTGCTTAGAGAAACTCCGGCAAATATGCGGTAAGAGGTTTTAGACGAATCTGGTCTTGCTTAAAATAAAAAATAAGGCAAAATATTTAGTTCGCCTCTGTTTAAATTAGTTGCTCGAGGAACACCTGCAGGTAGAATTCAGACAAACGAGACAATATGAGTAAACAGAAAGACCAAACATGTCTTCAGCGAGACATACACACAAGAGCGCTATTCAAAAATATCTCTGATATTCTTTGCTGCATTGTAACAACAAGCAACACTAGCAACTGATTTTTGTTAAACGCGAATTCTCTGCAAGATTAATTAATATTATCCTGCTTTTCAAAAAGAATGATTTTTAACTACACGAGTAAATATTTGCTGGGTGGTAAAGTAGTGGAAATCGAGTTGTCTTTGCACATTCTGGGAAGAGAAAAACGACAGACAGAAAGTGAAAAATATTTTGGTTTTAACTGTTAACTCTGATGTTCCCAGTTCCCAGTCTTACAACCTTGTGATAGCTACACATTGCTCAGGGACATCATGGTTCAACAGGTTTCAAGCAGTTGTTCCAAGTCCATTTTTCAGTTGTTTAAAACTGTGCATGTCCGCAGAGAGGCAACTTAACGTAGCAAAGACAGACCTCAGTCATTAATAATCCTTTACTGACACGTCTTAACCGAAACGAACTCAATACTTCAGTTACTTCTCTCTGCCATTACGATACCTCATTCTTCATATGCCCGCTGAAATCAATTTTCAAGCCGTATAAGCGTTATTAAAAAACTAGAACTGAAACAAGTGGCTTTGCAAGTACGAACATAGTTGAACTGAGAAACGCTAAAGGTTTGCTAAGGTGTATGTTTGCTGAGATTCAAAATATTCCTCAGTTACTAGATCACGGTCCTCCGGCAGTCCCATCCCAAACATTAACACCTCTCTGAGGTCAACTACTCCTAACTGAGTAGTTAGGCCTTTCTGGCAGCGAAAACATAAGTCTTCGCATGAAAGGAGTTTGGCTCCAGTTGTGAAGTATGTGGATATATAATCTATGAAACTACAAATTAAAGATGGCTCGAGAAAGCACACCATTCTCCACGCGATTCACTTCGGCGATGAAGTGCAAACATAAACATTTGTTTTAGAATTTGCAAAGCATAGTGTTCTTACACAGCACAAGTGTAATCCATAAAAAGAAGCTAAACCTTGTTCTTTATTTGATACGCTTTTTGATGCATCAGTTTAGCAGAAAGGACAACGAATAAGGCTCTGATTCTAAACCATTTTGATCCACTAATCCAATCCACTAATCCAATCCACTGATCTAATTGAAAATACAGATCAAACTGACAAGGAGCGGATATAATGGTTTCTCTCTCCTATGCGATAAAAATACCTCAAAAAGGATATTTCGAGCATTCAAAATCCGGCATTATTTCTTCCCCCTTCGCGAGGCAAAAAGAAACTCAAAAGGCTATTTTAAGCATTCAAAATCATAAATCAATTATTAACAGTGTTCTTTTTTGGCATTTGTAAAGCGCTTAGCCTTACAATAAACGCTATATAAATATGTATTTATTTATTTATTTATTTATTTATTTATTTATTTAACTCTCCTTCCTTTGCGTCCGCCCAAATACCTCGAACAGTTATTTTTAGCATTCAAAATGGCCATCTCAACCAATATCGAAACCAAAATAGAAAGAAATTCATTCCTCTGACAGCTATAATTTTACTGTCATTTACGGTCCGTTTTCCTCCCCTTCACAACATACATGCTGGTGGGAAATGAGACCCCATCATTATTGTCGTCATCCTCATTGATGATGATGATGATGATGATGATTATTATTATTTAATTTGATCAATGAAACATCCAAAAACATCCACATCTGAGGACAACAAAAGCAACGACTACTTAGTTGAAATATTTTTCTGTAACCCAAATCGGTTTTTCTCCGATTAACTGCGAAAATGGTAAAAAAAAATTGTTTTTCAGGCTAGTTGAGGCGGGGGTAAACCTCGTTCGTGTTTCAAGCAATAAAAAATTCCTACGCTCATTTCATGAAGATATGTTGTGGGATATTTTGTAAATTTTTGGTGATTTTTGGGTGTATTTGGGAAAAGATAATTTACAGAAGTATACAGAATGTATACTTACTAACGTAATGTACAGAAGTATACATGGAGGAGTCTCTCACCTGTTGGCCCAAGTGTTTCCAAGACATTGGGAGACACATCGTCCAAGTCTATCAGAGTGCGATCTGGTGACAAGGGCAGTTCCTCATCCATTGGGTACATGGGCGATTTAGTCTGATCATCTGACCAGTAGCCAGATGTAAGACTTGAACTACTCTTCCAGGAGCTGAGACTACTGCTTCTATCTCGTCCGAGATCGTCTTCATGAGAAAGATCAGGGTTGAGCGAACTCGATGATGCCTTTCTCAAAGCTTCGGGAATGTTTCCATTCAGATCTGGAACAACCTGACTGTTGTCTGTTTCCATGGAAACCGGGGGCTCGTTTGGAGAAAACGAAGCGCTGGTTAACAAATTGTCCTCCCAACCTGGTACCAGATCGCAGTTCATTTTGGCTGCTTCTTTTAGCTCGAAATCGGAGAAAGTCTAAAGAGAAAAGAATACGGTATGTCAGTTGTAAAGACGGCATATAATGATCATCTTTTTCTTAAATTTTACCCAAATAAACAACTCGTTAAAACCAACTTTTATAGTCTGACACAGTTTCACGAGAACACTCGAATCATTCCATCCCAAAACAAGGTAGCAGTTTGACAAACTTTTTAGTCAAGAGTTTACTTAACTGAAAACAGTTTGGATAAATAACTGCTGGAGAGCACTGATTAGATTTGTTACCATTACTACCTATATTATTTATTTTTATCAGTATGTCCGCTATTATACTCAAGAGTTTCAGTGCCGAAGTAATTTTCCCACGCAAGATAAGTAGAAACCCTACTTATCACTACATTTCTCTGATCGTGAAAAACTGCATCTTTTCAGCCTTTAGGTGGCCAGCTGGTGCACTATGCATATGCATACAACTATATGTCTTCGTAATCATAATCAGGAGAAACAAGCTGCTAAGGTGAAGCAATGGGTTAGGTCAATTGATTAAATCGTGGTCAGTGTTAGAACAAACTAAAATGTTCTTCCGAAGTATAGGTAAAATGTTAGAGGAGTATTTTTATGCCATTTGCATTTTAATTCTCTAATTTGCACGGCATCGCGTTCAAGCAAAGCAAGGCAACACACGGCATTGCGTTCAAGCAAAGCAAGACAACACACGGGTTAAACATTTGTTAATTAACAAATGTTACTAACGCTATGTTAAATGTTGAAATACCCATCCAACATATTGATCGTTTTTGAACAGAAAAGAAGCTGCGTTGTTTTCGGCCGTTCGACAGCATTCATTTAACATGCAGTTTATCACGGTGCCATCGAGTCTAGACTTCGTTCAACATTGAATGATGTTGAACTTTGTCCCATTGGCTGTCAAGACTACCCTTTACCATATCCAGCTTTCCTATAGCGGAATTCTGCATTGTGTCCTATTTAGGCTTTCGCAAATTTCTCATCAATATCATCGTTTATCCAGGCCGTGGTAACAGTTTTGTTAATACTGAAACTGCGACTTGTCGTTATTTACACTGAAACGTAAAATTATAACCAGCTAACGAAAAATAATTTGGGATAATATAATTCTTTATATACTTGTCGAAAATCATGAATCACGAGTTTGCAGGTTAAGGAAAGTGACGGTATCCTTTCCCCATAAGTTTTATCAGCTCAAGCGCAGACTTGACTCAGGTCGTTTCATCTCTTTGGTCTGCCTTCCTTTGCGAAAAATCATGATTACAGACCTAACTTTTCAAAACAGAGGCGATACTCACACTTTAATAACAGAACACCAGATCCCGATAGAAAGATGTAAAGAATTGCATATTGAACACTGAATTGGTACATCGCCTACCTCCATGTGGCAAGTCGCAAAAAAATCCAGTGATCTGTGAACGAATTGATACTGAAACGCCGCTGCTTAGTGTAGCCTTCCTAAAAACGATGCCGTTGAAACAAAAATTACCATAACTCCACCATCTGTTCGACGATTCACTGAACTGGCGATATGTTTCGCTCGACGAAAAGTAAGTGAAAAAGTATCTAAATTTGTTACGTGTGGAAGATATCGCCTTAAGACGGCTTGGAGCAGTGGCGGATTAAACAGCAACAACAGCAGTCTGCTCTCAAAAGAACATAAACATCGATCGTCGTTGAGTAGTGTGCAATGAAAGTATTTTTAGTTCTGCTAGTCGAGAAACCATCCAAAAAGGTTTCAATGGTATAAATTTCCAAATATAGGGTTGGAATTTTCAGCCTCAAAGATCTTCCCTTGTCTGTAAATTCCCGAGCGAAGACCAAATTCCATCCAAGGTTAGCTACAAATACGGCTATACTTAGCCTTCCTATAATAATACGTTCTGCATTTGCGGTCTGAACCATTTCGCCTTCAGCGATTTTTAATTTGCTCCCGTGCGTGTCCAACTCGGAACAAAAGAATCACGTGTCACGCGAGCTTAACCTGTTGCGTGATTGTGAAAACAATAGGAAAAATGTTCAGTAATAACCAGTATTGTTGTTTGTCTTATTTCGGCAGAAGATTGCAGCCCAATTAACATCTAAAAGCGACAGTCACGTCCCAGTAAGAGCTCATAAGGAGGAGTCTGTACGACGGCGAGCCTAGCTAAGTTGCGCTGAGCACACACTTCCATTTCGTCCAGTCTTGCGCTCTCGCTCCTTTTGCAAACAACTCCAATCTTTTCTGCACTGCTCGTGAATCTGCTGCCCTCTATGAGGTCACTCACGTACTTGGAATATTAAATAGCCGGTATTTCTAAAAATTAATTTTTGTTGTACGTAGTGAGTAAATTTGCCCATGCATTAGTGCAGCACTTAATAACTCAACGCTCTTTCATTCTGTCACAATTCACGCAAGCAAGCTTACTTACATCTGGGCAGGTGGCCAGCATGACTTCTGATTTCACTTTTCCAAAATATCTAGATCAAACTCGCACCTGCGAGAAAAGTCAAACCATGAAATGCGCACTGAGAGTGTTTATACAAATATTTTTAGGACTACTTTGTTGTGTCGATCGTCGATCGCGTGGGCAAGACTTATATCTTGCTTGAGTACGCGCTTAAAACAATTAAAACCGAAGTGTTTTGCGCGTCAAAACAAACCACATGCGCTCGGACGGATTAAAATTAAAGTTGAATTTCTTTAAGTGCGAAGGCTGTCCGCCTCGGGTCCGCCTAGAAGACCGCGTTGCCAGTATCGAACTGCGCATTAACTTCAATTTTGTTTTGGTGTCTCCAGGGCAAAAGTACACTGTCTGTGGTGTAGCGACCTCTGTGTTACAAAAGGCTTTGGAGTGGAGGTCCAGACGAACGCATAAACAGAGCAGAACACAGTCATAGGTTCTGGTAACAGCCAAGAGTCAGTGCAATTTGCAAAATTGACAAAGAGCAAAATAGAACTACCTCAATAAACTCAGCAGAACAAATCTTGTGCTGCAAAACCTCGTACAATATCGCTTGAAGCTGCGCAGAATCTCACGCCTGAGCGGCTTGTCTCTCTTAGCAGACTAAACTTTTCTGTCGTTGTAGCGCGTTTAAGATACGATGCAGTAATGGGTTTTCCCCAGACAGCAATTGCTTCATTTTCATTGGCCGAGAAAAATGGATAGTCACCCTATGTGTGTTGCTGATTGGCTGTTTATAATTTATTGTTCCGTCTAAAATGATCTTCAAAAATCGGTGGGCGTGTCTGCACGAGTTTGATTGACAATTACATCCGGTGTAGCGCCTCTTATTTGACCTCGTATCAGTGAAACCGGCAGTTAACATACTATTCTTGCATATTCCAAATTTGGCTTCGAGGAATAAACACTTTTTTTTATCACGAAAACACCAAGTCAAATCCTAAGCTCAGTTCACACTAATCGTGAAGCTTTTTAAAAGCTGAAGTCCCAATTTTAATATACCCTGTAAGCAGGGGTGAGCAGGCTGGCAGTGAGATATCAGATGTAACGCTTGAGAAACCACCTTAACAGACCCGCTCTTCATTCAACGTTCGGCCAATATCTTATTGTCGTGCTTTGCGATGAAACGCTGCGTGCAGTATACACAGGAATAAACAACATTACAAATCGTCGAAGCATTCAGAAAGAAAAAAAACATCGGTCAGTTTGGTCACGTAACAAGTCGAGTTGCTAGGTTTCATGTAAACAAAGGGTGGTCACACATCAGGCCTGAAAAACAAAATTTATTGCTAACTTCAAGCGATAATTCCTTACGGTTCACGTTCTTTCATTGTGCCCTCCATGAAATTATATCTAATTACCATAATGTTTTCTAATATATGACTTCGTTTCTCAAAATTATTAAATGTGTCTCCGGCTGATTACAATGTTGTCCTTAAATTATGCATTAGGTCTGAAAGTTCCCCGTCGCTGCGTGGGAAAAATTACCTCAAACAGAAAAAAAAATCGATCTGCAAAGATTTACTTCAAAGAGACCAGTTCTTGTGTCTCACTGTGCAAAGATAGAGAGAGCCAATTTTAGTCTTTTGTCAAAAATATTACGTTACGGATTATTTTAGTTGCCAGTTTCAACCATTTTGAGGCAAAAATTTAAATATCGTAAGCCCGTCACATGTCAAGTTGTTTACCAGCCGTTAAAACATCCTGTTTATCAAGTATCACGTACGCGTTCCATCTGTGCAAGTCTGGACTGCAAAGTCCAGAATCATCCTCACTGACCAGGAGAGAAATGAATACTATATATAGCAAATTTGGCTGGTTCCTGTTTCCATACGTGACTTGAATATGTTGAATTGGTATGGTTTTAGACACACGGCAACTTGGTTTTCAGGTACTTGCGCGGTTGATGTACGGCGCTTGTACTGAAGCGAAAAATATCACATAAACGTCTGCAATAATACTTCGAAAATGCCATCAACTATAGCAAAGAAAATTTTATGATAATGGCTTTTTTTCATCGTCTTGGTAGAGGGCTTTTTACAGCTTCATAGAAATAAAACACTTTTTTTATATTGGACTTAGTCAAAAAAGGTAATTTGGAGGGTATGCAAGCAATCCTTCGTGAATTTCAAAATATTTAGCCAGTGTTTTGAATATTCTTTAAATACATTGCTGCTAAAAAAGATTCTACATTCAGACAGAAAAATCCTACTGTAAAGGAAACCCTTTATAAGTAATGAATTTGTGAGTGATAAGCTTTCATCGTTAAAGACTCGTCCCTAGGTAGACAAGAGCTAAAACTGCAACTAAAAGTATTAGAGAACTATTTCAAATATTTATAAATTCGGACTAACCAAAGTATTGCAGGCAGGTAAAGCAACAGAAGATGATCTCACCTTGTAAGGTTTAAACTTGCAAGAACAAAAATTGTGCATGACCAGTTATGAAGAGTAGAAAATAATATGATATATGATATAATGGAACTCACGCTTTTGTAGCTATCTTGAGGATATGGCAAAAGGAAATACTTCAGTGATTGAGTTTGGAAACAGTCCTGATGGAGACACTGATTGTAATTCATCATTTCAGGCCAAACGGTTTACGAACATCATGTGAGAGGTAAATGGACGTTAGTTTCAGTATAAGCCTGGTTAAAGCACAGGAAGCACGTTCCACGTTTTTTGCATGTCTGTGCAAAAAATGCAAATCTTTGTGCCAGGAGTTAAAACGTAAAACCACACATACCACAAACATGGGAATATTACATCTGACCGATATTTTTATGAAAGAATTTTTTTTTTTTTTTTTGAACTTAGTGACATGACTGAAGGTGGAAACCGCTAAAAGTTGCATTTACTCGTAAAATAACATAAAATATGAAAGCGAGCCTATTCGTGACCATTGATAAGGAAACAATGAATCGCTAAAATTAGAAATGAGCTAATTCAGTTGGAATACATAAACATGTTTCAGTTGTCATGAAACACGCATCAAGCAAGAGAGGTCAAAGGAAAAAATGTCAAACATGGCTAAATTTACTCGCAATAAGCTACTTGATGCAAGTCTCTCGATTAAAATGTAACCCTGTGGTACCTCAAGACGTGATGGACGCTAAATTTTAAGATCTTTTAACGTTCTGTGTGGTTGAAGCGATGTCAGAGGTCAATCGTTATACAGTCACATTTATTTGATAGTTTTTTTGCTTTTTTTGAGACTTTGAAGACTGTTACTTCAACAGCTCTACTCACTCAGATCTATCTCCATCTTTAATCTTATTTCATTTCAGAGGCTTTTTTTCTTGCTGTTTTGTAGTAACACTCAGTTCAAAGACCCATGCGATGTTCAGTGACTGTGCATTCCATTCAATGGTGCCAAATCTTTGGAATGCCTTTCTCGCACCCATCCGCAACGCTACTTCACTGGAACCTTTTAAAGTTGCTCTTAAAAGTTATCTTTTAGTCAGTTATCTTCTTTTAAACATATGTCGTGGACAGTTTAAATGTACTTTTATGATAGAAGTTTTTAATGGCAGCTATTGAAGTTGCCTTAAAACTTATCTCACTTGTTTTAGCGTTGAACAGGGTTCACCTAAAATGCACATGTGATAGCACACGGACAACATGAACAATATAAATTGATTTCGTCGCATAGCTGTCACAAACACTCACTTTAGCAAGAGATTTCGCTGCCATCAAACACTCTTCTCTACCAATGAAAACAATTTTTAAGGCAATCCAGTTTGAAACGATCCCGAAGTACATACGTGGTCTTTTTCAAATGAGAAATACTGAACGCAACCTACGAGGATCTAGGAAACTTGTTATGCCATACGTTAACACAACCATTTATGATCTTCATTCCTTCAGATACACTTCTGCCAACATGTGGAACAAACTAACAGAGGACCTGAGGTCATTAACGTCCTTGAGTGAGTTCAGAACTAAATATGCCAAATTTCTTTCGAACGTCACTGCAATTGTTACTTATGTACTGATAGTAGTTTAATGTACTGCATATAATATACAATTTTATTTTTATATTGTTTTTTCTTTCTCGGAGAACTGATTAGCCATACAGCTATTCTTGTAAATCCGAGATGAAATAAAGGTGATGTTATGTTATGTGAACCAAATCTTGCATCCAAAACCGAATCCCTCACTCAATTTTCAATGACCACCAATAAGTCTGCCAGCCATCCAAAACTCACTTATATACAGGGAAAACAATAACTCATCTTTTTATCAGTTACACTCGTTTCACATATCTCTCTTTCATGTCTTTCAAATCCATTCCCACAGCTCACCACCATCTATTCATATTATTTCATAGTTATTGTGTTTTAACATTGTATTTACTTGTATTAAGTTTCATTCTATATATTTAATATTAATATTCCATTGTAAGGGGCATATTTGAAAACCTTGTTGAATTTGAGCGGTACAAATGAATATTTATTATTATTATTATTATTATTATTATTATTATTATTATTATTATAGATCGTTTTCAGTCACGCAAGTAAAAAAATAAAATCATCAACCATTCAATAGATAAAGTCAAGAAATTGTGATACTATAGAAGAGTAATAAATAAAACAACATGCCCAAGTCTCAGAGCCGTGCGATATCCCGTACCCGAGTTATTCGGCAAAATGTACCACTCAAAATTATAGTGTTTTGTATGGAAACGCCATCTTGGTGTACCTCTGAGGAACACCAAGATGGCGGCCGGAAACGAGTTAAAACATATGTTTCCTACTTTAGCTATCTTAAGGCTTTGTTCTCTCTGTTGAGCTTTCAAACATTCACATAGACGCTTCTCTTACCTTGTTGGCTTTTCAAACCTCAAAAACACACGATGAATCGATGTTTTCATGTAAGTGACATGCTTGTGAGCAGACATCTTTATGTCAGGCACTGTGAAAAACTCTAAAATTCAAACTGCTCTATTTTCAAAACAAAGACGGCTACCGAGCTGAAAACATGCAAGCAGATACATTTCTAAAGTGTCTTTTACGTGATGAAGATAAAATGCAAAAGTCTGTTTACCTTTGAATTTTAGTTTTTTATGACGTCACGTGACTTTACTGTACCAAGTAGGATCACACATCTTGTTTCCATGATATATCATCGCGAGGACTACTTTCAGCCGTAAGTCACCAACTCAACTACAATCACAACTACAGCAAGTCTCATCTCCTCGATCTGATAGCACTCTACCCACTAACTGGTTGCAAACACATTAGCTTACCCAATTCACCAATTCTACTTGTCCAATAACCCCAACACTTTACAGTATCCACTTATCAAAAAAAAAAAAATTCACAAATCAATATATTGCAAACACTTCACCTTCTTATCGTGTTGAAAAAATATCAATCACTTCACCAACTCGTACATCTCTACATCCACTAACTATGCTTCATTAGCAGTAAGCACTACTTGGCTCAAATCTTAAGGTTGACTAAGTCCAGTATATGCCACTCAATCTGCCAACTCCAATATTAACGTAGCTATTGGGCCCCTGAACTTTCAGCCACTTCACCAACTTGACCCACCCCACTCACATTAACGTAATCTCGCCCTGCTTGCACTATTTTCATTGAATTTAAAACCACGACTTAACTCTCGACACCCCATCAGCATAACAAATTATCAATGTTTGTCCTTGTCCCTCACTTGACTCACTCTTTAGCAGCTGTTTAAACGTATAGCGTCTCGACGGAAACATGCACAATTTCCTTCCTCTGTTGCGAAAGTGGGTCAAACAAATCCTTTGATAAAAGCCCCAAAAAAATCATTTTAATTCAGCGGTCGAGAGATTTAGTTATAATCCCGTTGACAAAAACAACGAAGGTTGGGACATGAACACGAAAGTGTTAGTAATTTAGGAGCCTAGCCAAATGTTTGGCTGGCCTCTTACAAACTGATACCATAGCAGTCTCATATATATAGCGTGGTTTTTTTTTACTGATAAAAAAACCGGGAGCATATTATTTATGATATGAACGATTCTCAGACTTATTGTATTTCTTGTTTACACCGATGTCAATGCAAACAACGATTTTGAAAGCTTCATTTGACGTTAGGGTCGTGAAGCGATTAAAAGCTGCCAATGCCATTCTGCAGCAAAATAGTTTTCTTGGTCCTCGTCGATCTGAAGAGTTTTATAAGCATTTACCATTTAGAATAAAAAAAAATCGCTAGTTGCATTAGCCGGCGGGAAAACAAATCATCAACAAATTTTGAAGTTCACGGCGTTTACGAGTTAAATTAATGATTCCTCATTGCAGGGTTTGGCCGACAAATTGGAATTTGAACTTTCGTGAATGACTGCAATGAAGACTTCAAGGCTGTAAAAATGTTTAGATTGAAACGCCATGTCTAGTGTAAAGACATTTTAAATCAACTAAGAATATAACAAGAATCCAAACACGGAGAAGCCTTATGCGATGTAGCCGCCATGTTGTTCTACCGACATCGGCCATCGAGCTTTTTCTGAATCGAATGAAAATATTTTAACACTGCACGTTTTGGTTCGTCGTTTCATCGCTTCCCACTCTGGAGGAAAATGATATCCAAATGTAAAAGTTTCAATAGTTTAGTGTTTTGAGCTTAACGCCCTCATAATTAAGTTCAGTCGACTTTATTCAATGACTGCATGTGACTGAGTACCCAATTTACCAGTCTCATCTCTCATCAGCTCAACGACGGAATTGATAAAGCCAAATTTTCGTTAATCAAAAGTGCTCGACAAGTTCCTAAGGTAATGCCAGTTAATCATGGTCTATCTTCGTCTCGAAGAACGTACCAGTTTAGCTGCTTAAACAGAAGTAGCCGCAGGTTGTTTCGGCTGATATGCCGGATGGCGAGAACCGATCACAACAAGAACGTGATGTTCTCTGAAGGTAGATTTGTTTAATCCCTTGTTACAAACAAGTTATAAAATCGTTTGTGCTCTTCTATTCTCTCCCTAAAACTCTAACATTTTTCAATTTAATGTTTTCTTTATCATATAAATTAAATAACAATGTTTTAAATGTAAACTAGCAGCTGAAGAATTCAGTTATCAGAATCAAAACTGTTTTGTAGCAAATCTTTGTTAAAACAGCTTAAGCATTTCCTTAGCTTACAAAGACGTATAATATAGTAAAATGAAAAAAGAAGGTATATCACTAAGATATTTCTGGATCACGTTTTTCGTTGTTAGACCATGTCTAAGATAATTAGTCCATGATCAAAATATTGTCTCCAAAAGATGGGTGTGGTGTTAGTATTGGTCAACAGAAAAACCAGATTTGTTTCTTCGATGCTAAAGTGAAAATTACCCCTTCAGAGTTTCCTAAAAAACAAAAAGCTTCAACTGTTATCAATAATGTTGCTTGAAATTAAAAGTGACAGATTTATTGAGCTAAGGGAACAGTGTTCGATTTATAGCGAGTTCACTGCTTCGTTCCCTTGTTAGTAAAATAATTCCACACGTCAACTCTGCATGGTCACCGGCTTTTCCATTCCTTACAATAATTATTCGGCATTTTTCCCATAAAGATAAAAGCCAGCAAAAGGATGAAGGAAATTGCATGAGGCAGGCTAACTCTGGAACTAGTTTCTCGAGGAGGTATAATCTTCTCCATCAGCATTCACGAATTTGGTCTTCATCAACACAACTCTGAAGATGTCGGGTCTACGTCCGACTTTGTAGCTTCTCTTGGCCAAAAGTTTATCAAAATTAATCAAAATACCAATGCTACTATTATATCCGTGAACATCAGCAAGAAAAATCATGATCATAATTGGAGAAATTGATTGATTGTACTTTTCTCTGAGCAAACCTGGCCTTCCTGCTTCATGTTTCGGTTGATGTTCAACAAGTGAACGCAACAGCTAAATGCTCCAATAAAAATATAATAAATTATCATTACACTTCCTATCTATGTGAAGAGGTTATGAAAGCTAAAGCTTAACTGTAATGACTTTATTTAGCAGTAAATAGTGGCATTGGCTCCAAAAGAATCTTTCATTCCGAGCGAGATACCATCTTGGGGTTATCATTATCACAGCACACGATATCAACGTTCCTTGAAAAAAATTGGATTTACAGGCATCATAATTATCTCTCTCAATCAATATAGTAAAGGCCAGTTTAAGCTAGTGAAATTAAATCATATAACTGGCGCAGAAACTATAGATTTTGTTCAGTAATATTCTGAAAGAGGACAGCAACGGTGATACCAGCTTCATCTCTTCAGTCGATGAAACATCTTCGCCTATACCTGAAGACAAAGTTGTCCCTGAATCCAAGCAAACGTTGGGAGACAAGAGAAAAGAAACACAGTTCGATTCCTAAATTTGTAATGGTCTGACAGTTCGTTTTTAATCCTTCGACAGGTTCCCAAACTGTTTTCAGCCAAAGAAAAGCACACAGCTTGCTTTTGAGTGTTTGGGTTTGTGATGCATGTATTCTTTGATCTCCTATACATGCAAACCTTTGCGTCAGTTTTCATTCACTAATCCTATCTCTGCAGCTTCATCCAAGAGAATAAAAACGCTCAAGATATAAACTCCCAGGGCTTGAAATCACTGTAATAAGTAGATTTAAGTAGAAAGGGAATATTTTTCGGAAAGGCTGCAGCCTCATCTTCCTAATTGCTGAGGGGAGCTAGATCATCAGACCAATTCTTGAAGAATGGTCGACACGGGCTGTTCATGAATCATTTTGAACTCAGCAGAAAAGTTGAATAAGTATAAATTACTCAACAAAAAAAGCTTTGCCTTCTAATAAAAGGACAGAAACTAGAACGATTATAGTAGTCCGTAAAACCTTTTAAAAATACCACCAATCACATTGAATTATTTTCATGCTGTTGTTTTCAAACAGCCTCCTAAAGACAAACAAAACAGTTTCCCTTATAAAATAATCTGCGTATGTCTTCTCCTCAGTAGATCAACTTCAAATGAGAAGGAAAGAAATTTTAAGTACTGATGAATTAGCAATGACCAGCGTATTAAGTGCATAAACCTTACCTCGGTTGCCGCAAATCTCGGCTGGGTCATATATATTATAATCCACGTTTGCTTTGCAATGAGCATACAAACTTTTAATCCTTAGAAATACCTATCTGTCTGGATTTGGTTAATTTATAGTTAACTACAATCACGTACTAACGAATTCATTTCTATAATTATATTTTGCAGGCTGCAAGACGCAAACAACTCAATTATAGCTAGCCTTCATGAGTGAATATGGAGACACCATCAGAATGAAAATTGTACAGCTAGTTTAATTCTGCAATATAATATAAGTATATCAACGATTTAAAGGATGCTTTTCCTTTCTATTATAAAGTAAACATGTTTCTTTGCTTGAGAATGTGGAACAAACTATGTTTGGTTCGTACTTTAAGTTGAATTAAGGCTTTACTAACATGTGTTTGATGTGATCAGTCTGAAGCTTTCTTTAACATATGAACATCTACAGCTTACACAAACACTGCAAAATTGAACTTGAAAAGCAAACCTGGATCCGTGCTTACTTATTGAAGGATTAAGCTATATCATGGTCAATTTAAAACTGGCACTTGAAGATCCATTTTCGGGTAGCATTTGGTTGTCCAAAGGCCTGAGATACTAGCTCAAGTGTTCACTCGTTCATGATTTGATCACCAAGATCACTAATTGTCAAGTTGAAAAAACAAAGTTCACTTTGCTCAATATCTACAAATCAATTACAAGTTCGAAACTCGCAAAGGACTTTATCGATTATTTTGAGCAGTAACTAATTTTTTGTAACCCATAAAATTGTAATAAGACCATGAAATCTTTCAGTTAGTTGATCAGGTTTTAAAGCGGTCGTTAATTGTGGGTGGCTAATGCCAGTCTCTAACTGTTTATATTTCGAAGGACCTCGCGGTTTGTTGCATGTCCCAACACGTAACTGTAAATTGTATCATGTACTTAGACACAGATCTCCCGAGAAAACTGGGCTTGCTCGTCTAACTAGCGAAAAGGTGAGTGTAAAATCCAAAGGCACGTTATTTCTGCCATGTAAGGAAACGATTTTCGTCAACTGCTTCCTCGAACTAAGATCTTGTCAGGAGCCATTGTGTTATCAAGCCTCGAATGCAACCAATAATTGCAAAACCCGGGAGGCAAGCGCTTTAAGAAGTTTATCGTGCTACTGTTGTAGCTGATAAGTGAAATAATTACTTATGTCCCTGCTTGACAACTCGCCATCGAAATACAGTTGGTTAACGTTTTATATTTTCGCTGCACTGACCAACTGAACCCCAGGAATGCAACAGCTACTGTAGGTCGGGCTCGTAAAATGGTTCTCTGACCCGCATTCAGAAGTCTCGACGGATAACTAGTCAACGTTACTCTTCACAGAACGCGAACGAATGCATTTCAATGCTTTAAGACAAAATTCGAAACGCCGTTAAGATCAAGACATACACCCCAAAGACTGTTTGTCTGAGGAGTTATTTGCATTGCTTTACAACTGAAAAACTGGCCTGGATTACACTCGCCCGTTGCAACTTACAACTGTAAACCTCAACAATTTCAGCCTCGATTCAGGATGCCAGATTGCCTCATATATAGTTGAAAGCCCTACAGTGGAGCAGCCTTCAAAGGCTGTGCTTGTGCAAAGGCTGAGCTGGCGCAACTGGAAATAGAAAAATTATAAGACCCCAAGCTTAGCTGTATATAGTCTGGAAATTACAATTTTTGTCATGCACTCGTAATTTTGCCTTGATAGTTTTCATATCCTGCAGACACGCACAGCTAATTTAACGAAATGGACGCAAAATGCTGAGAAAGAAATTTATCAGTGGGCATTTTGAGACTGTGTCGCTGCAAAGTGATAAATAAAAGTTGAAAAGCCTGTTATAACTTGAAACAAGAGAAGGAACGGTAGGTCACATTGATCGAACGACAAGAGCCATTGTCCTCACACGAGATGTGATGCTTTTTCGAGGTTTTTTTCGTCCGCATGAAAACTTACCTTCACCCGAACCATTCGTGAGATTTTGAAGTCTGCCTAACTGACCATCTAGTAGTGTATATTATATTCAATCTTGCAATTCCTCTCTATTTGTGAAGAACGGCGCTGAACTTATTTGTCACTTCGCCACTCCAAAGTTGCTCAGTATAATCCGACCTATCCCACAAATCTATTGGAGATCTATAAACATTCAAGATATTGGAAAGGAGAGCTCTACGTTCCATAAATCCAGCGGTTTATAGAATGAAAATCGCATTCAGTTCACAGAATACAACAACATTGTAAGTACCGACTCTTTCTTATTTGTTGTAGCAATTTCTCGGACAATCAAACAAAGAGCGTGTATGCAGGTTAGAGAACCACTTTAGAGGGCATTTTAAGGCATACTAATACGCAGCTCAGTGAATATTTTACAAAATACAAACATTCGAAAAAGGTCGATGATACAACATAAGTCGTAAGTCGCACAGCTTTCTGTGTTATGTTTTGAGAAGACAAAATTCCTAACTTGTTTCGTCGTCGGACACTTGAAGGTGGTCTAGACTCTACGTTTATCACAAAATGTTTTTTTTTTTTTCATTTGCAAAAGGAAATCGACCGTTCCTATTTCAAACTGTTTCCTTCAGATATCTCCGATCAGTTGTAATTTTCAATCTGCGGCGCATGTTTTCCTCATTTCAGTCTCGGAGAAAAAGCGCGCCCTTCGTTCCCCGGCGTATTCGTTCGCGTCGTAGTAACAAATAATGTAGCTACGGACATTTTTGATGGCGCACTGTTTTCTTACGGCACGTGTCTTGTTCGCAAAAAGATGAAAACACAGGCTTTACTAACCTTATGTGGTCCAAGTCAAGCCTAAAAACCCTCAAACGTTGTCTGGGCATGGTTTGCGAAGTGGAAAACCCTTCCTTTCATGCGCTTTGAACCACCGTGTTACCAACAACTTAAAACTTCCTGGCTTATGTGCCTTGATGTGTCGTCTATTCAAAACTAATTTGAAAGTGAATAGCACAATGACGAAAGAGTTGACCCTCTCACCCCGCTTCAGCCGTGTTCCAATATAACGATAAACCACGTTAAGGCTCTGGACTAAGGCGTTAGCTTTACACGTACAGTAAAACACGTTCAATTGGCCCTTTTTGTCCTCGGTTTGTGGCGTTACCAGATTCACTCTCTTAACTTCATCGGAAAGCAAGCAGCTTGACCTTTTCACTAAATTCCAAGCGGTGAAAGCAACAATTCTCATCTCTCATAGTTATCGAGGGACCTAGGACTGAGGAAGTCTTAAGACCACGTGATACGGTATTGGACCGAATGTGAGACCTTCTAAAAAAAAAATTGCTTTGTAAACGAAGCGGCATTTCGAATGTATACATTTTCTTCGTTGAATTAAGCCGGCGAATGTGACACTCCAGGTTCATGAAATATTTATACCCTGCCGAGCAAAAGAGAAACTTCCAGGTATTTATAGTGTAAACATTCATACAAAATTGGTGAAGAAAAAGAACCTCGTTGAGTGGTGTGCAACGTTGCGTTAAGTGCTGCGAACTAAGCGGCTACGCACTGGTGGCGATAGCTTTGCGTTACTTTCAACAGAAAATACTTCGTCTTTTGCCTATTTTTGTGAAATGAAAGTGCATACAAAAATAAAGCATTTTTGCTTCAAAGAACTTGGCTTGTTTTTATTCAAATTAATGTAAATAGAACCACCAATAGTGTTGCGCAGACTGGCGGGGTGAGAAAGAAAGAGGCTTTTCAACCCGTAAACGTTTTCGTTCACGACGGTACAGTTGTTGAGTTTTGATTGCATAAATGCTTCTCGCAAGCAAATTAGCTGTATAGGAAAGTGAAACAGCTTCAAAGAAAAATGACGGAATCTCTATCGATACTAAAAAACAAGAGGACGTAGTGGATTGGGTGACGTCTAGTTCTGAGTATAATCGCACCAAGATAATTTAGCATATTACAGCGCAGGTGAATCAACTGGAGTGGGAAAGAGAGAATTCTAGAATTACTCGTTATAATAGCTCCTTATAAAGGCTGAAAAAGGCTGAAAAATTTGCTTCATCATGGGCGGACGAATCCTTCACGTACGCGTCCAATACGGAAGCAAAATCTGTTAAAATCTACACCTTTCTTCATTCGAGTGGTGTAGATGGCATACTGCGGGGTCTTTTACATCTCAGTGATGAACGGTTAACTTGAAAACTTGCAGCAAAGGAATTAAAATCCTTAGAAAATAAGATTAATGAATGGTCGATACTGGACAGTTTTAATAAAATTGCCTATAAAATGCTGCATTTTAATTCTCTCATCTTAATCTAGCCGACGTGTTCATTCTTAATGAGAAGAGTGCTTTTATTGGAAAAATGTTTAGCACGAGCTTTCAAATGTTCCGGGCTCGCTGTTACTTCAGTATTCTATGAGTGTTACATGTACTCAGATAAATCATCTTTGAAAAAAAGAAAGAAAATAAAAAGAGCGTCGTTCTTTGATCACTAAGTCCTGCCTGTAGCATCCCAGGTTTCTTTCTCTTAGAATCAGGGGAGATGGACTTTAACCCGAGTAATGTGAGCGAGGCAGAGGTGGTAGTTCGTGAGTGCGTGAGAGAGAAAATCCGGGAAGAAAATGCGAAAGAAGGCAGCGCTTTTATCTCAGTCGGTAGAAAACAAATCTAATCAAGTTGAAATAAGTAGCGCTGTTGTAATTGTCGGTTGTCCTTTACCGAAAAGAGTCAGTAAATACTTATAATACCCACTAAATAGTGAACTATAGGACAATGATCTAGTCACTCCCAGATTAAAGCCTTGAATATGTTCGGCGTACAAGTGATTGCAACTTTTGGCTCTGTGAGTGAAGACTTATATTGTTAATAGTCAAATGAAATTTTAACTGAACCGTACAGCTGTGTGGTGGGCTGTCTTTATCATGCTTTACAAGATGAATCTAATTTCTGACTGGGTGATGGCAACCTAATATGTCACAGTTCAAATTGACTACTGAGCACGTACGACTCAACAACAACAATTTATTCCGGTATTCCCACTATATATACATGGTATTACCCGGCTCTTAATCTAAGTTTCAAATTATAGAAGATATCCAACTAATTAAAACCTACATTGATTGTCGATTTAACATTGACTCATAAACAAAAACAGCAATAGTCCGACAGACAAAAGGATCGATGCTATTGAAAAGCAGCAATATTCTAGAGTTATTATTGAGGTTGCTAAAATTTTGATATTTCTCGTTAATTTCTTAAGTTCTCCCTTTATTGTGGTATGAGTGCAAGTAAATAAGAAATGTGATTCGTTGTCAGTTTCATTTAAATTGGACTCAATGTTCAATAAAACAATCACAACTTTCCTGTGTTGCTGTTTATCATGATACACAAGGTGGTTCAAACTTTTACGCCAGTTGTCGAAAAGCTGAGATTAAATCATATGAATGAAGGTATGATGTGGCAGTACTTTCCTGTTGTGCTTTTTCGGTTATCTTGTGCAGGGTGCAGGTTCAAACTTTGGAGTCTGAGTATGGACGTGTCACTGAGTATGGACGTGTCACTTGAAAGTGCTACTGCACCAAGTTCTGTATTATTCCTTCATATGTTTCATTTGGAAATGTGTTTCTAGCCTTCAGTCTGGGCCGCTTTGAGGCGTGAAATAGGCCGGTAAACAATAAATTCTAAATTTTTTGAACAGAAGAATCAGTGTATCTTTTCCGCAGATTTTATCACTCGGCGGTAAATCACCCAGGTGCCGGTTAACTTCAGCAAACATTTTTTGAAAAGAACACTTGATGTAAGAAAAAAATCTCAATATCAGCTATGTTGATAAAATGATAAAAGCTGCGTTGTGCATTACCAGGCTTAATAACATGGCTTCATTGGCAGATTGATTTTGATATTGACTCCATGTTTAGGGCGTTGTACTGATGTAGCAGGCCAGCTAGCCGGCTTTAGTCCTGTTTTCGTTTACTGAGCTAGCCCACTTTTCATTCTACAGTTAAACTTATAGGAAAGATAGGTTAAAACCAAGCTTGGAAAAGTTCAGTTCAGTGGTGAGATACTTATATGGAATGTTGATGAACAAACTGATGAAGGAAGAGTCGAGCTCAGCCCTTGTTTTGTTTGCCACGCTTGCGGCTTAAAAAATTAAGGTCTGTTATGTTTTGCATTTTTGAAAATCTATTTTCAGTTAAAGCTTTTGATTTTAGAAAAAATGAAATCTTCTTTATTTAATAGGGTATTTGGTGTACTATTTGGTCTAAATTCAGAAGTACACAACAAAGAGAGGAAACCGTTCTTTGGAAACGGTTCTGATTCCTTGCACGTACTTTCACTTGGCTCGAGATCATTTCTGTGCAGTATGTCGGTTGGCAAGATCAAGTGATTAATGATGACACTAATGCATTAGGAATCAGTGCTGTTTTGGAGCTACAATTGCTCAAAACTACCCCTTTATTCAAGGTTCAAAACCACAAGGCTCGTTGCTTGCTAAATAACAGCTGACAAAGTGCACTATCACGAATGAACTGAGCAAACTGTTTCTGATCGATGCAAGGTTTACTTCGGCCCTTGTCCATTGAATTACCCTGGAATGTTTTAGACAAAGTCTTTAATATGAAAAATCAATGAAAATTGACAAGCATATTGTCCTGTGGTTCTGTTCTGTGACCTGTCCGTGATGGCTTTCGGTGGATGAAATCCGGCTGAGGATTGAAAACAGTCGAACAAGGGCCATCACTGAAATCCAACGGTCAAGTAACTTCAACTGCAAGCTTTACTTCCATTGCACCTCTCACTGAGGTTAGCAAGCTGCTCGTAGGATGGAGAAGTTCTTCAGTGCTTTGGCTACATTCACAAAAAAATTGCCAAGTAGCACTGACTTCTTTTAGCGTCGAGCATTTTACTTTGCAAGTGTTTATTTTCACAAATCCCTACGTAGGACGGACTAATCCAAATTCAAGTGCGCTGTATGGTGTTATTTATCGATCAGGCACTTTAGTACAAGGTGATTCTACCTTTTGATTTAATAAATGAAAAAGCTCGTGGTGGTTTAGTTATTTGGAAGACGTTTCATAAACATTTTCGTCGCTAAGCTTGGTTGATGTTCTTCCAACGTGGATCGAGATGAGACATATGGTATTTGGCCTTGTAACGGTCTAACTGGAGGTAAATATTATGAGGAAACAGGGACTCTGTAGACATCTCAACTGTAGCACTAGTTGAAAAGAATAAACTTTGAAATTTCTTTGAACCCTTGGCTCCTTTAAATTTGTGATTATCTTAAAGAAGAGAATTAAACAAACATTTAAGCACAGTTCAGATATAAAAACGCGCAAACCTGTCTCCATATACACCGACCTTGATATAAATTATCGTGCGATGCAGCGATTACTTCATTTATGGAGCTTGAGCCTCCAAAAACGTCTTATTCACTGAAGATCCTTTGTAGTATAAACTGTTACTTACCACCATGCCGGCCGGCTTACAAAGTGTAATCAAGATGCTTGCACAGAAGGCCTCTAGGCACGGGAGTTGCGAACCCTGATATAGCTGCGCAAGCCAAAAGCATCTTGCAAACATCTACTTGCTTTCGTGTCGCTATTTCAGTTCCCGGTCGAGTGTCCTTGCCGATCATGACGTTATTCGCAAGCCATGCTAAAGCTGATATCTACAGCAATACTACACCTGAATCCAACGCTCTTCAGACGGACGGGCGGCGAGGAAACGTTTGGGAATATCACTTGCTTGTACCCGAGCGAGTGTACGTGAGCGCCGGGCGCGCGGCAAGCGAACTGAAAGAATGCAGGCTGCTATACGACGCGGGATTTCATAAGATAAACGCCTTACTCCTCAACGTTGTGGGTATCTTTCTTGGAGAATGAAACATAGGCTGGCGCGAAGTGGGTCGAAACTGAACAAGGAGGCGCTTTCAAATTAGTGCGAATCACGTTTCTTGACTGTGATCTCGGTATCAGTGTCAACGGTTAGCAGATCAGAGAAGACAAGTTAAAAATTTGTCATAAAAATGCAAGTTGGCTGCATTAAAGATCGAAGAGATGTAACGATAACTGCGCATTTCGTTTGCATCAAAGGTAATTCACGGCTTACCTTCATATCTACAGCTGCTGGCAATCGCGCAATAGGCGAGCTCAACAACTCGGCGAGTTCTACTCCTTTACGCTCGGGTCCCCATCTCCCGTGTTCCTGAAGATGTTTACGGAAAGGGGCCCATTTAACGGCAATATGTGAGTCATGTGACCTTCTGACATCACTCAGGTATAAGCCAATCAGAAGCGGGATCCTACAAACAACACGAGCTAACACAACAAAAATCCACTTGCATATTGAGAGATCAGTTCCCGTTTGAAGGCAGCTATCTCGAAACTAATTTTCCTCAGTGTTTGCGATTAGTCAAAATCAGCTGACTTTTGCAAGGTGCCAAAACTGAATTAGGCCTATTCACCAATCACAGCTGTAAGTGTTACATTGATGGCGTTAGTAGTGGGCTTCAGAGGCGCTATATTTGATCGGCTCGATAACTGGGAGATACCGGATTTGTTTCTGCCCATTAAGTGAAAACAGCCAGCAAGAAATTAAGAAGCTCACAATGTCAGGGCGGGGCGGGAGAGGGAATTTAGGTTACGATCGAGACAGTCCATCGTTCTGGGACCAGTTGCTCCCTGAACAGAGACGATTAAGTTAATATCGGGGTTAGCAAGAACTTTTATTCCAGTTTGCTTACTACAATTTTTTAAAACAATTTTCAAAAGACAACGTTTTAAATACGTTTTTAAATACTTGAGCAGCACTCCGCGAAATGTGGTTGTAAATTTTGTTTATTCTCCGGCGCGTTTCGTCTAAATATGGCAGACTTCTTCAGGAAATTTTACAAACCTCGACGGAACAAATACCACAAAAGCGTTGTCGGATTTATAAAAGGGAACAGGCCAAGCTGTGAAATATTTACGCAAGGCGTGAAAAAGCTTTGGAGGCCACGGTTTTAGCAAAAACCGTGGGCCCCCAAAACTATTTCACGCCTCGGTGAATACTTCACAGCTTTATCGCTGGTGATTGAAATTCACAACTTTACCTCCTCAACGAGCGAGAAAACTAAGAACAGCCGAGGGACAGTTCAGATGGCGTCTCGCGCGTTGCTTTTTCTTTTGTTTTTGAACACGGAATTCTCAATTCTAATATCGCGTTGCAGTTTCACTGGAGAGAATCCACAAGTTATATGGTATTAACTGCCTTACCTCTTTAACCGGTCATCTCATCTCTCTGCTTTCCAGTGTTCAGTTGAGTTGTCATCAACCCTTGTCTAGCTTTTTACTGTTATATTGGAGTTATGTGATAATTAACTCCATAAATGGTAAGAAAACTCAACTCGTCTGGTGACATTCAAGAAAGGAGACCGATTCCTATACTCACTGAACTTGGAGTTTGAACGCTGAAGTTTAGGTAAAATAAACTCAAAATGAATTATCTCAAAGGTAGAAATTGCAGTACTAGTATGCATGAACCAGTCTGAACGACTGAATCCAAATAAACTGGTCTTTCGCGGAACTTCTCTCGGCCAGAAATAAGACGGCTTTTTAAAATTACCGTGCATTTATGGGAGGCATTGGCGGCAGGCCATCCGAAAACGAAACAACTCTCACTTACAATTAACTCCAGAGACCCGGTCATTATAAATTCAGTGCTCTAATTTCGTTGGCTGTCAAGTAAATTTCCTAACCATAATAGTGGCATTATTTACCACCCTGATTTAGATCATTGTGTTAAATATACCCGCAATATTGGAGCTGTTTTTCTGGATAATACTGATTCAGCGATATTGTAATAAACTGGTCTGATCTGTCTTCAAGTTTCCATACGGAAGTTCCTGTATTTAACACAAAGTTCCATGTGGTGTGATAAACACCTGACTGATTTTGTGCCAGTCAACTAGGAGAAATGTATATTGTACCTCGATTAAACTGGCATTCAAAAAGTCGCATGAAAAGAACTATTGTTTTATGTCATTGTGTAAACTTAAATTTATTTCATAGATTGCCTTATCAGTTTTGAGAGCAGCACTTGTGGAATTGTCGTCATAATAACGTCACTAGAATTGCTTCAAGTCGAATTCTTGGTCGCGCTCGAAAAATGAGCGACCTACGAGCACTTACAATCGGGAATAAAAGTGCCAAAAATATTCCAAGATATTATAGATCCAGACGTTTCGGGCTTTACCCCTCTTCAGTGGATCAAACTTGTGATGAGCACCCGACTGAGAACTCAAATGAAATTTTAAGGACGCCTGTGACGTCAGATACTCATCGATGAGTCGCAACTGAGAGCAAGCTAAATCCGGCGTAATCACGTCTTGTTGAAAATTGCTTAACGCTGCAAAAATTAACCCAAAGCGGAATCGATTCCATCAGGGAAAAAACACTTGTTGCTTATGGATCACAACTCAGTAGTAAAAAAAAAAGGCAGCAAAACTGTTCATGGCTGTCAACAGCGTGGAATTTTATAATGCATAATGACTTCAGCGACTTTATTTTCTTACCCCTTTCAATGTAACCCATAATGTGTTTGAACGTCTCAGCAAAAACGGAACTCTCTTATCTCCTTACTATGCAGTACTAAAGAAGCCCACGGGATTTCAGTTAAGTTTAACTGACGCTTAACAGTAGAAACTGTCAACACGTATTCTCGGCTTGTACATTTTACGTATTCTCCATGGCATGGAAATGTGCATGGAGAATAACGAAGGAAAATTTATTTATTCGTTTGATTTTTGCGCTTTGCACTGGAATTTGCTAGATGTACGTCCTTATAGGATTTCAAATAAATTATGTAGATGTAGATGTAGATATAACTGCAGCTGTAAACATCTTATAAAGCGCTTAACCGCATGGCGGAAAATTGAAACTGCTAATTTGACGGCATGTTTACATGCTGGAGATAAAGCAAGTTTCAGGACTAAACATAACTGTTTTTACTGTGATACACTGGCTGAGATAGGCCTTTTATCCGGTTTTGTGTTGGCGCGATTCGGCTATTTTTTCTACAACAAAATTGATTTTTTAGGGACTATCGAGGCCTTCCAAGGGGTAGTCTGGTCTCGCCTTGACGCTCGGTTTACGAGTCTGTCGACTGTCGTTTGTTTCGTTAGGGGCAAATCGTGTCGCCGTCGCAAAGAAAACAAAGAGAATGGAAAGTGAATTGTCGCTGTCGCAAACTGTCGCGCGTTTACTGCCATTTCTGTCGGTTGTCGGTGTTTTGGAAGAAGATTGTTGCCTGTTTTCGGGGCCATGTCGCTTGTCGCTTCTACCCTTTGGGAGGCCTATCATGTCAACCTTTTAGCCGGCTTGTATGAGCTTGTCATTGCATTAATCTAACCGTTATTTGAGCACTATGCAGTCCTATACGTTATCATTAAGAGCAAGAGGAATACACCTAAACACGCGGTTTTATGTTTTTTTGTTATGGTAGCAAGAGGCATGCCTCTTGATGGTACATAATGTAATATTTTACATCAGTCAACTTACCAACATTTCCTTCTCCTTGCCGCTATTGATATATTCTTAGTGAATGACAGTTTTTTATTTTTATTACTCTTAAAAATTGATTGTTCACACTGAACAATTAAAAATATGACCTACTGACACCTTCTCAGCGTTTTCCCGAAATAAAGGAAGATGAATCGCCTGCAAGGCTACTTTCGATTTTTGTTTCCGAGAAAACCCGGATATGGAGCAAAATTTTGCCGTCTGGACTCCCCGTTGAGTTTCCTTGCTCAAACGCGTAATGACCTGGGTCCAAGGTAACAAAAGCCAAACAAAGATGGCGTCTGAAACTGAAAGAAAAAAAGTTCGAGTTTCTCATGAAAACTAGAGGTGTCAGTTGGTTTTTCATGTGATTATTACTTTAGGGATATAGAAGGAGAAGGCGGAAGGTTAGCGGTGAAAATTGAGTTTAACATTGCCTCGAAATCAGCTGTTGATGCAAGCGTTTGAAAGATTTATAGCACCATGTCGTTTGGTGGAAAATCATTCAAGAGAGAAGAACTGCGCCTCAAACAAGAGCTCCAGCAGCTAACTAAACAGTCAAAGAATGAATTTGCTGGTTTGAATATCAGCGATAAGTCGAAGTTGCTTGAAAGCAGCTCGAGAACTGCACTGGCGCAAAAAGGCAAACACAAGTCATCTAAGAAACCCGCGAAAAACAAACGAAACACAGCAACTACTCAAGACGTAGCAACGAACAATTCAGATGGAGAAATACCGCCACCGAGTCCTTCCATCGATTTAGGGTCAGAGTTAAGAACAACTCCGGACACCGAGAATGCCGCAAAAACAGCTGATGAGCCGGAGTTTATAAGTTTACATAGTTCTGTGGCTGTTGAGCGAAGAAACTCAGATTTGATTTCACGATCAACTGGTGTAGCCTCTATCCGTTCAAAGGTGGACTTAAATGTTGTGATGTATGGAAGGGAATTGGCGACGAAAATAGTGCAATGGTGAAACCAAAGGTACAGCGTAAATAAACTCATTAAGCTGCGATCATTCCTAATAACTCATAGACCTTCCACGTTTTTTTTTTCAACTTTTGCTTTTGAGCAGGTAGTGAAAGTCAGTCGACACTGCTAGAAGGAACACCTAAGAATTAGTAAAGTGGCCAAGTTTGAGATTCACATCTTGCACAATAGTGAAAATATGGTTTTACAAAGGAAATTTTTTAAGACGTTTGTATGCAGGGGGCACAAACTTTACCCCCAGCATACAAATGTCTGTAAAATTTCCCAACTAAATGCAAAGCAATAACTTTGTGATTTTAAAAGATATGACTCCTAAACAGGTATAGTTAAATTTTCTTCGGCAGAGATCAGTAGTGAAACCCCAGTCGGCCCGATCAGGCAGCCCTAAAGCACCACGAGGATCACCCACCCAGGTGAGATGCAAGCAAAGAAACCAGCAATCATTGGTTCCCAGAGCACTGCTGTTGCAGTTCAGCTGACTCCTCGCCCAGCACCCAACCCTCCGAGAGCAAGCTCAAGAGCCTCACGTGCAGACTCAGCTAAGAGCCTTGCTTCATCTGTGAAGTATGTCAACTCCCAAAATTTCATGGTTATAGTCAGGCAGATATGAGCCAAAAAAGTTTTTTAACCCACTAAAAAGCTTTGAAATAGGTGTGTATACGATTACAAAAAATACTAATTACTCACTCAAGTGAATACATGTATATCAAAATAATGGCCTCCAAATTTATGTTCTGTATGAGTAAATTTTAAGAATTAAGCAACAACCACCACTAATGAGCAGAGATTCTGTTAAGCCGGGTTCACACTTGTGACATAACGACATAACAGAAAGGTCACGCAAACAAAAAATTACCTCGTATTGATGTTTTATGTCTCTAGTGTGAACATCACATCATAACAACATAGTAGGAACATAATAACATGAACAGAACGACATAAAAAAAAACTGATCTTTTCTTTATGTCATTATGTCAATGTCGTTATGTCATTATGTCGCGCTAGTGTGAACCAGGCTTTAGTGTCAACTGAACATGTGGACCAAGAACCACTATCATAAAATGAAAAACAAAGTCATTGTTGTGCCAAAATGGAGTTCTTGTTACCTGATGGTGAATTGCTGTCATGTGAGTCTTCCTTCTTTTTTCCTTCCATAAAAACAGGGATGGTGAAATCCTACATCCAACCACACCCACCGTATTAGGTGATGGGGATGTGGTGATTCTGAATACGGCTGAAGAAGATGACAGCAATGATAAAGAGGAAATGTCAGATGTCAAGCAGGGGTGTGATGAAGAATTAGATAAACAAGAGAACGAAGATAAAGGAGGGGAATTTGGCAATATTGAAATTGGAAATCTGGAAAGTAATGAGCTTGTTTATGAGAATACTCAAAAAGGAGAGAGTGAAGAACAAAATGATGAGGACAGGGAAAAAGATGTTGGATTAGATGGAGCCACTGAAAAAACACAAACAGAAGCACAGGAAAGGCAAGATGAATCTCCCATCAGTAGAATCCACTCTGAGATTCTTGAATTGACTAGGAAGCTGAGCCTGCCAGAGCAGGGCTTATTCAATTTGATACGAGCCACGGAAGAAGCGGAGAATGAAGCCAAAAGGCAACAAGAAGCGGCAGTTGCAGCTTCCTCATCAAAAGAAAGCTTGTTACTGCGTGCCATGGCAGAGAAGGGCAGTGCAGATTTCTCACTGTATGGAGCTTTTTGTGTGTGAGTGCTCATGACCACAAACAGTCGTCCAATCCTAGGATGTCCAGAACCACTGCTGTCAGCAGCAAAACTAAGCTGCAGAATGAAAAAGAAGGGAAGATGCCTGCTGCTGAAAAGGAAAGTTTCGGTGCTAGTCCAGGGAAAGACAGAGCAGTTACATTGAATAGTGAGGGTGTTGCTACTGATGCCAATGCACAGGCACAAGAAGCCGATGAATTGCCGGAGACTGCTGGTAAACGGATAGAAACAAGAACAACTGAAAGAGACCTGTTAGGTGTGTTAAAATGTATTTAAAGAAAAGCTTTTAAAATTTGTTAGATACATGTACTCTTAAGTCAGTGGTTCAAACCTGTTATTTGGCATGATGGACGTTCTCTTAAGACAGGATTAAGTCCCACATTACCTTTCAATACCAGCCCTCCTAGCGGGTACTGGAGAAAGACCAGATGCACATGCATAACTGGGGCCAGTGCCCTTTTGGAAAACTTGCAAAATACATCTTTTCTGATTGGAAGACATCTAAGGAATGCTTACTCTTTTATACCACCGAACCTGTTATTTAGATCCTGTGTTAAATGCTTGGGCCACTTACAAGTGTCTTTGTTATGACTAATTTTGCTCGATCTGACCTTACAGTGTAGATTTACCTTTAAAAATAATTAATGTTCTTTGTGTTATATGACTGTTTTGCAGCATCTCAGTCTCTTACACTACTCACAAGACAAGGTCGCATCAGTCAAAAGACTATGACTAATAAGCAGGCTATGGAGGTGAGATAGCTTTTATTGAAATTTATTGTTCATGATATTGAAGAGCAAACTGGAAAAACTTCTAAAGTGACTTTTTCAGTGTTATTATTATTATTTTTGCTCGAAACTGGCTGAATTTTTGCATGTGGCCTCCTTGTACAGCTGTAGTCATAGATCATAGAACAGTCATTGGAAGTGCACAAACTTGTAAACAAAAGAAAGCACAACAGTACAGATATATACTTATAATGCACCCATTGTGTTGCTGACAAAGAATATCAGCTTGGCTGGTTTCTTTTGTTTACTTGACATGCACTTCCAATGATGCCAACTCGAGTTTTTGGGCTTGTTTTTCTCAAAAATGAAAGCAAGTAAGCAAAAAAATGAAGGAATACTGTTCTACAATGTATGAACCACAAGGAGGCCACATGCAAAAATTCAGCTCAGGTTTGGAGCAAAATAAAAAAAAATACTGAAAAAAGTTGGGGAGGAGGGGGTGGGGTCCACTCTTCAATTATTATTTTTACTTGTTAACTTTCCATAGACAAGGGATTTACCTTGGTAGATAATTACTGGTAATTACTGTAAAATTATACCTGGCAAGCAAACAAAGACCTTGTTACTTATGCCACATGCCTTGGTAACATTAGCAGAAGACAAAAGTTTATAAACAAGGCCTACATCCACTACAACAAACATTGTAGTATTTGGTGAAGATGGAACAAGAGTTGGAATTTCTGCAGAGTCCATGTTAGGAATGCTAGTCTCACTTACAAAGTACCCATTGAAAAGGTCAGCTTTCTCTTTCGAGTCGAAAACAAGAATGACGCCTTCATAAATCACGGGAATAGCAGAATTATTTCCATATATGGATTTAACAATGCCCCAGCATCTTTTTAAATGATAATAATATAAATAAAAACAAAGAGGTAAATTGAAAGAGACTCACATTATTTCAGTTAATGCAGTGACTATTGAAAAGCCAGTGAAATTCCATTTTGAAAACTCCCAGATCTTTTAGGTGTTTCTGTATAGCTGATTGTACCCCAAAATCTGTTGCTTGTTATCACTGTGACAGATTCTCTGTTCCCTATCAAAACTGAATAAAATATATCCCTTCTAAAGTTTTGCCAAGTATCACTTATCCTGCAAGAAGCCTAGTAGTGTTTCAATGCCCTAAAAACATCTTGGCCATCCATTTAGTGCTGCCCCTTCTTTTCTAGTGCTTGCTGTTGCCATCAGAAGTGGTTCCAGAAGACATCATCAGCATTAAAGGTCAGCACGTGGAGTTAGGCTCTAAGGATTTCATTGCTCCAGTCAACAGCTCAGAATTCCTACCTCAAGAGTTGAAAACACACTGGATTGATCTAAAACAGGAGAAGGATTTGATGTTTCTAGATACATGGGAAGTCAAAGAAGCAGAAAAGGAAAATAAGGTACATGTAACTGTTGTAGCATTGTACTAGTATGATGTCATTTTAACATGTTTCCTGGGTGCCGGAAGCAGGTTTTTAGTTGTCACAAAGAAAGGTTGAGTTTAAAAGAACTCAAAACATTCTGCACCGACATTACTTCTGGTTACAAAATATAACTAAAGGTGGAGTTCATTGGTCTCAGAAATTTGGCTCGAGGCCTTGAAATCCTCAGAATCACATATTATTCTTGCTGCCTTACAAAGGTATGGTATATTGTACTGTACATCACCCAGGGTTTTTCCATTTTAAATGTACTTGGAGTGAAGAAGGGAAAGTATGTGGAGAAATCCCAAAATATTCTTGAGAGCCCTCTCAAACTTTTTATAGTAGAAGTCAGAGTAGCAGGCGAATTTGTTGTGTACAGGCGGCGAAAATCGCCTGTTGCCTGCGTAAAAGGAGATCCACAGACATCCCTTTAAAAAACTATCTCCCTTAAGTAGAAGAGAAAAACAAGGTAGACGCATATTTACAAGACAGTATAATGTTGTGGTTCAATTTTATCCTTGGTTCAATTTTTATTTTCCTTTGTTTTGTACTCATTATGAATCATACATTACCATACACAAGAACAAAAGAAAACAAAAATTGAACCAAGGATAAAATTGAACTACAACATTAACACTGTATATTGATTTTTGTCAAAACTGTTACTCATTTTATAAATGAATGTTTTCTTCCTTTCTTACTAACCAACAAAATGAACAGCTCCCAGTTGGCTTGTTAGCTCTGTTGGTAAAGCACTGCACTGGTATTGCAGAGGTCGTGGGTTTGAATCCTGTACAAGCCTGAATTATTTTTCAGGCTTTATTTTCACTGCTGCTTAGGCATGAGTGTCCATAGCTACAGGTTGTATGCCAACCATTCACATCTTCATTCTTCCTTTCCACAGTCCATTAAGACTCATAATATCCACCATTTCTGCACCATGCCATCCAGAGTGGAGTTACCTCCTCACCTGTGTAGGAAGACAAGAGATGAACACACACGTGATAAATTTCACAAGGTTACTGGAAAGCCATCAGACAGCAACTTTAAGGTACTGTACATTGTGGAATATAATCTTAAAGATGTTAAAAATTTTGATTGTGTGCAGCAATCTGACTTCAAGGATGACCGACTGCTAGTGCCTGGGTGGATTTGTTATCTGTGTCAGCTTATCTTGTGTCTGCAGGTCAGTCCAGCAACTTTCCAAAGTACAGTGTACTTGTTGAAATCTGATATCAGAGGGTGTCAGCAACGTATCAGTGACATAATTTTATCTGTAGCAAATTTGCATACCAAAAATGTTGTATTGAACTGACTAAAATTTACACTTAAATGCAACCCTGTCAAATATTTGTAATAGTGGGCAGCATAGCTGGAGTAGTAGGCAGTAACTGTCAGTGACCCTTGCCTGCTAGAAAACTCACAGTGAAGTCCAGGTGTGAAGTAAGCGGCAAATAATTTACTGTAAGCAGCTAATTTGCCAGCTGCCAGGAGATTTTGACAGGGCTGTAATTAATGTATACAATTATTGTCATGTAACAAGCTTAATGTGCATATTAGATACGTGTAAAATATTGTGCTTATAAAAAATGTCAGAGGTGTTAGGAAAACAACAGGGCATTTGTTGCTTTGAGCTGCATTATATTAAATGCATCTTGAAGGATGAATGCTGGACTGGACTGGCTTTCTAATGGACTGTTTGGTTTCAAGCTGTTTTGTTGTAATTAATTAACTTGAAACCCAAGAGTTGAATGTCAAAGGATGGTTTATGTGCACATCTTTAGGGGGGAGCCATTGCTAAAGTTGGAATTTCATGATATCACGTTGAGTATTGCTGATCACAATAAGAACAGCTATTTTTTAAATTTATGTTCAGTTAGTCTTACCTTTGGAAATTTTATCAATTGAAATTTGAAAGCAGATCTTGGAAGATATAACTGAAGCTGAGGAACGAATGGATCCAGAAGAGGAAACTGAGAGAGAAAAAGAGCTTGTCCAAGGTGAAACTAACGACAAGGGACGATGGTCAGTTGTGGCACAGAAGATTCTTATGGAAGCACTGGCAGCTGAAGATTCAGATGAGACTCTGAGCAGACTCAAGAAGGCTTCTGATGACCTTGTGAGTTGTACTTAACATATTTTGGTTGAGTATCATGAAAAGAAGTCACTACAATATCTTCTGATTATACTGTAAAAGCTCTATTAAGCCCCCCATTTGGAAGTTAGGTTTTGTAATACATGTAAGCCGGCCCCTCTCTCCTTTTGGGACACAAGATTTTGTAATATTAGGCCCCCACCCCCCATTCCCTCAGATTATGAAACCCACTTCATGAGGCCCAGTTGGTTCTTTTTTTTAAACAAATATACACTCAAACACATAATGTTTGCTGCTCTTTATTAAATAATAAAGTTTCACTGCAGTTGTTTGAGTTTTGTATGCAAACTATTTCAAGATAAAAACAGTGTGTCTAAGATTTGAAATACATATGTAAGCCCTCCTCTATTATGTCCCCTTCTCTAATAAGCGCCCCCCCCCCCCAATTAATGGGGCCTGAAATTAAATACAGTAAGCCTCCCCCCAAGGAGGCTTAATTCAGCTGTAGTTAGGTTATCATGGACATGCTTTGTTGTTCTAAACCCTTTGAGCTCTCTTGATTGATATCAACCTCCATTATTATCCTCAACATTCCTCGTACACTGTACATGTATATGTTGTGGTTCATATTTTACTTTGGTTTAAATTTCTTTCAATCCAGTTTAGTTTTTTCAAACTAGTTTATATTTTTCAAACCAGTTTATTTTTTTTAAACTGGTTTGTTCTTATCAACTGTCTAAAAAGGGCTTTTATTTTTGGGGTATGGTTGAAAAAAGTGGGACGTGGAAATTTATGGGGGTTACAAAAAGAATTTAAGAACATTTTTTCAGATCACTTTTTTCTTTCTTCTAAGTACCACTCCCCCCTTCTCTCTGCTTCTAACCTCCCTCCAATTCACTGTACCACTCACCCCTTCTCCCTACTTCTAACCTCCCCCCCATTCACTGTCTCACTCCCCCTACTCCCTGACATCTAACACACTTACCTTATATCCAACTACACATTTTGCAACAATGATTTTTTTTTAATTGCACTTACCGGAGTTTGAACCGCTAACCTCTGGATCAGAAGTCTTGCACCCTATCCATTACACCACACTGGTGACTGATGCAAATTAACCCATAGTTGTTGATATCCTGACTTTTTACATCCCAGACTCCTCTCTACCAAAATTTTAATTTATTTATAGTTCCCAAACTCTCTCTACCATATTATCTGCAAGGCTTCTAAGCTATTTTCAAAATGACAGAAGCCATAGAAGAATACTGTGTTGATAAAGAGTACTTTTACCAGAAAATAACTGAGTTAAATGAACAAACCAAAATTTCTGCCTCACCACTTAATGAGTAGCCAAAAAACAGAAATGGCTAAATGATAGACATTATACAGTAAAATAAGTCACAGAGTTGTCAATGAGTTTTTAAGCCTATGCAAAATACATTGTGAGCAGAAGTCAATTACTGCTAGAGTGAAACCTGTATAGGGACCACTACAAAGTGAAGTTTTCTTCAACCTTATTGAAATAGACTTAATGGCTTTCAGAAATTGTGCCTGCAAATGTTCCAATCCACACACTTGGCTCATGTCAGTGAAAGATCACCACACAAAGTTTGCCTGCAGTGCCTATCCCCTGCATAGTATTAGACAGCTACTACTGAAGTCCTGGGTGCTCTGAGAGAGTACTGTTAGTAACACATACATAGATACTGTAACCTGTGTAATTTAACCAAGGTTGTGCTCTAGCAGTGCCCAAGGGCCCCTGGCGACTTACTTTTGCCTTTGGGAGACAAGGAAATCTTAGTTTTTTCAAACGATTATTATGCTGGGCACCCTAGATTTCACAGGTTCAGAGTTTTGGGCTCCCAAAAATTTTTCTTAGATCACAGGCTTGTAAATTAAAGTGACGTAATACAACAATTCATACAATACAAGGGTGGCCACAGTTTCACAAATTATGTATTATGTCAAGTGTGTGGCCATTGATTACTGTAACATGTAATATGTCTGTAGTACAATTTACAACCTTAAAATTGTTACCATTAACTAAATTATCCATTTCTTGCATTATTTAATAAATTATAACTGGTAGCTGGCATGACCAAAGATGAGGTCTGATAAAACAAGATATAGGCTTTGTAGTACAAACATATAGGTTGTGGTATGAAATTTACTTTGTGTGAAATTATTTCATACCTGTACGAAATTTATTTCCTTTGTCTCCTATGAATAATTAGGGTTAGTAGACAGGAAATAAATTTCATACCAGTTGGTATGAAATTTATTTCCTTGTCTCCTAGCCCTAATAATATTATTCATAGGAGAAAGTAAATTTTGTACCACAACATATACAATAGCATTACAGTACAGTGTATAGTCTCCCTAACCCTTCCAAAAAGCTAACCATTGAAAATCAGGGTTTAGGCCTAATTATTAAGATCAGTGCCTAACCCTACCCCCTAAACCCAATCTGTAACCCCCCTAACCACTAACCCTAACCCTTAAATTTAATGTTTTTGTGTAACTTTGTTGAGGCACATGTAAGTTCACTTAAAGAAAGGAATTAAAGTTTGTATATTGAAGAAAAACTTCCCATGATTGTAAAAAATAAACTGGTTTGAAAAACATAAACTAGTTTGAAAAAAATAAACTGGATTGAAAAAATTTAACCAAAATAAAATTTGAACCACAACATATATTCTGTCTATTAATACTAGAAGGATTTAATTTTCTTTGAATGACATGGTATTTGAAAGTTATGACAGCTTAAGTTGTTTATATTAAATTATATTACATATGCATTTTATTCTACGCTTAGTTTTCAGCCAAAGAAGCAGAATCACTGGACATAGTTGGTGTTAAAATCCAGCTGAAGGATGACACTTCAAGGTGCAGTACCAAAGATTTGTTGCAAAAATAAACAGAGCTTTATTTGTAAACTAAGAGTACCTAAATATAGTTGAAGAAGGTTATGCAGATGGTCAGCTGTTGCATGTCTCTGTTTGTTGACTTGACTGCATTCAATTTACAGACTTTATTGGACTCCTGCCCCACCCAAAATGAATCTTGCTCCGGCAACTATCAAGTCATGGCTGTACCCTGAATACCAGGGAGCATCACTGCTACAAGAGAGTTTAGGAGCAGAGCTTAGGACGATGACAGGGATAGACAGTGACGACAATGAAGAAACAGAGGCGGATTTGGACACTGAAGAGCTCAGAGCAAGAAACAGGTGATAGTTTGATACTCAGACTGCTCCTGATAAGAGAGTGAAAGTATTTAAGTGTGAACAATATATGAAATGAATCATATATGAACTGCAGAAATGAAATCAAATGAAGAATGATCCTCGCAGTTGTGAACCCAATTTATGCAATTGCATCGCACCGGTAATCGTGAGGTCACAGGTTCAAACCCCGTTGAAGTCCTGAAATTTTTTCAGGCTTCTTTTCGCAATTGCACAAATTGTGTTCACAACTGTGAGGATCATTCTTCATTTGAAAGTATTTAAGTTTGATACTACCACTGACAGTACAGCCTGTGTTGTACCTCTAAAATTCATGTACAGTGTGGCTTTCAGTTAAATATAGATGATGATGATGGTGGTGGTGATGGTGATGGTGACGGTGATGGTGATGGTGATGGTGATGGTGATGGTGATGGTGATGGTGATGGTGATGATGATGATGATGATGATGATGGTGATGGTGATGGTGGTGGTGGTGGTGGTGATGGTGATGGTGATGGTGATGGTGATGGTGGTGGTGATGATAATGATGATGATGATGATGATGATGATGATGATGATGGTGGTGGTGGTGGTGGTGGTGATGATGACGATGATGGTGGTGGTGATGATGTCAGCAGTAATGATTATGATTCATTTAAGATTTCACAAAAGCTAAAAAGGTGCATTTTTAGCATTATTTATTATTTTATTAAACAGAATGGCTGCCTACTTATAAGATGCCATTTTGGCAGGACGAAACAAATGCCCCCTGCATTAACATCAGTGGTAATATCAGCAAAGGGAGAAAAATCAAGTGGTTGGAGAAATTAATTGTTAAAGAAAAAGCAAATTTACACCATAAGGTGTACATGAACATAAGGGCATCTTTTTTTTCAGAATTTTAAGTCGTACACATGGATCCATGACTGATCTTAACAAGTTGAAAGAAGAAATACTACAAGTGGAAAGACCTAAAACAGACTTGGCACAAGTGGAAAGAAGTGAGGGTGAAGGTAAGGACCGAGACAATACTGGAAATAACTTCAGGTTTACGTATTTATTCAACTTGTGCTTTGCTTCTTATACATTATTATCAAATAAGTCTTTGCATTCATTTAAGCTGGAGCTCCAAGCCGATTTGTATCAGTACTTGATAAGAGAAGATGGAAGATTAAACAACAAGATGAGAACTTAGCAGGAGATGAAGATGCTGAACAAGAAGAAGATGAAGAGAGTGGAGCTGCACAGAAAGAACCAGACCAGGAACTTACTATCTACAGGTATTTACATGTATATAATTTAACCCATTGGCACCCGTGCCGGCCAAAACCGGCCGTAAAAAACTCCCATGCTTCAAAACATTGCAACTTTCTCAATCGCACGAATATTGCCTTAACTGTTAGTTGTGAGCACGAAATGGAATGCCCTTTAAATTTGGATATCCAATAAATGCAAGAAACGTAGCGATTTTTACCAAATATGGCCTTTTGAGTTTGGACAAGAACGAAACTGGCCGTTTTTAACGTCAAAGAGAAACAACAAAAATGCCCCTTTTTGCCTTGATGTTTTTTAAGGAAATCATCGTCCAAAAACCAAAATTCAACCATCATAACGAAATTCAGTCCTTTTTCTAGCTTAGAAATGACTTTTTTTGTTCATATTCTTCTCCGAGCGTAGATACAGCCTTTTGTTCCAGTGCATTCGGGCCTTCCCGACATTTTCAACATCTTGAGTGCATTGCATGCTGGGAACTAACGAGAATTTTGGACAGCGCCCGTTCCTTCCCCAATTCTTTCACATATAAACTAAGCCTACAGCCACTCCGACCTACCGCCAAAATTTCCTGCTCGTGGTCATCTTCAGTACACAGAAATTCCAAAATATGTGGCGGTAGGTCGAGAAATTCATCAATAGTCGAGTCCCAAAGGTACTAAGTGTTCGACCGGCCAAATTCCCAGTTCGTCGAGTAACAAGCCAAATTCAACAACAAAGTACATCACCTTGCTCGATTCTTTGAGAAAGTGGACTCTTAGCTACCGTCACGCTTAATGATGCTCATCAGGCAGCCGCTAAAGATGAAAAATGGCTGTAAATTTAGCAGAAATCGCAAGCAAACCGAACTTGGGCCATTGTTGTCACTTCACGGATAAAAAATAGCTACGTCAAAATGACGTTTTCAGAAACCTTGAGCCTCCAGTGGCTTAGGACAGCACCACTTTTCCCTGGTAGTTCAAATAAAGAGTCACAAATTGCTATTCATCGTTTATAGGTGGAAAATCACTCCGAAAATGTAAAAACCTGCGGTAGTCAATGGGTTAAGGACTTACCCGGTAGTCAAAAACTTTGCTAAGAGGAAATTTTGGTCTTACAATCCAAAAATGCTCCAAATTAGGTGTAATAATAATAATAATAATAACAACAACAACAACAACAACAACAATAATAATAATAATAATAATAATAATAATAATAATAATAATAATAATAATAATAATAAGACCAGACATTGTAGTTGCAAATAAACAGGAGAGAAAGTGCACTATTATTGATATAGCCGTACCAGCGGATAAAAGAATTGTTGAAAAGGAGAATGAGAAAGTTGAAAAGTATCAGGATCTTAAAAGAGAAATTGCAAGAATGTGGAACATGAGAACTGTGCAGATGGTACCAATTGAAGGGCTCGGAGCATAACCATCCTATGTCGAATTTTGAGTCGTTTTTCGATTTTGCTTGGATTTGTCTGAATTTCTGCATGTGAACTGCAATTCGATGGAAACACATTGTATGGTATTTTTTTGACTGATTCATCCAGAATCCAGAAATGCATTTTTTCTTACGTACACCAAGAAACCAACCTTCCATGGGAGTGGTTTGCAAGTTGCATTACATCTTCTTAGTAAGAAAAAATGCATTTCTGGATTCTGGATGAATCAGTCAAAAAAATACCATACAATGTGTTTCCATCGAATTGTAGTTCACATGCAGAAATTCAGACAAATCCAAGCAAAATCGAAAAACAACCCAAAATTCGACATAGGATGGTTATGCACCGACGCCTTCAATTGAAGTGAAGCTCATTTGTATGCGTACCGTATTAATATTCATACGTGAATTATGTGAACATTTGTGAGGAGTACAACTAAAACTGGAGGTGAAATGATTGACGGGTAGAAAGGATTGTTTGATAGTGTGACGTAGACTATAAATTTGGCGGTTAAAACATCGATTAAGCTCATCGGATACGAAACTTACGTGAGTGCTGGAGCTGCGGATCGCTACGTATTAACTGCATTATCGGTTTGCCTTCCCGCTTGGTGATCGAAAGACGTCATGAAAAGTCTGGAGATCCGCAAGTTCTTAACGCTTCTGAAAGAATCCAGTTAGCGTTTTCTCTGTGCTTACCAAATCACGATGAGATATTAGCGTTTTGGGGTACAGAGTAGAAGCCAGGCGGAAAAAGTCTGAAAACAACTCTCGCCTCAAAAGCGGCGCGTCGTTGCTAGTCTTGTTCCATTTCTGAAAGGTTGCGGTGCTAAAAGCTGGGAAAGCGAGAGTGGTTTTTGGAGTTAAGGGCGAAAAGTGTATGTTTGAAGAGTTGTTGTTCTTCGCACTTGGAGCAGACAATGATCCCAGAATTCATTGCGGTCAAACAGGGCGCTGTCTGAAGTCAAAACCTCTCGCGGGGGGGGTGGGTTGGGGCAGATTATTACTTGTTTTCAGTAAAAACTCTACCTTATAAAATAACTTTGAAAACTGTCTAGCTGCTGCACCGAGGTTTCCATTGTTCATTAATTTTGAAGAGCGCATTTTTTGAAACCAATCGTGACATGAAATCGCAGCTTGCTTTTACTGTTAGCCGTGGAATAGTTAGTCGAACTTCGGAAACGCTACCGAAAATTCATTCGGCTCGAAGTGAAGTCTGCCCGTTTTCGATGAGTATCTTGAACACAATCCATGGAAAAGAGTTGCATTGGCGCGCACGGCAAACATTCAAAGCAATATTAAGCGGTACTCCTCGCGATTCGTCTGTGTGAATCAGATGTACGTAAACAACGGATTATAACGTGAACGATCGCCGCAGTTAGGAACACAACTTAAGCAGTAGTGAAACCAAAAAAAAAAACAAACAAACAAAAACAAAACAAAACGAAACGGAAAAAAAAAACCGCTTGTACGGGATTCGAACCAACAACCTCTGCGAAACCGGTGAATTGCCGTAACATCCGCGCTTGTTGGTTCGTGACATATCCGTGACTGATGAACAAGTGAGAATGAATATTTGGTAAACACGCTGCCGAATTTTAACACAGAAATCACTTTTGCGTTGATCGCCTCGGTTTTTTGCTTCTATGGAGGCTAATAAACTACAGCAAAAAGTATTCTCACGCGAGATAAACATTTGTGCGCGACTACAGTCATTGTGATGAGACAATCCATCACGCGTGATAAAGGGATTGAATTTCATGCAAATTTTTTTACGTTTTGGAGCCAAGTTAATTTCACAAAAGAGTTAAGTATTTCTGTCAAATTCTTTCACTGTCGTCATTTACGTTAATTTTAATAAGATTTCATTCCATTGTTTTCCACTTGACGATGAAAATGAATCCATCAAAAACGTTTCAACTGACGAAACCACGCGCAAGTTTTAATTTACTACGCAACACAACGTTCTGAGTAAACGAAACATGACGGAAAACAGCGTACTCTTAGGACTCTTAATTTTTGCTCTAGGACATCTGTAGGTCTTTGCTGTAGGTCACCAATAGGAGTTGTCTTGGCAAAAAGTTTCTTCAAGTCAAAACAGCCGTCTTTAATATTTTGTGATTTTTCAGCCGTCGGCAAGCTTTTTGCGCACTGATTTAGAATCAACCGAGGTTTTTGTACGCTGGATTTAAGATGTACGCTGTATTTAAGACAAACAACCGACTTTAGCGCTGTGTTATATCGGCCAAAGCCTTTCCGAAAGAACTTAGAGTCAACCAAGGCAACTAGGCGCTGTTTTCGACTCGGACGAACCCTTAAGTCAAGCTGATTCGGACTAAAACAACCGCGCTTTAACGCTAGCGTTGACGTTAACATCAACACTAACCCTAACCATGTCCCTAACCCTATCCCTAACCCTATCCCTAGCCCTAGCCGACGCTCTAGCCCTAATGTTAAGTCCAACCTAAACCCAACAATAACCCTGAATCTCTTCGGAGTGAGTGCTGTTTTCAGGTCGGACAAAATCTTTGCGCGCTGACCTGAGATTAACCAAGGCTGCTGTGTGCTGTTTTTTTAAGTCAACCACGAATATTGTGCACTGTTTTCGTGCCAAGCGAGCTTGTCGAGTGTTATGATTAAGCAAAAACGACACATTGCGCATTACGTCTAACTGAACAGAAACGTTCTGTGTTCTCTTAAATCGGTTACGAGCATTTGGCGCTTAGTCTTTCACGCAAAGAATACCCTTGGGCATTGTTAATTAGCATACTCCACCAGAGATATGAAGGGCTCGGAGCATAACCATCCTATGTCGAATTTTGAGTCGTTTTTCGATTTTGCTTGGATTTGTCTGAATTTCTGCATGTGAACTGCAATTCGATGGAAACACATTGTATGGTATTTTTTTGACTGATTCATCCAGAATCCAGAAATGCATTTTTTCTTACGTACACCAAGAAACCAACCTTCCATGGGAGTGGTTTGCAAGTTGCATTACATCTTCTTAGTAAGAAAAAATGCATTTCTGGATTCTGGATGAATCAGTCAAAAAAATACCATACAATGTGTTTCCATCGAATTGTAGTTCACATGCAGAAATTCAGACAAATCCAAGCAAAATCGAAAAACAACCCAAAATTCGACATAGGATGGTTATGCACCGACGCCTTCAATTGTTGTAGGATCATTGGGAAGTGTAACAAAAAACCTGGTGGGAGTGGTTGGGAAAGTTGAATGTCAAAATTAGTATTTCATTACTCCAGAAAACTACATTACTGGGAACGGCAAGGATTTTGAGAAAGGTGTTGGAGCTCTAGAGTAAGGAGAAAACTCTAAGGGACCTTTGGTCATGGGCTATGACCTGCATCCATATAATAATAATAATAATAATAAACACTTTATTAAAGTCTCTAATCGTTCTAGCCGAGCACAGATGCTCTACTAATTGAGGAGACTAAATCAAATCAACACTAAATCAAATCAAATCAAATGTTGGTTTTTGGTGAGAGAGGGAAACCAGAGTACCTGGAGAAAAACCTCTCAGAGCAGAGTAGAGAACCAACAAACTCATCCCAGTTATGACGCCGAATCCGGGAATCGAACCCGGGACACATTGGTGGAAGGCGAGCGCTCTCACCACTGTGCCAACCCTGCTCCCCCCTCTCTCTCTCTGTAGTTTGTTTCTTTACTGTCAAACAATTTTCTGTGGCTAGCTGATTATGTACAATGTGTGTACTGGTTCTGTTTTGTGGTCTAGGTCAGTATCACATCCTGTTTTATCCTTTGATGAGAAAGCTCTCAGAGTGTCTGCTGGATATAACATCAGTATGGATGAGGTAACTGCAAGCTTTGACTTTATATTAATGTACAGTAGAAACCTGATTTTGTTTTTAAAAAAGCACTAGGCTGGATTGTTCAAAAGCTGATTAACTTAATCCAGGATTAGTGTAAACTTTGGAGGCAGTTTTTAACTTTTGGATGAAAGTTTATCTTGCTGCTGTTTGCTTTTCAGGATTGACGTCCTCAAACCTAAAATTTTGCAGAATATCAGTGTTTAACAACATTTGTGGATAGAGAAAGAAACTCTTTGGTAAATTTTTAATCTTGGATTAGGGTTAACCTGCTTTTGAACTACCGGGCCCTGGTGATTATTTTCTTGTGAAGTTTTAGAGATTTGCTTAATGAAAACTAGTTGACTACCTATTATAATAGTTGAAATCTCACAATTTAAAATCTCAAGTGTCTACATTATGAGAAAAACTCAATTTTTTTACCTAACTCTTCTTCTCCAGTTGATTATAATTAGAAGGTTTGCACTAGTCTAGTTATTGTATTTCTAGATTCATTTTATGTCTCTGTTGTATTTTGTATTACATTTTATTATTTTAGTATTGCATATATACATATTATTGCCTCTGAAAATCCCCCTTGAGGAAGTGGTATTTAAGTATATATGTTGTGGTTCAAATTTTATTTTGGTTTAAATTTCTTTCAATCCAGTTTATTTTTTTTCAAACTAGTTTATTTTTTTCAAACCAGTTTATTATTAATTTTTAAACTGGTTTGTTCTTATCAACTGTCTAAAAAGGGCTTTTATTTTTGGGGTGTGGTTGAAAAAATGGGGCGTGGAAATTTTGGGGGGGTAACAAAAAGAATTTAACAACATTTTAAGATCACTTTTTTCTTGCTTCTAACCTTCCCCACAACATATACAATTATAGCATTACAGCATAGTCTCCCTAACCCTTCCATAAAAGCTAACCATTTGAAATCAGGGTTTAGGCCTAAATAATAAGATCAGTGCCTAACCCTACCTCCCGAAACCCAATCCATAACCCCCCTAACCACTAACCCTAACCCTTTATTTAATGTTTTTGTCTAACTTTTTTGAGGTACATGTAAGTTCAGTTAAAGAAAGGACATAAAGTTTGTGTATTGAAGAAAAAGTGTATTGAATAAAAAGAACAAATAGACTAATGAATAGTTTTATCATGCATAACGCGGCTATTTTCTAATGGTTTAATTGTAAATTTGCGGCTACCGGTATTTTTTAATTTCATGACGTAGTATCTGTGTTCTTTTGTTTTATTTATATACTGCTATTTATTTATAATAGTTTTTTTTTCTTTTTTTTCTACCCTTTCTCGTATTTTAGTATTACGTATTGTACAGTCCGTAATCCAACCCTTGGGCTGCAATGGATTTTTAATAAAGCTACCTACCTACATGTACCTACCTACCTAGTTCCCATGATTGTAAAAATTAAACTGGTTTGAAAAACATAAACTAGTTTGAAAAAAATAAACTGGATTAAAAAAATTTAACCAAAATAACATATGAACCACAACATATACACCTGTATGATTGTATGCTTTTTTTTAGTGTGTGGAATTGTTTTGATCTTATTTCTTTTCCAGTTGAATTATCAACGTGACCAGGTTACAGCAATCAGAGAAAAGCAAAAAACAAAAGATGTCAAGGAAGATAGTGTCCTTCTCCATGAAAAGCCATTCTCAGCAGCTGTAACAGAGGCATCCTTGGCTCGTAGTACAATCACAGGTGCCCTACCTGAAAATTATTTTATTAAATTGTTTTCTTTAGAAATACCAAGTTGGAAAGCATTCAATCATAATTATGTTTTCATATTTCTGTGGAACTAATATTAAGCAGTTTACGATCCTCTATCTAGCCCGAGGTCCTAAGGTTTGGAATTCCCTACCGAGTGGTTTGACCCTGTACCCCAGATATGCGAGTTTGGAGACCTCATTAAAAAAAATTCCTTCTCAGTAGAACACCAAATTAAACTTACCCACCTTGGTATACTTTGTTCTCTCCATCTACAGCATGTATTGTCATGAGGTGCCCAGTGTTAATAAGCTTTTAGCTTCTACTGGGTTCCCTCGCTACATCCCTGTTAGCTTTGTGACAGCTCTATGTAACTATTGTAACATTTTTGTGTACTAGCCAAATAAATAAATAAAATTCCTCAATTTTGCATGGATTGCTTGAATAATAATTATGTGTCATATTTATTATTATTAGGAGGTATACTTTGTAACTTTGAACAGTTTGATAAGAGTTAGAGAGATTTTCAGAATATGAAAATGACCTGTAAGGAATGATGAACAATATGCAGGGAAAGGTACAGTACTTTGCTAACAAAGTAGTCTCAAAATACCAAAATCTAAGTGGAGTGACTGTATATTATTGATTTTCAAGAGGAGTTTATATGGACTTTAATCTGTGGTAAAAATAGAAATTCTTGTTTTGTTCTGTGAAGATTTTCAAGACAGAACTATTGAGTTTGACACAGATGAAGGGAGAACAGATGCAGGAGACAGTATGTCCATACAAACAGGCACAACAGCACTGACAACTCGCAGGTCAGAACTCATCATTCCAAATGAGTTGATATAATAACAACAATAACAATTAAACAGTAGCAGTGGTGGTGATGGTAGTATTTTAATTACATTTTCATTATCATAATCATTATCATTAGGAATTATTTTACAGTATGTCACACAGAATTCAAACAGTTTCCATTGCATGACATAAAAATAATCACTTACTGATGCTTTATACCTGACTTTTTATAGGAAAGTTCCTCACAGAAAAATAAGAAAAAAAACCAAGAAGGAATTGGTGAGCGAACATGTTCTGTTGTGACATCTCTACAGCTAAAACCATTCCATTTGTTTTAATAATAATAATAATAATAATAATAATAATAATAATAATAATAATAATAATAATTAATAATCATTTAATAATCATTATTATTATTATTATTATTATTATTATTATTATTATTATTATTATTGTTTTACATAGGGGTTGTTTCACTTGCTTTCTAGTAATAATTATTGATGTTTTCCTTTTCCCATGGCAGGAAAGAGAGCAGGAAATACGGGAATTCCGAAATGAACCTGCAAGGACAATTTCTAGGTATCATGTGAATTATACAAAAAATAGGCACTCTGTGAGTGCTTGCTACATACACACTTTGCGGGCCTATCCTGCCACCAGGGACTTTCGGGCAAACAATCTGATGACATAGAGGCTACTGATTAGTGCTGTAAGCTCAATAGGGCTGTTTATACGAGAGAAAATACATGTAAGCCGCAGCTTACTCTGGCCGCGGCTTACATAAGACGCTAAACGAACCATTTATACGAGTAAAAACTCCTAGGCCAGGATAAGCCGCAGCTTGAGAAAGCCGTGAACGTAGATTTTGTACCATTTATACGGAGTGTTCGCGTCTTATGTAAGCCGCGGCTTATTTTCTCCCGTATAAACAGCCCTAATGACAGCTTGACCTTTCAAGGTGCACTGTGGGGCAGTTGTGTTTTATAACATTTTCTACTTTCTCTGCATTGTTCAAAGCATGTTATATTCTGCTGGAAAAGTCCGCACCTTACATTTAACTTATACTTAGTTCCACAGTGTACGCGGCATCTTTCAAGAGTCGGGCAGGGATGTTGTCTAAACCTACAGCCTTTCCCGTTTTGAGACCACACAGCTGGGCCCGCACAAACTCCTCAGAAACCTCCTCAAACCTAAATGGCGGGTACTGACGAGTAAACGCCGAGGGTTGTCGTTGGTCGGGGAAACTAAAAGATTGTAGCTTGGTCATCATACGGGTCATCGCTGTAACGATAAACTTGTTAAAAGCATTAGCTAACACCCCTTTTCAGAAGACACAGTTCCATTTACACGAATATTAGGGGAAGCCGCTTTTTTCTCCCCTGGAAAAATCCTCTTCATGGTTTTACAGAAAACTCTAAGGCTAGTTGATGTTAGTGTTTGTTATATTAGTATTTTTAATCAAATTCTTAATTGTATTTATAGTTGTTTTAGCATCTTCTTTGTATAAGATTATTTAGGTAATCTTGCTCAGGGCTCCTGTTGATAGCAAGTTGCTTTTAAGCATCTGAAAGGGTTACCCTGAGCCTAAAATTAAATAAAGGATTCTGTTCTGTTCCATTGCAGATGCGTTTCAATCACGGACATGAGGAACTTACAAAGAGAAACTTTATCTCAGCGATGGGAGAGTATCAGTGCAAGGTAAGATTTCATATTCATGAGCTCACGAGAAAATCTTGGGCAGTTGATGCATCTGTTGTAATTTATAGACTTTGAAGAACCAAAAGTGACACTTATGCCAAAGAAAAACTAAACATTAGTGGTCCAGTTTTGTTAAAAATTGTCATGTTAGTGCACTGGAAGTAATGTTTGGTGCCCCTGACTGTGGATGGTTACGATAAACGTGAATTGAACTTGAAAAAAGTACCACGGTTTGAACCTTTGGGAGGTTTCAATTCTATTTATTGCATTGCCACAAAAAAAAAAAATAAATAAATAAATAAATAAATAAATAAATAACTCATTCTGTGCATATATTTTATTCTGTCAGATCCGAATTAACAAGGGCTAACAGTGAACCTACCGTCTTTGACTTTGAAGGAGCATTTAAAAATAACTTTTCAGGGTATGAACGTAATTATTACGTATTATACATTGTTATTGTTATACATTAAGTACTATATATCATTGTATGTAATAATTATTAGAACTTGCGGTTTCTTTCTTCTTTTTTTCTCGTTTAGCAAAGCTTGCTCATAATGCGAAATTATTAATATTAAGTCTGCAGACCATTTTAAGAAAGTCTTATTTGAGCATTTTAATTAATGTTGATTTTTAATATTTTATAATAATTAATGGTATGATATTTTGATTCGTTTTATCTTTTGTAGGGAATTTTTTTATTAAGGCTATCATTATTTTTAATTTATTTTCTTATTAGGTAGAGGTCTTGCGCGGTGGTACCCCCTATGCAGGACTTGAAATTTTTGAATAAGGGTTGAATGTGAATGGCCCAGAATTTCTTAATTACATTTTTCTTTAGGCGTTTATGAGGTTATTCCAATTTCACAAAACTTCATTTAATGGAGGCATTTTACGTGTGACCTCCAAACCGAGCGTGTTTGAGTATTTTAGTGTGGGGTTCCAGCACCCGGCAGATAGCCGGTCTTACTCGCTCAGAAGCCCTAAAAGCTAGTCCAGCCAAGCCAACCACATGCTGACAGAGATAGACCACCATACCGGGGACTTCTTCCCCTACTCTTTGCGAACAGTGTGTGAGTTCTTTACACTGCAAGTTGTCTCTAATTTCGGTGATGGATTGTGGGGCGGGAGAAACACTCGCGCGCGCGAATTGGCGAGGAGACGCGACGCGAGGGGAACGCCCCCCTCGCGTCGCGTCTCCTCTGAGTCGCGCTTGTATTTCTCCCGTTTCACAATCCATCGCCGAAATTAGATACAACTCGCAGTCTAGGGTTCTTTAACGTCCCATAGATTAGTATTAGTGTTCGTGTTAGTGCTATAGCAACAAGTGTTGTGAGACGGGACCCTTTCTCCGAGAATACTAGAAATTCTAACCATATGCAGATGTCATTACAAAGGCAGCACTCTCTCATCAGGGTAAATAGATGGGCTCAGTAGAGTAGGGAGGGGCTCATAAGGAATTTGGTTTCCACAAAAGAAACTTGGGTTTGGAGGCATTGCGCAGGTACATTGAGGATCTGCAATTGTTCTCCAGGTCAAATGAGGTGAATTTTGATGAAGTTCGGGAGCGTCTTTGGTATGTGTGGTTTGACGAAGTGTACCCACCCACCCCGGCCCTGCCTGAAATCAAATGTAAGTGAAATATTACTCAGTAGTTATCTGTCAATTTGCAAAAACGCCAAAGCTCAACATACCGTAAAAATAACAAAACTACAGGAAAGAACTCAGAAACGTTTGTACTGGAAGGGTACATGTAAGCAGTTGCAGCCGAGTGTTTTAGGACTTGATAGAATTTATTGAAGGGCCTCAAAAGTTTTGCTGTATATCTACCCATTGTTGCTCTAATATTTAGATTTTGGGTTATTTTCGCCTAGAAAATCAGACTTAAAATGAAGACACTCATAACGTTAATTTCTTTTGTATTTCCTTGATGAATTATTAATGAGGTTTGTGTTGTACTCCTTAATGACCTTTTATAAACGTAAACTGTATTTTTTCCTTTTCGTTCCAGTTGACTTGCAAAGTTTGAGCACACCCAGACCGCACACTCAGAGGTAAGATTACTGTAACAGATTTAGAATAAAAAGCCAAGTGTCTGATTGCTCTTCTTTTAATTCAGAAGAAGAAAAAAAAAAAACGTTTAAAGAACTACGTCACGGTCTGTGGATTTTGAAAAGTTTAGCCTCAATTTTTGATAAAGTTGATTTGTAATCCGTTTCAATCTTCTCCATCCTTCACCATCCTCGCCATATTTGCATTTATTCTTGTCTCTTTGGTGCTTATCTTCCCTCACAAATTGTTATTTCACTTTTCCTTATATTTAAATGCATTTTTTATGTCTAATAATGGCCCAAAACATCGTGACCGAGTTCCTTTAATTGCAACAAGTGCCATACAGATTGTTTAGCTGGGATACTTCACAAATTAATGTGATCAAGTAAGCTGAAGCCACTCAAAAGGCACTAAGGCCACAAGGTAGCGGGCATTACCCCTTAAATCTACCAAAGCAAAGATTGAGCCCAAGCATTAGCAGCCATGGACAGCTGTTTCGGCCTTGTTAGGCCTCATCAGCATGGCATAACTAATTGCTCAGGCTCAAGTACCCACATATCAATAAAACAAGCAATGAAAACGTAAAGCTTGTGGGATGTGGCTGGAGTGACAAGGATACCTCACAAATTAATGTGATCAAGTAAGCTGAAGCCACTCAAAAGGCACTAAGGCTTAGTGGATTTAAGGGGTAATGCCCGCTACCTTGTGGCCTTAGTGCCTTTTGAGTGGCTTCAGCTTACTTGATCACATTAATTTGTGAAGTATCCTTGTCACTCCAGCCACATCCCACAAGCTTTACGTTTTCAGATTGTTTAGCTGGCTTGCCGACTGACATTATTGCCTGTGGAGTAGTCCAAGGTGTCCTTTCCATAGTTTATAGTTCCTTGGCTAGAAACATTTGGTAAGATAAAATGTGTACTCTGCTGACGTACGTTTATTTGTAATTTTTAGCAAATCCACAGAAGTGGTTATAAATAATGACATATTAGAAGACATCCAAGTGATTGAGCCACAAATAAGAAGCTCGGACCAAAGGCTGTACGAGGCAAGTAAAACAAAAACAAACAAACAAACAAACAAACAAATTAACGACCAACAAGAAAACAAAAACACCCACCTCTTTCATTGTAAATAATCTGAATCGCTGTGTCTTGACTTCAAATATTTATTGCGATACTTAAGTATTTTTGCGATTTTGGAAAAGGAGTCTGATTTCGCGATTACACAAAGATTTATCTCCTGGCAAAATTAACTTAGTTTTAAAAATTGGTTATAAAAAAACGCGTTGGTTAAAAAAGAACGAGTTAAAAACTTATTGGTGCTTAACCAAAGAAAGGAGCATTTTGCCTAACAATTAGGTGACCTCGTGTTACGTAATTTGCCATATTTCCCACAGGCACTGCAGGAGGAAGTTGTTAGACTGACCGAGTTGATAGAAAGAACACCAGGGAACGAGTCAGTAGCCATATTTCTGTGCCGAAGAGGCGCTGTGTTCCGAAAGGTAGGACTGGACACAGTTCAGTATTACCGCTCCCAAATTTTCGTTGCGTCATTTTCAATGATTGCCTTCTACCCTCTTACTATATATCTCAGTGTGTTTTATAGTGACAGTAAAAAAGAGATGATACGATGTGGAAATAATTATTTCTCGTGAATGCAGTTTTGTCTCTTTTTTATTTGCAGCTTGGACAATTAAAGAAAGCCTGGGATGACTTGAACAGGTTTGTTTCGAACAATTTCTGTGTGAGGTATATTGCATTGTTGCCAGGCTTTGATCATGGAGTAGCCTGCATACAGGCTCTTCATTTGTGTAACTCAGAGAGGTTTTTTGCCTCGATTAATGGCGCGCGGTCAAAGCTGCGGGATTGGCTCGCCCCAATTCCTTACCTTTGACCGCGCACCATTCTAAAGCAAAATCGAGGAAAAAAAAAGCCCTCTGAATTAATTGCCCAAAAGAGGAGCCTGCATGCAGAAGCGTAACTTGAGCTTCCTTCGTCTGCTTTCTTTAAAGATCTATTGAGTTCGAGCCTAAACTTCTGGATGCGTATTGGCACAGACATTTACTACATCTACTGCAGGACAACAGAAAGGTTCGTTAACTGGCAGCCCCTTGTAACGTAATGTAAATCATAATTCAAATTCACGATGCGATGATATTTGAATATATGAAATGTATCGTGTGCCTGAACTACGAATGAGCAGGTAAATTGGAGATGTGATTCCCGCAGTTATTTGGCCAACTTATGCGGTTAAACTCGTAAAGCCTGATTTTTTTTTTCATTTTCTTTTTCAAATACGCTAATTGATCAAGGTTACACGGTTGGTATAACGGTTAGGGTCATTGGTGATTGTGTATCATTGAATGACGTCCGAAAACAGTCCCTACTTTCTTAACGCTTGCTTGCGGTATTTTAATGATAATGCAAGTGATGAGAATACTTGCGCATGTGTAACGATAATTGGTTATTCGCATTCTCGTCCCTGGAGTCTTCGCTCCGTACTGCGCAGGCTTGACGAAACGAGCGACTCTCTAAAGATCCGATAGGTTGACGATTCTGATTGGTTTTTTCAACTAATTTAAATAAACGTAAGTAAAACAGGATTCTTACAAACTCTTAGGCGGAGCTGAACCCTAAGCATGCGCAGTTCAACCGGAAGTCCGATATTTTCGGACTTCCAGGGTCGCTCGTTTCCCGACCGCTGGTCAAGGGGAACGAAGACCCTGAGTACGAGATTGGGTTATTTGAAGTTCACTGTAGATGTGTTAATTGTTCTTTTAGGCAGCCCTGGATGACCTGTCTTTCATAATAAAAAACAGCAGTACACAGGCCCGAGCTTTCCGCTCCAGGTCAGGATCGAACGCTTCTCCTTACATATTAGTATCCAACATATTCAGAAGGGAAAAGTGTCATCAAGGCTCGGGGATAGATGCCCTTTCATCTGCAAGCTTTGAGGTCTTTTTGCGGAATACAAATTATGAATTTCTTTTTGTTACATAAACACCAATGAAATACCAGGTGAGCTTTCGGGCGAAAACATACCTTCACACGTGAAATAACATCTCCACACGTGAAAAGATCGCCGTTGCTAGGGTTACATAATAAATCGCGCCTTTCGCAGCGAAAATGAAATGGTTTGTCATTTCACTGGTGTTTATTTAACAATTGAAGGGTTGAAAGCGAAACTATCGTATGTGACGGTCTGTGTGAACGTACTTTAGGCCCGGTTTTTTTTTCGAAAACGAAGCGCGCAACAGCAAAAAAAAAATACATATATACAGGGCAATGTTCTTTGACAAAAATGGAGACCACATGTCAAAATTCAGCCAATTCCGAGCAATTTGAAATTTCGACTCTAAATCGTCACATACGATAGTTTCGCTTTCAGCCCTTCAATTAAGTCTGCCTTATTAACATTCATTAAGCAATGCCCGAGGGTATTCTTTATTGAAAACTAAGCGCCAAATACTCGTAACTGAATTAAGAGAACAGCACTCATAAACAGCATACAAGATGCCCATCCGACTTGGAAATGGTCGACGTTTTTAAATGCAGCGCTTATTACCAGTGTTTTGCTTACTGACATTGCTCAAGAAGCTTCCTTAGCTGGAAAACAGTGCGCAACATTCTTGCTTGACTTAAAAACAGCACACAGTAGCCTTGGTTAACCTTAAGCCAGCGCGCATAGATTTTGTCCGACTTGAAAACAGCACTCAAAAGATTTAGGGTTATTGTTAAGTTTAGAGTTGGGTTAAAATTAGGGCTAGGGTTAGAGTTAGGGTTAGGGTTAGGGTTAGAGCTAAGGTTAGAGCTAGGGTTAGGGTTAGAGCTAGGCTTAGAGCTAGGGTTAGAGCTAGGGATAGGGTTAGGCCTAGGGCATTGCAAACGTTAACGTTAACGTTAAAGTAAGCGGCGCATTTTGAGTCTCAATCAGCTTAAAGGGTTCCTCCGAAATGAAAAGAGCGCACAGGTTTCTTGGTTGACTCAATTATTTTGGAGAGGCTTTGGTCGATATAAGTAAAGTGCTGAAGAGGGTGATTTGATTGAAAACGGCATACAGCAGGATCGGACTTGATTCTAACTCAGTGCTCTAAAAGCTTGCTGTCGGCCGAGAAATAGAATAAAATATTAAAGACGGCTTTTTTTACTTGAAGATAGGTTTTGGCCAATACCAACAACTTCTCTTCGCGAGCAGCACCGAAAATTCGAGTCAACGATGTTCAAGGGCAAAATAAGAGTTAAAAGAGTAAGCTGTTTCCCGTCGGTTTGCGCTTTGAAACAGAGCTTTGACAGGCGTTTCGCGTGCTTTGGTCATTTGAAACGATTTTAAAGGGTTCATTTTCGTCGTCAAATGCAACCAGTGGAATGAAAATCGTATCACAAATCAACGTAAATGACGACAGTGAAAAAAATGGAACAAAATACTTCACTATTTTTGTTGGCTTCAAATTGAAAATTAATCCCGATCAAATTTTTTGATTGGCTGGGCCGTAACGGCTTCCATTGTTTTACCCCAGATTTTCTGGGAAAATGGCGGTCCATTACCCCATAGTCTCTCCGGGCGAATAACCGCTGGCCAAAGAACCTGAGGACTCTGGGTACGAGATTGCCGCAGCCGAGCGAATTTCATTTCCAGTCCTCGCCAGAACTTTTCAAGGTGACAGCGCCCTCTGTGATCGCAATGAATTCTGGGAATCAAATGGCCTCTCGAACGCGGAAAACACCGAGTCAAGGATCCCACTTTTTCGCCTAAGTCAAAAAACAACTCTCCTTTCCCAATTTCTAGCACGGCAACCTTCGGCAAATGGGCCAAGACTCTCAACTACGGGGCGCTTTTAAGACGAGAGTTGCTTTCAGACTGTCCCGCCTGGCTCACTACTCTGTACTTCAAAACGCGATTTGCTCGCTCCGGCAGTCAACTTAAATCTCTTCGCGTTTGGCAAGCACAGAGAAACACCACTCGCTTCTTTGAGAAGTGTCTGACTTGCGGATCTACAGACTTTAAATGAAGTCTTTTCGACCACCAGGCTGGCGAGTTGCCATTAAATTTAGCTAGCGATCGACACCTCAGAGCCACGTAAGTTTCTTATCAATAAAACTTTAATCGATGTTTTAACCACTAAACGTGTAGTCTACGTCACACTATCAAACAATCCTTTTCTACCCGTCAATCATTTCACATGCTCTTCAGGTAATTCAATTCGCGCATGAATATTAATACACATAGAAATGATGAACTCAACTGAATTGAAGGGTGTTCCGCAAAAGGGACGTATATCGCTTTTTTGCCTTAAAATCCAAATCTCTCTAAACTCACTGTACTTTGGCATACAGACTGGTTATGATGTCAGAAATGAAGTTCTGTACTTATTTTGCGATTAAAAAGCTAGGATTCGAAGGATTAGCTTATGACTTTTCCCCAAAACTGGACCAACTCAAACAAAAGAAATCAATCATGCATCAGATCCTTTTGTTTCTGTTTCTTGAAAATAAGTACAGAACTTCATTTCTGACATCATAACCAGTCTGTATGCCAAAGTAGAGTGAGTTTAGAGAGATTTGGATTTTAAGGCAAAAAAGCGATATGCGCCCCTTTTGCGGAACACCCTTCAATTGAAGGGTTGAAAGCGAAACTATCGTATGTGAAGGTCTGTGTGAACGTACTTTAGGCCCGGTTTTTTTGGAAAACGAAGCGCGCAACAGCAAAAAAATACAGGGCAATGTTCTTTGACAAAAATGGAGTCCACATGTCAAAATTCATCCAATTCCGAGCAATTTAAAATTTCGACGCTAAATCGTCACATACGATAGTTTCGCTTTCAGCCCTTCAATTAGATTATGAGCTCGAGATTTCTATCACGCATAGAAATCGAGAGCGAATAATCTAATTGTTTTAGTATAAATCTACTAGTCGTTCAAAACTTAACAAGTAAATTATCCAAATCCTCCTCACAGACACTTCGAAAACGCGAAGAAGCGGGCTGAATTTTGTTGACAACCGCTACTCACTATCTATCACAGATTAGTATAAATCTACTAGCGTTCAATCACGAATGCCGTTCTCTGATTGGCTACGCTACTCGCTATCTATTTAACAAATAGATTCCATGTTGCCGTGCGTCTGTTCAGTAATAGATCACAGATGACCTCAAAATGTGGTAAAAACAAAGAAGTGGCACACGAGCCGCAGGCGAGTGTGTCACTGATGTTTTTACCACATTTTGACGTCTTCTGTGATCTATTACTGAACAGACGCACGGCAACATGGAATCTATTTGTTTTATATAATAAAGAAACAAAATGCAAGCGGAAAACTTGTTTATTTTCACATTTCTGGAAAAATAGTTGCAGTGATGACGTAATCTGTGCATCTGTCCTCCAATAGGTCATAGCTAAGAACCAATCACAACGCGCGAACTATTCACCTTATTATATAATCTGTGATAGATAGCGAGTAGCGACTGTCAACAAAATGGCGCCCAGTTCTTCGCGTTTTCGAAGTGTCTGTGAGGAGAATTTGGATAATTTCCTTGTTTAGTTTTGAACGACTAGTAGATTTATACTAAAACAATTAGATTATTCGCTCTCGATTTCTATGCGTGATAGCTGATTCGGGCTGCGCCCTCATCAGCTATCACGCGATAGAAATCGAGAGCGAATAATCTAATTGTTAAATAGATAGCGAGTAGCGTAGCCAATCAGAGAACGGCATTCGTGATAGAACGCTAGTAGATTTATACTAAATAATTAATAGAACATTGCGTGTCCTCTCGGAGATACGAAATTTCTCTCACTCGTGAAATAGTTTTGCAACACTCGAAGAGAAATTTCTTATCCCGCGCGGCCATGTAATATCCTCTATTTCTTTCTTGTGGTTTACAGGGCGGAACTGTATCGTCTGGAAAATGATCCAACTATGGCCATCGTCAATTACTCTCAGGTAACCAACGAACGACCTAAACGTTAGTTTTTTAATTGTTTATTTACAAGGCTGATGTGTGGCACATGTTCTGTTTACTGCTAGGATCAGCTGGTTCGAAAATGTCCAACGATAAAGAAAGAGAAGTTGTAACAGTGCTTCTCGTGATGCGTTTTTTTTTTTTGGTTTTGTGTCGTTGTTGTTGTGTTTTTTGCCCCCTATAATTTTCACTCTACTTGCATCTGAAACTCCCGGCTGATAGGTTTATTTGTGTTCCAGGCGATCAAGTTGAATCCAAATGATGCTGAGACATATTACCAGAGAGCGGCCATGTTTAAAATGGTAAACTGTTTACTTTGTATCAGTTCGCGAGTTATTGTCAGTTTACAGCACAGTACAGTACACAACTTTCATAATTTCAGTAATTGCAAAAAAGGGTTTTATTTCGAGGGAACAAGTAAAGGAATTAAATAATGGTTATAATGATCATGGTGACAAGTTACTGACTATTAATTCTGTGGTAATTATTTCAGCGTGGAGATATGATTCTAGCTCTTGAGGATTACAAGATGGCGGCGCAGCTGTTGCCTTCCAAGACAGATGCCATGTTTGAAATAGGTGTCTTTCATTTTAACAATGAGTAAGTATGAAGTCACGCAGGGAGGCAGCTTTCGTGCGACTGGTGATTAAAATTGATGTTTGGTTTACGTTTACGTTTGTTGAAGATTTTTTTCTTAGACTTCATTAGTCAGTCAGAATGAACATTGCAAACTCAGTTGAGTTTAATTTTGTCCGTCGTGTGTTTTCCCGCGCTTGGCTTTTGGTACATGTTTCCCGCGCTTGGCACAGGTTACGATTTTCACGCGCTTTGCTTTCGCTACATGTTTTCCCGCGCTTTTGCTTTCGCTGCATGTTTCTCCGCGCTTGGCTTTCGCTACTTGTTTTCCCGCGCTTGGCTTTCGCTACATGTTTCTCCGCGCTTGACTTTTGCTACTTGTTTTCCCGCGCTTGGCTTTCGCTACATGTTTCTCCGCGCTTGGCTTTCGCTACTTGTCTTCCCGCGCTTGTTTTCCCGCGCTTGGCTTTCGCTACTTGTTTTCCCGCGCTTGTTTTCCCGCTCCTATTCTTTTAGTCTATATTAAGGGCCCATTAAAGTATCTCGTTGCTAAGCTACGTGGTTGCTACCCAAGAGCAAATTCACTTCCGGTCAGCCAAAATATTTTCGCGCGCTTTTTTTCGGCGCCGGTCCGTCGCCGATTCAAGTCGCAGGTGACTGTTTTTTTACTTCGTTGCAACAACACGAGAAAAACTTTTCGTTTACATTTTATTGATAAACTTTCTGCTTTATGGTTACAACACGTGGGTCGTGCCTTTATTTTTTAAACTTTAGTTTTTGCTTGAAAATGTCATCAATGTACGGACGTAAACAAAAAGCCGACGCGATGGCTGCATGTCGACCAGGAAATCTCGAATAGTTGACAGTACAAGATCTCTACAGGATTTCTAGTGTCAGGTTGGGAATCGAAATCTTTAAGATGCGGAGCCACAAACTGGAATTAGTATTACGCTTTCATCAACTGCAAACTTCAAAGAACTCTGACTTTGCGGCGTGTTTGGCCGCTCCAAAACTCTCTTACGTCTTTTACTATAAAACTGTGCGACCCTGTGAGCCTGTATCCGTGAACTGTCCTTCCGAACCTGAGAAACTACGACCACTGTTTAGACCGGGATATAACACACAAAAAACGAAGCTATCGAGGCCACTAAACTGCAACTGGGAGAGCAAGACCGCATGGAGCAGCAGACGGTGAGCAAGGAGGCTTGTAAATTATGCTTGAATGCAACAATATCTCAATAATAGACCTCTTCAAGGTTTTTTCCGCCATCTTGTAGGGGGTGCAAAAACATTGGGGCGAGCGCGCGGCCAAGCATTAAAAAACATGGCGGACGATGCGATCAACACGACGGCTGTCCTACCTTCGTCTTTAAAAGCTTGCTTTGAGAACAGAGGTAATGAAAATAACAAGTAAACAGTCTTTACTTGTCGGCTGAACGTGAAGGTGGGCCTCAAATAGTTTCTGATGTCCAGGCAAGGCGAGTAAGTCCTTGAGTACGCGGACTTTCTAAGCTTAACTGTAAGTTCGTTGAAGGATTTTCTGGCCCTTCGTGGTCTTAAACTGACTGGCAAAAAAGCCGATCTCGTTGCTCGGGCATTCGGTGCATACGAGCTCAATGTTCCAAAGAAGTTTTCTCATCAAGAGATTTATTCAAACCTAAAACTCGAGTACAATTCAAGACCGGCTTTCGCGCCACGGAATTGTTACAGATCCGAACTCCTTATCTGCTGAAGCATGGCAAGATAGTATTCATGAATGGCCTGAAATCGATGATGGTAAACTGTTCAGTTACATTTTACAAGTAAAAGCTGTGGATGTGGACTATATTGGGGTCTATAAGGACCAGAGGGCATACTCCTACTGGATGAGTGGCTTCGTTTTAGATTGTGACACATGAAACAATAAATTCCAGAGAATGTATTTACTCAGTTACAGTTAACTCTTTCGGCTAACGTAGCTTATTTCAATACTACTAGTAAACTGAGGGAAACCATATTGCACACACTAAAGTTTCAAATCTTTGTGCTAACATGTACTTGAAGATGATGTGAACTGCGAACTTTCTCTAATGACAATCAAACTTTCTCAGTACAAGTTTTGATTCAAACTACTGAATAAAGGCATTATTTTCACTTGACATCAAACCATTCGGCCTTTTTTCCTCCATTCTCTTTGCCCATTTGATGCCTAAGTATAAAAATCTATGAAGCAAGTGGAAGTAGAAGATTACACAAAGCAGCACACACCCTCACAATATCATCTGCAAGAGAAAGAAGATGAATTGGTAGTTCATGTTTGAGTATGTGGAACACTCTCATTCTACCTATTGCTTCTTCCACATATATTCGCACATTTGCTATACTTGATGTCTTCCGGACATCTGAGGGAAGCATTTGCATTGATGCAGCTTTACTGGGTGGTATACATAGCGTTGCCATCCACGTCATAAGTTCTTCACGTATTTTGAACCCCCTATCAGCCATCACCTCATCGTAGGGTTCCAGGAGGTTAAGAAATCCACTGTCTTTCACAATAAATATGTCAGTGGCTCTACCTCCAAAGGCAGGAGATACATAGGAAATGGCACCGTTTGCTGTGATGGCAACCAACACCTTGAAGGTATAACGGTGCTTGTATTCGCTCCACATTGTTGCAGCAAAATCCAAACCACTCGGTGTTTCAGTAAAGCATTCAAAACAGTCGATGATACATCTTACTTTGGGGTATATCTTTCGAAAGCAGTCAGGCAATGTTCTCTTTATTTGATTGCGACTTGGCCAAATGATTAGAACGGATAGTTCCTTGAGCATAACTTCACCCAAGTTATGAAGATGCTACTAACTGACCCTGACGAAATCTGGAACCTAAATGCCAAATCATCTAACAACAGGGAAAGTCTCAGTTTCATCAAGGTTAAGAGAAACTCTTCTTCTAACCTTAGCTTTCTAGGTGGCCCTGTTCTGCTCCGACGTAAGCCAGAAAACTCTTGGAAAGGTGTCACAGCTTTTGGCCTTTCTCGTTCGGTTTGTTTACTACCTCTCCAATACTGCATGTTTTAAGCTTTCGTTACAAGATCTCGAGTCGAACAGGCACTTAAAAGATTCCGTTGATTCCGTCAGATTCTCTAGTTAAATGCTCAAACCGCATTGATTTATAAACAGTAGGGTCGTCTTCGCGGGTGTCTGAAATCTCCGGCAGTTCGTCGTCTGATTCAAAACCCCGTTTGCGTTTAGGGCTGAGAGCCCTTTCCCGCACCTGTAGTCGATTTCGTTAACGCTTTTTTAGCGTGTTGGATTGGAAATACTTAGAAACCGTCATAAACAAGGAAGGGTAATCAGTTTCGGAATTATTTGGCGTTCGTTTTCCCTCAGGAAAATGGTTGGAGCAAACATAAGTGCCCTCCGCGCCCGGCATGGATTGAAGCTGTCGCTTCTACTTTTGGCCACCTGCTTCTGCCAAATTTCGGCCAATTTCTTGTCTTTAGGCTACTTGTGAAAGATCAGCTCCGCAACGTGAGACCTTTTAACAATATAATCGGGATAACGTTTGTCGAGCATGTGAAGGCATAGCAATCACGGGAAGTATTCCTCAGACAATAGGAATCCTGAACGAAAAGTGTCGAGCTTACAGTTAAAATTAGAAAGTCCGCGTACTCGAGGACTTCCTTGCCTGGCCTGGGCATCAGAAACTATTCGAGGCCCACCTTCACGTTCAGCCGACAAGTAACTGAAGACTGTTTACTTGTTATTTTCATTACCTCTGTTCTCAAAGCAAGCTTTTAAAGACGAAGGTAGGACAGCCGTCGTGTTGATCGCATCGTCCGCCATATTTTTTAATGCTTGGCCGCGCGCTCGCCCCAATGTTTTTGCACCCCCTACAAGATGGCGGAAAAAACCTTGAAAAGGTCTATTGATTTCTTACATCTAAAATGCTCGATAGAAAACCTTAGTGATAATGTTGAGCTTGAAACTTGTGATGGACAACTTCTCCTTACAACATCAACCTAGCTTGAGAACTTAGTTGACAGTATTTTACGTAATCTTCAACACTGTGACTGTAACAACTAAACTGAATTTGAATTTTGCTCGGGTCGGTAAAACAAAGCACAGTTGAAGAGTTCGGCTTCGAGTGTAGTTGATGTGTGAAAAAGTCAACTTGAAGTGTAGCATTCCTGTCGTTAAAGCCACAACTCGTCTAAGATCTGCAATACGTAATTTCGTTGGTCTTTCATTCGTTGCTGAATGGCCAATATTTCAAAGATTATGACAAACTCTCGGAGCTCTCGGACAGGATCACGTCAGTTCCACTTAGTGGATCCATATTTATGTTGAATGGATTGCGCCGTTCACAAAAGGATCGCCGACTGGAGCGTGCAAGAAGCAAGAACTGAAGCAGTTCGACGTGGAGATAAGTCATCATTGAACATCCTGGCAAAGATGAAAGAAAGAGCAGAAGTATTACAACACACCGTGTAAATTTTACCCGTCCTGAATCGCGCAAAAGGCTCGAGAGGAGCAGAGGGGTGGAACGCTTATACCCTGGTAATTTATTTAAATGAAACGCGTTGTTGTAAATTTTTTCATACAAATGAACGTAAATCAGATTATCTCAGATGAGAAGTAAAACTAGTCATGTCACAATGAGGTAAAAGTTAAAACCACATTTAGTGCAAGCGAATTTATCACGCAGTTATGTTCAATGAAATGTCAATAAATTACGTAAACTTACGTAATAATGAGTGTTTCATGATCCACAGCATCACCAACGGTTTGAAAAGTACATTTCCACTACCGAAATTGACAAATATACCATTAGAAGCATGGAGATATGCTTTTTTCAGCTCCTTTTCGTCATCACGAGCATTCCGTTTTCGAACACAAACGTCGAATGAAATGGAACCGGCCTGGCTAACAATGCTTAGGCCCCAGGCCGCTGAAAATCTGCTCACCACTTCCGGTGCAGCAAAAAAAGTACTTTTCTCCTCGAATGATAATTGTAGTTGCTGGATTTGAAAACAATTCGAGAGAACGTCGCATTTTCTAGGAATTCAAGCATGGGTTTTGCAAAAAAATGAAAAACAAAAAAAATATTCGCGAAAGAGTGGTCAAAGAAGCACATTTTCCGTTCTCATTTTTTCATTTTTTATCACAAGCCAAAACGCATGCTTAAATATATTCAAAACGGCTTTTGAATTGTTATTGTACAGAAAATGCGGGGAAAAAAGTTAAGCCATTTAGTTCAAATGCATTTTTCTGTTTCTGGTCACGTGACCTTGGGCGTGGTTCAGTGACGTCATGAACTGATCCATTTTAGCTCCCTATGGCTATTGTCCAAATTTGGTCCAGTTGAAGCACACATGTGCAGAGTTATAGCAAATTGATTTTTCCCTAGCAACGGCATCAAAAGATACTTTAATGGGCCCTTAATGATCTTCCCAATTGCCTCACTTCAGCCTCTCCTAGAATTTTCGCCGATGATACTAATATAACCTTCGCTGCCAGTACAATGACTGATCTTGAGAATGCTGTAAACTTAGAACTTAGAAATCTTCAGCGCTGGCTTATAACCAATAGGTTAAGCCTTAATATCGCTAAAACTAAATTCATGGTAATTGGGTCAAATCAACGAATACATGCTCTATCGAATAATCAGATCGATATTGAGATCAACGGGAAATCGATTAAAAAAGTCGAAGAAGCTAAATCGCTGGGCTTGTTTATTGACGAACACCTTTCATGGACTAAACATATAGAAGAAATTAGTAAGAAGATATCCTCAGCCATAGGTGCCCTTAAACGAATAAGACCATTCATTTCCGAAAGTACAGCTCTTCAAATCTACCAAGCGTTGATTTTGCCCCACTTTGACTATTGCTGCCCTGTTTGGGAAGAACTCGGCGTTACCTTGAGTGAAAAACACCAGAAACTCCAAAATAGGGCTGCCAGGGTCATTACCAGGTCCAGTTACGACACTAGTGCCAGTATCCTCCTAAATAGGCTCAACTGGGACAATCTCTCCACACGAAGGAAAAAGCTTAAGGCGATGTTAATGTTTAAAATAATTAAAGGGCTTTCCCCAGCGTACCTGCAGGATTTATTTAGCATCCGTAGTACACCGTATAACTTAAGAGATTCTGAGATTAAACTAAACCTGCCCAAGCCACGCACGAACTATTGTAAACGTGCCTTGGGCTACAGCGGGGCGCTACTATGGAATAGCCTACCCATAAATTTAAGAAAATCAGACTCTCTTGGATATTTTAAAAGGGAACTTGACAAATTTTACAGCGATTGTCAGTCGGGCTCCCACACGGCAATCTTGTAAAACAGTGTTGTTTTAATTAATTTTATTAATGTACTACAAACTGAAGATTTTACCGTGTATAAATAAATAAAGTATGTATGTATGTATGTATGTATGTATGTATGTATGTATGTATGTATGTATGTATGTATGTATGTATGTATGTATGTATGTATGTATGTATGTATGTATGTATGTATGTATGTATGTATGTATGTATGTATGTATGTATGTATGTATGTATGTATGTATGTATGTATGTATGTATGTATGTATGTATGTATGTATGTATGTATGTATGTATGTATGTATGTATGTATGTATGTATGTATGTATGTATGTATGTATGTATGTATGTATGTATGTATGTATGTATGTATGTATGTATGTATGTATGTATGTATGTATGTATGTATGTATGTATGTATGTATGTATGTATGTATGTATGTATGTATGTATGTATGTATGTATGTATGTATGTATGTATGTATGTATGTATGTATGTATGTATGTATGTATGTATGTATGTATGTATGTATGTATGTATGTATGTATGTATGTATGTATGTATGTATGTATGTATGTATGTATGTATGTATGTATGTATGTATGTATGTATGTATGTATGTATGTATGTATGTATGTATGTATGTATGTATGTATGTATGTATGTATGTATGTATGTATGTATGTATGTATGTATGTATGTATGTATGTATGTATGTATGTATGTATGTATGTATGTATGTATGTATGTATGTATGTATGTATGTATGTATGTATGTATGTATGTATGTATGTATGTATGTATGTATGTATGTATGTATGTATGTATGTATGTATGTATGTATGTATGTATGTATGTATGTATGTATGTATGTATGTATGTATGTATGTATGTATGTATGTATGTATGTATGTATGTATGTATGTATGTATGTATGTATGTATGTATGTATGTATGTATGTATGTATGTATGTATGTATGTATGTATGTATGTATGTATGTATGTATGTATGTATGTATGTATGTATGTATGTATGTATGTATGTATGTATGTATGTATGTATGTATGTATGTATGTATGTATGTATGTATGGGTACATGTTTCTTCGCGCTTGGCTTTCGGTACATGTTTTCCCGTGCTTGGCTTTCGCTACATGTTTTTCCCGCGCTTGGCTTTCGGTACATGTTTTTCCCCCGCTTGGCTTTCGGTACGTGTTTGCCCGCGCTTGGCTTTCGCTACTTGTTTTCCCGCGCTTGGCTTTCGGTACATGTTTTCCCCCGCTTGGCTTTCGCTACTTGTTTTCCCGCGCTTGGCTTTCGGTACATGTTTTCCCCCGCTTGGCTTTCGGTACATTTTTCTCCGCGCTTGGCTTTCGCTACTTGTTTTCCTGCCCTTTGCTTTCGGTACATATTTCTCCGCGCTTGGCTTTCGGTACATGTTTTCCCGCGCTTGGCTATCGCTACTTGTTTTCCTGCGCTTTGCTTTCGCTACTTGTTTTCCCGCGCTTGGCTTTCAATCAATCAATCAATCAATCTTTCATTATTTCTTTATTCCTCCTAAGATAAGAAGACGTATCTAAAGTTACATCAGCAGTTGGGAGTCTAAAATTACCTAAGACATATTGTATCCAAATAATAGAAGGATAGATGTTTGGCTTTCGGTACGTGTTTCCCCGCGCTTGGCTTTCGCTACATGCCAAACACTGCTAAACACGAGAAAACAAGGGAAAAATGGTTTTCCCGCGCTTTTGCTTTCGCTACATGTTTCCCGCGCTTGGCTTTCGCTACTTGTTTTCCCGCGCTTGGCTTTCGCTACATGTTTTCCCGCGCTTGGCTTGGCTTAATGCCCATGTCATCTGTCAGTTGCTTACGTTTACATGTTTTGAGGGTCATCAGAACACTGGTTTTATCAAGTGTTTTTTTTTTCATTTTGCGTTTCTATAGGAACTGGACTGCATCTATCAAGGACTTCAATTCAATTATACAGCAGGACCCCGAGGATTCCCTGGCGTATACTTACAGAGCAAGAGTACACGCCAAGATGGTACGCGCTGTGTATTGCAATTTTGCGTTATTTCAATTACACCTTTTTAGCAAGTTTTATGTCCCAAAGTAATTTGATACTCGTATTTGTAATGGCTTGTCTTCACGCGCTCGGGATTGACCGCTTTTCCAGCACGTACAATTGATTACATAATTATGTTTACGCGCTTGGAATTGTTTGCTTGTTTTCTCGTGTTTAGCAGTGTTTAGCAAGGATTGCATGTTTCCACCGTTTCGCACTGGTCAATTATTATTCCTCGCTTGGCAAGAGTTTCCAATTTTCCTGCGCATGGCGCTGGTGCTTAGCACTGGACGTTTGTTTTCCCGCGGTTGGCAAGAGTTTCAGCTTTTCCCGCGTTTGGCGCTGGCTCTTGGTACTGGTCGTTCGTTTTTCCGCGCTTGGCAAGGGTTTCAAGTTTTCCCGCGCTTGGCACTGGTCGTACGCTTTCCCAGGCTGGGCAAGTGTTTTCCGTTTTGGCTACTTGTTCCCCTGCGCTGAGTATGAGATCTCTTTCTCTAGATGATTTATCTTCACAGACAATCGTAAAGGATTATACTTAAAGTGCCTATGAAGCGAAATTTGTTTCTTGCTAATTTTAAAGTTTACCCCTAAAAACGCGTTTGAAGTTGGGCTATTTTGTCCTCAAAAATGGCATTTGAATCGCGCGGCCAAAAAGACACGTGACAGTAGCTGTGACGTAATTTTGGGGACAAGTATTCCAACTATTTCACTATATTTCTTAAGCGCAAACACATTTTTGTACCCAAAATGACGTCACATCATAGAATTTCGCGAATAAACTCGACCCAGACCCCTGACCATTTTTAAAGGCAAAATAGCCCAACTTCAAACGCTCGTAAAATCGCCAATTTTAATCACGAGCACCTCAAATTTTGGAATGTTGAGTTTTATGGATTAAACTTTAAAATTAGCGAGAAAAAAATTTCGCCTCATAGGCACTTTAAACTGCATGACCTGTTAAACCACGTTGTTTGCTCATAAGGCGATTTTTCAAGTTAAATAATCATTTCTCATCGGAAAAGTTTTTCCATATTTTGTTACAGGGTGATTTTGAGGATGCATTGAAAGATCTCGCCGCTGCCATTCATTATGATCCGAAAAATGCTGTGGCGTTTTACCATAGAGGCTGTTTACTTAGAAAGTGAGTAGCTTCGAGTAACATTAATACCTTCAACTTTTTTGTTAAATGAACATTTATTCTGTTTTTCATGATTTCAGAGTTCATCCACGAATGGCTCTTCAAGATCTCAGTGTTTCCCTGCTTCTGGGTAATTCAGAGAATAATGTCAAAGCTTTTCTACACCGAGGAATTCTTTACACTGATCTTAAGAGGTGAGCATTTTAAATTCGAAGCCGAGAAAAATTGGCTTAGACATTTTTGTTTTCCGATTGTTGCGCAATCTTGCATCAATGCAAAATTTGCTTTTATCACCAACATGATTGTTCTTTTACATGTAACATCAGGAAAAGATGTTGAAAAGTTGTCTTCCCTGTTTTGTTGAGCCCTTTAAGCCTTTCTCGTCCATCGTGGGAATGTAGTTCGGTGAAAACCTAACCACACGTTTTCTAAGTTGTGAAGCAACTAAAGGTCGGCACACACGAGGGGACTAGTCCCTGCGACTAGTCCCCTGAAGAGTTTACACGAAGGGACTGGTCGCAGGGACTAGTCCCACGAACAGTTCACACGAAGCGTTTTGAGGAACAAGTCACTGGGACTTGTCCCAAAAATTCAAACCAGTTTGAATTCGTGGGACTAGTCGCAGGGACCAAATGTTAGTCCCTGCGACTAGATTTTGTGGCAAAAATGGCTAGTTCACACGATGGGACTTGTTGCAGGGACTAGTCCCTTCGTGTGTGCTGACCTTAAATCTCCATTGACATTCGAACTTTCAACCTTCCTGTTGGTGGTTGTCACGTGCCGCCTTCGGCCTATCACTCGCTAAGGGAAGGGACCATTAGAAAAACCGGAAGGAGATGAAACATTTTCGGTGCATGAATTTGTTTGGAAGCCCACTTGTCTGTAGGATTTTTTCCTTTGCATGATTTTTTTTAGGTACCACCGCGCTCAGGATCTTTTTTAGACAACTTTATTTTCTTTGCAGGAAATTTTTTTTTGTGGGGGGGGGGGGGGGGGGTTTGGTGGGGAGGGTGGTGATTGTCACCCCCTCCGGTTTTTTCAGATGGTCCGTCTCTAAATAGTTGTCAATGGTAGTCGGTAAAATATATTCGAGTGAGAACAGCTATGTGGCCCTTTAAGAACTTAAGGTTGGTTCCCGCTTTGCAGGTGGGAGGATGCCGTACCAGATTTTGAAGCTGCCCTTCAGCTGGATCCAGACTTAGCCAGTGCGCATGTCAACATAGGTCTTATCTACATCACCAAATACAGCAACTACCACAAGTGAGTCTCTTTGAAGTTCATTCCAGTGTGTCGTTCACTTAAGAGATTGATATAAGTGAGAAATTTGGTTTTTGGTTTCTTTAGAGCTGTACGACGATATACTGCAGCCATTCGTGTGGATCCAACGTACATCAGAGCTTACATTTGCCGCGCTGAGGCTTATCATAAACTCCACATGGTGAGTATTACCGAATGAAGACCTACGCACACTGCAGCTGTACAACAGTGTTTTTTTTTTGGGGGGAGGGGGGGGGGGGGGGGCGGGCGGCAAGAAGAAAAAACGTTTCTCCATACTTATATTTTAGCAAAATATGGCAAAAATTTGCTTGTGTGCACAAAGATGTAAAGATCTTGACAAACAACTTTCGACATGTTACGGTGGCCGTCCAGGTACTTTTCTCCTTTATTTGGTTTCGCTGCATATGTCTGTGTCACCCATGCTCTGTTATTTACAGCTTCAAGAAGCCATTTTGGACTACACAAGAGTAATTCACATGAGGCCTGACATATCAGACTACCATATGGCCAGGGTGAGCCCAGATCTCTCTAATCTCTCTCATGAAATGACTCTAGTAACGTATGGAGAAGTTCTTGCTTGTTGTTTAGCCTGGTTGTAAGAATAAACGGTGATCATGAAAGCGTTTCTTGTAGTGTTAAGTTGGTAGACACTCTCGTCATTCACCTAATGTGCTTTGGATGTCTTTTCAGGGCAAATTGTTACTGGAACAAAACAAATTAGAGCTTGCAAGTTTTCATGTCAGGTTTGTTACTTTGAATTTCTTCGAGCAGGTCAAAATAACTGGAAAAGAAACAACAGCGGAGCGGGTCCACCGCAAAAAAATTATAATAGGATTTTGAAGTTTTAAAAAGTCATTAAAAATTCGCGTTTTGTTCGCAGAAGTTCACTGGGTGATGTTTACATTCATATTAGAAAAAAAATTCGTTGTGGGCATTTTAAATGTATCATACTAGTGACTACTAGGTATGAATGTATTTAACTCGCTTTATTGTTTTTATAGGCAAGCAGCCGACTTAAACCGAGGATTAGGAGCATCAGCGACTCAACAGGCTGTGGTACAGAGTTTCTTGAGGAATTTTGACCAGGTATTCTTAGCATTTCAGCAATGCATGGTGGCTTGACCTCTATTATCAAGCTTTTCTAGACTTGACGCCTACTTAATTTTTTTCTTTGGCGATTGATAGTACAGGTCCAGAGGATTTTGTAAACTAAACATGTTCGATTTGCAGGCCATTGAAGTTCTTGAGCGCGCTACCCGTGTCAAGCCCATAGCCCCTCTCTTCATTCTTCTGGGAAAAACCAACATGAAGGCCAAGCGTTTTGAGAACGCCATCCGGAGTTTTGATCGAGCCATCGAGATTATGGTATGCGGAAGATTGTTTGTTTGTTTGTTTGTTGTTCGGGAGATAAGTCCACGCGCAAACGCCTGGGGTGAACGTTTAGCGTTTGTCCTCAATCCCCATCTATATAGATATTTAAACTCCAGGAATGTTCTGCAATGTAAACCGGCTTTAATAAAAAAATGCGAAGATTTGATTTCCATGGTGCCACGATGACGCCGAAACGTCGGCTATTAACGTTAATATTTGCTTGCTTATGTTTTAAGAAATCATTAATGATCAATAATAATAATAATAATAATACACTTATATAGCGCAAACGTCCACTAATAGACCTCTTTAGCTTGTACATTTTTTCCCAATGTAGGTCATGTGATGTTCCCAAGGGAATTTGCCTTTTGTTTTTTCATAAATTTTGCGTACATATGCACGTGAACAAGACAAAATTTCAAAGAAACAGTTCTCTAGGGTAACATCACATGACCTACATTGGGAAAACAAAACAGACAAGCTAAAGAGGTCTATTGCTCGCGGCGCTTCACAAAACCTAATAAAACAATTAAACAAAGACGCTAAAAATTAAATCTAATAAAGGAAAGAAATACTCCTAATAAATTTATCAAAAAGAAAAGTTTTAAGATTCCTAAATAATCTAACTGTGCTGGAATTTCTTATATGAAAAGGAAGTGTGTTCCAAATGCTCGGTTGTACACAGCAAAAGCCTTGTCCCCATAGGTTTTGTTAGCAAGTGACAAGATCGCTACTTTGCTAAGTACCAATTGAACCGTTTCATTTTGACTTATAATGTTATAAGTTCCTTCTGCACATAGGAAGGAAGTCAATATGTGCTTTATCTCACTGGCGATCGAGAAGCAGTTCGTGAATGAAAAAGTTACTGAAAATTGATTTATTAAATTTACGGTCAAAATGTCATGGATAATGCCCATGATATACTGTCCAGTTAACCTGGTTCTGTTGATGCTACTTTTGCAGACGATGTTATTTCCATGAACGTTTTTCGTTTTTCTTTCTCCTTCAGACTCCGTGGAACTCTCGAATGGAAATGCCAATAGAAGCAGCGTCTGTTCATTTCTTAATTGGCATGTGTCACTCCGAGCTTGGGAGGCCACTTGGAGCATTGGAGGCTTTTAACAATGCCATACGAGTGAACCCAGACTACGCTGAGGTAACCAACACCCTTTGCTCGATTACCAGCCGCTATTACGCCCCCCCGGCCCCCCTCTAAGGGAGGATACTCCGGACCCGAGTGAGCGGCGGAATACCCGTGAGGAGACAGTTAAAAACGGGGAAAATACCAGATTATAAGGAAATTAAGACTGAAACAAATTTTCAGTTCGACAAGTGAAAGAAATGATTATAGACTTAATCGTATCTATAACAAAATTCTCGATCGTGATTGGTTCTCCGCGCGCCTATTTGTCACGTAATCGGCGCGCGATCACGTGGGTGTCCAATTACAGGTATCCAATTTGAAGTTTTTGTAATTGGATACCTGTAATTGGATACCCACGTGATTTTCACGTCAATTACGCGCGCTTTAATGGCTTTCTTTGCATACGTTTCCTGCAGTTTTCAAAACATATGGAAAGCGCTACAGACGTTTTCGCTCAAAAGACCTTCCCAAAAGAAATTTTTAATTCCGAAATTTGTTATAGATACGATTAATTAGTAATTGGACCTCGAAATTTGTTATAGATACGATTAATTAGTAATTGGACCTCGTGTCGTACAATTCAGGGAGTAATCGCGCTCGTATTTTCAAATCAGCCTCGCGCTTCGCGCTCGTCTGATTTTGAAATTACTCGCGCGATTACTCCCTGAATTGTACTCCACTCGGTCCAATTACTATTACTTATCGCATCAGAGCCCAGAAGCTGAAACATTTTTACGCTTAAGCTTTGTATGAAAGTACTGAAAAAACTAACCTACCAACTGGAATTTCTGAGATGTGTACTCAACTCACTTTCTCAGGCTTTCTACCAACGAGGACTTACTAAGATGAAACTGAAGCACGCGAAGGGAATTCACGATTTCAATCGAGCCTTGGCCATAAATCCTACGCTATTCCAGGTATAAGTCTGTGTGGGGAATACACCTTATTCCAAAATGGCGGCCAATTTATTATTCTTTTGTTTGCGTGTTAATTAGCCCTCTTTGCCTCATTTTCACTTCAAAATTCTTTTGTATTTTGTACATGTTGACGAGGCAAAAAGGGCTAATTCACATACAAACAAAAGAATAATAAATTGGTCGCCATTTTGGAATAAGGTGTATAGTTATCGGCTGAAAACGTCAATTGATGGGAACCAGGACTAGGGTAACCCCCAACGCCTGAATAATCCAAGATACCGTGTGGATGTGGTAGTTTCATCAGCCTTCTTATCTGATAATATCTTCGGTGCAATGGTTAACACAGACGAGGGCGCGATTGGGAAATAAAGAAGGCAATATGTATTTCACTTTTCCCCTTTCTTTCCCTCTGGTTGCCCGCTTGCTTTTAATACAGATATATCTTTTTCCATTTGTCTCCAACTATGTTAACAGTCGTCGCTAGAATAGGTGTACCTTCTGACATTAGCTTTAATTTTGGTGCGGTTTTGTTGCAGGCGTTTTTGAGTCGAGCAGCATATTATGGCATGAAAGGGAGATACAGTAAAGGCATAATGAGCTGTAATGAAGCCGTTAAGTTGCAGCCCCGCAGTGTGAGGGCCTATCTGTACAGGTTTGTTTTCTGAATACGGAAACGGTTGTCTTCCAAAATAGAACATACAAGTTTAGATAGAACGATTTTCAGCTGTGCGTCGAAAAGAAAGTAAATAGCGTTTGGTTTGGTTTTGCACTGCTTCTCTCTGTGATTGGCAAAACTCGCGCCACTTTCTCAACCAATGAGAAGCAAAACCAAAACCAATCGCGACTTGCACGCGCGTATTTTCCCGCGCTTTGCACCGGCTGCATGTAATTGCTTCGAATTCTGATTGGCTCATTGCACTAACACACTGAAAACTGCTCTAAGTCAGGATACGATTTAGACTTGCATCTTTTATTGGTACGGGTTTATGCTGCAACATTGTACCAAGCGATCCAACCGCCATGTTATTATTTTTCTTCGTAAACCAGAAGCAAAAACGTAACTTGTTTTGTTTTGTTTCGGCTTCTAAACAAGCAAGCAAAACAAGCTCAAGAAAACCAACCAGCCGACCTTTTTCTATTCCTTTGCTTGCTCGTGTAAAAGAAACTAAACTTTTCCGACTTCTCTGATGGAAGTGACTGCTGGCAATGCGAGACTGATAGCAATAAACAGTTCGAAATAGCATCATTTTGTTAATTTCTTATTACTGAATTATAATACACATACGTAAATTCAAATCATGATAGCATTAGGTGAACAGAAAAGTGCCAAAAGGTCTGAAATGCCATCAACAACAACTCGCTGAAGTGTTTTATCTCGTTGTACGACTTTTAGGGGCGCCCTGAAGTACAACATCAAAGCTTTCAGTCTTGCCGTCAAAGACCTGACTGAAGCTGTGGCTATTGACTGCAAGTGTTCTCTGGCCTACTTCAATCGTGCAGTCTGCTACCACGAAATGAGATTTTTTCAAAAGGTTTGTAAAACTCAACATACAGATTGAACCCTTGGCGAGCTCACACTGAAGCATTTGTCGCTGCTTCGCTCTCTTCAATTATACAAATAGACTTTAACCTCGCGGAGAGATTAATTTCTGTTCTTTTTAATCAACAGGCACTGATGGATTATGGAACAGTCATGTTGCTTGAGGATAAACCTAACATCAAGGTGAGAATGTTGAACGTTTTTCGGGCACTTCTTCCCCAACAACGATTGACAGGGATCGACAACTGAAACGTGGCGGGTCTAAACCGACTGCTGTTCAGAGTACTCTACTTACATGTAGATAGTGTACAATTCAGACCGACAGAGTTGCTATAACTTGGACTTCTTGGAAATATCGATTATTTGCCCTTCACTCCAAACCTAAGCAACCATGTTTAAAAGCTGTTTAGCTAAGCACGGTTTAAAATAAATTTCTTTGTAGAAGTTGTTTTCTCAAGTTAGAATTTGCTGAACCTCTCGTCTAAAATATAGTTTTCAGTTGTTTCACTGATTTTCATTTTATTCAACCTGGTTTTCGGTGTGAACGTAGCTCATCTTGGTTTGTTTTCGCTGATTTTCAGGTCCTACAGAATCGAGGATTGTTGTATTATGAAATAGATGACATTGAGAACGCTCTGCAGGACTTTCTTGCCGCATCCAAGGTTCATTTTTACAGTACCTTCTAGCTTCATGTTTCCAGTGCTCTGCAGTGGCGTGCATATTAAAGCTTTTTTGCTTCTTTCTCTCCTGTAATCAATACTGTTATCTTGTTTGGTTTGATAGGTTTCGCCGAGTGATCCATACATACGTCACACCTTGGGTCTATGCTACCACAGGTAACTTTCACAAACCATCTGTTTTAAGGCAATTTAGGGATGACTTCTCAGTAACGCGTGGTTTTTTCTAAGTGAAACTTCCTGCAGCGGGTAATCCTCTAATAAGCGGGCATGTTAAAAAGCTGGGTATCCTGTGGTCTCTTTGTCGCCTTGTCCTTGTGGAATCACTAATCCTTACTCTTAAGTTCTTTAAATTCATTTTTCATTTGCTGCCCTACAACAGATTAAACCGTTTGGAGAAGGCTGTGTCTGCGTACAGTGACGCCCTCCGAATTGATCCTTTCTTCGTAGAAGCATATAATGGGCGGGGGAATGCTCTCATGGACTTTGGACATGAAGATGGTACCATTCTAGGAAGGTAGGTACAAATGTCTGATCACGAGTGTCCCGCATACCTTGTATGCCGCCCATTTTTTCGTTGTTTCTTTACCCTGCAAGATAATACACTTTCTGACTCGTATTTCACTTGCCAAAAAGGACATCGCTCTCGAGAGTTGTTCATGTTTTGTTTTTATCTGTGTTGTAGGCGTGATTATCTGAAGGCCCTTCACATGGATCCACTCTGTTTATCTGCACGAGTTAACTTAGGATACAACCTCCAGGTAAGAAACACAACTCGCGGTTTCCTTTGTAGACCAATCGACCCACTAACTGATATGATAACCGAATTCCCGAGAAACTGAGCTATTCACAACTACACGTAATAAAGTAATGATTCAAATATTATGGTTGTCATCTCAGGTGGAAGGAAAATTCCAGGCGGCATGGAACCAATTTTCCTCGGCCATAACAATCGATTCAGGTTAGTTAGATCGGTCCTTGCACTTGATGTAAAGAAGTAAAGACAATTGTCATTCATTCCTAGTGTAATTCTTACATTTGCGATATTTGCAGGGTGCCAGTCAGCTCTGGAAGGACGAGCAGTCGTGAACTTACAAATGGGAAACACGTTTGGTGCTTTTGTGGATATGAACGAAGCTATCAAGGTATGATAAACAGTGACTGAGGCTTTAAAAGATTAACCTGATGACGATATTGTTAAGTAAATTACTCTTTTTACTCGAGACGGAGATAAAATTCTTAATCCCTTAATATAAAATTTCTAACTTACCTCCTAATTTCCTTGCCTGTTTAGATTTCAAAGACTGCAGAGTTGTTGACAAACCGCGGGGTCGTGCAACAGGTAACTTATTTTATCATTCGATACTTTTTCCCTTCTTTTTCACTGGCCCAGAGCCTACCACGTGACCTACAAATAACTGCCTACAAATAATGGTCTGCTCGTGCGCAGTACCGTCCAACTGTGATTTTGCTGCAACATTCTCGACCCCAGACCTCTTCTCAGTTATGCGAAGAAGAGAAGAGCTCTGGGGTCGAGATTGTTGCTGCAAATAATATTCTGCTCATGCGTAGTTGTGTCCACGCGTCCAAGATCTTCAAAATCATTGAAAAAAGGCAGATCGTTTCTTGCTTCCCGAAAATAATTATGAAAAACAAGCTTGGTGATCGAATGATAAAACTATTATTGAACTCGATTTTCGCAAAATATCGCCAATATTTGCCAGTGTCTCGCTGATCAATTATTTGCCTCAGCCTTCGGCTTCGACAAATAATTGAACTGCTCGCCACTGACAAATCACGATATTGTACTCAACCTCGTCCAATAATTGTTTATTACTTGATGTCGTACCCAGTAATTATTGCGTTGGACTGTTGGACTTTCGATCAAAAGTCAGATTGTCCGTGCACTGGTTTAAGGCTAAGCTGGTCCCTTAGTTGCCTTTGGAGAAGAAGTCCAACTCCTCGTTGTTCTTGGCTACCGAGTTGTGTTGATGGGTGTCAGCGAACCTTTGGGAAACCGATAAGCCAGCATAACAGCTCGGGTAACGAGGGTCATGAGCTCACATGTCAATCTAACAGGGTTGAAGAAACAACTCTAGTTTTACATTTCCGTTAAATCCAAGGCAACTGAGGGCGACTCGATCAAAACTAAGATTATTTGTCGGTCCTCTTGTGTGATTTGGTTTTCACTTAAGTTTTGTCCACTCGGTGAATTGAGACCGGCCAGGGGCTCCTGGACCGGCTAAAAGAGCGTTTTCAAAGCCGCAAAAAACAGCGTGTTATTCTAACTTCGACGAGATTGTGCTGATATTGCTTGATCTGTTTGGGTGCACAGTTCATGGGTGACTATGTTAATGCTATCCGAGACTACCAAGCGGCAGTGAGGACAGACCCTTCATATGCACTGGCCTATTACAACGCAGCCAATGTCTACTTCAGGCAAAGACAGTTCAAGCAGGTCAGTCTAATAAAACAGTTATATGTCCACGTGTTGTATGTACAGACCTTGGAACTAAGACCACCCTTGATGAGTACTTTCTTTTCTGTTTCCAGCACTGTCACTTGTAGAACTGAATGAAATGATGTGCGTTTGTCCAATTCGGCAAGTTTTCATCAAACCTCCAGCTTTTTAATACAAATACTTCCGCGTTATTATAATAAAAACTAACAGTTCCTTTATGTAAACATGTTTCCCATTGAGAGGAAGTAATTTGACAGCTGTAAAATTTGCTTTCACGTTACTATTTCAAAATTATCTAACCCGCATTAACTTTGGTCGGTGCTTGTGTCTTACAAGGCAGTTACATTATGTCAACTGTTGTAATTAGCAAGCCTGTTTTTATTACTGGATTTTGTTTTCCTGTCTGCAGGCGCTTGGTTACTTTGACAAGGCTTTGTCATGGTACGCTGATGATGAATCTGCTGTGCTGAACCGCGCCATAACCAAGGTAAGTGACCCTGTGGGTTTAGAAAAATTAATAAAAAATAGGTCTCTGGACTTAGAGAAATGTTTCTTCAACAATCTTCAAAACTGTAACAGCCTGTATAGCCCATTTTCGAAAAGACTACGATAGAGAGTGCCGCGTGAGGGATTGTGGGATTGTTTCGGGGACGCGATTGTTTCTTCGCAATACGCGTCCTCCCCCTCCAAACATTCCCACAATCGCTTGCGCGGCCACTCGGCCCAGTCTTTTCCAATGTGAGCTGTACAACTTGTTTCTGTTGCGCAGGTTATGGTGAAGGATACCAGGGGAGCTATTCAAGATTTCAACCGAGCAGGTAGGCAGAATGGTTTAACCTGGAGAATTGCTTGTTATATTTTGCCTTGTGTATGCTCGGTCATTGATCGAGGGCAAACGGAGTGGGTTTCTGTCTTAACGTAATGTAGTTTTAACTTTTTTTGTTTGTTTTATTTGAAGTTGAATTGAATCCGTACGCAGCTCACGTGTATTTTAACCGTGCAAACCTGTACGCATCGCTGAGGAAATACAAAGAATCTGAAGAGGATTACACCAGAGGTAAAAGCCTTGAATTACCGCCGTATGCATTCGACCCATAAGCGTTCACAGTGTACACGTCCATGACAAAATATTTCCACACAGATCTTAGCATAAATTGACACGATTCGTGGCTCGAAGCAATTCGAAATTTTGCCTCGAGAGTAGAACTCGTAAACAATAGACGCCTCTCTCCCGTGAAAACCAAAACAACAAATGAGGCACGTGAAGCATAATAGGCAATACTGGGTCTTTAATTAACGGATGCTTCCACTAAGTTAAAGACTCGCTGTCATAGAGCGGTTTTCAAATCCAAAACAAAGCAATGACTCCAGCCAATCACAGCAGACCGAAACAGTGCACTGAACCAATCAGAATTTGAAGCAATTACACGTAACCGGTGCGAAACGCGGGAAAATTCGCGCGTGCAAGTCGCGGTTGGTTTTGCTTTTGCTTCTCATTGGCTGAGAAAATGCCTCGGGTTTTTCTGGCCAATCACAGAGCGAAGCAGTGCAAAACCAAAGAAAAGGCAATTTACTTTCGATGCTCAATTGAAAACCGCTCTATGTTATTGTAATTCTTTTTACGGAGTGGTAATTGTCACCTGTAACGACCATTTCAATTTAAAACCTGGTGAACTAATTGTTAAGCCCTGGTCAAACGGCGCATGATAGTCGATGATAGTTGATGATAGTCGATGATAGTTGAAGCGCGCGCTTCCGTTTGACCACCAACTATCATGCACTATCATCGACTATCATCAACTATCATTCATTTTGAACTTGTTCAAATTCTTCATGATAGTCGATGATAGTTTTTCTCGTTTGACCACGCGTATGATAGTTCATGATAGTTTTTGGTCAGCTGTTTTCCCCGAAAATCGGCGGGCTCGTTTAAAATGGCCGCCAAAAGTTCCTCGCGAGGCTCAGCTTACGTGTTTATATCCAAAATGATAATCATGACAACGAAAATATTGAAGACCAAGATAACATAGAGAAGATATCTTCTGAAGAAAGTGTCAACTCGCAAGAATCCAACGCTCTCCAGATTCATCCTCCGTACATCCCTCCAACAAATCGATTACTGTGAATGATATATGAAATGAATCATATATGAACTGCGGAAATGAAATCAAATGAAGAATGATCCTCGCAGTTGTGAAGGCAATTTATGCAATTGCGAAAGAAGCCTGAAAAAAATTCAGGACTTCAACGGGGTTCGAACCCGTGACCTCGCGATTACCGGTGCGATGCTCTAACCAACTGAGCTATGAAGCCATTGACGTTGGGAGCAGGTCAATTGTGGGTTCATATGTTCCCGTGAAAGAAATGAGTGTGAATGATATATGAAATGAATCATATATGAACTGCGGAAATGAAATCAAATGAAGAATGATCCTCGCAGTTGTGAAGGCAATTTATGCAATTGCGAAAGAAGCCTGAAAAAAATTCAGGACTTCAACGGGGTTCGAACCCGTGACCTCGCGATTACCGGTGCGATGCTCTAACCAACTGAGCTATGAAGCCATTGACGTTGGGAGCAGGTCAATTGTGGGTTCATATGTTCCCGTGAAAGAAATGAGTGTGAATGATATATGAATTGAATCATATATGAACTGCGGAAATGAAATCAAATGAAGAATGATCCTCGCAGTTGTGAAGGCAATTTATGCAATTGCGAAAGAAGCCTGAAAAAAATTCAGGACTTCAACGGGGTTCGAACCCGTGACCTCGCGATTACCGGTGCGATGCTCTAACCAACTGAGCTATGAAGCCATTGACGTTGGGAGCAGGTCAATTGTGGGTTCATATGTTCCCGTGAAAGAAATGAGTGTGAATGATATATGAAATGAATCATATATGAACTGCGGAAATGAAATCAAATGAAGAATGATCCTCGCAGTTGTGAAGGCAATTTATGCAATTGCGAAAGAAGCCTGAAAAAAATTCAGGACTTCAACGGGGTTCGAACCCGTGACCTCGCGATTACCGGTGCGATGCCCTAACCAACTGAGCTATGAAGCCATTGACGTTGGGAGCAGGTCAATTGTGGGTTCATATGTTCCCGTGAAAGAAATGAGTGTGAATGATATATGAAATGAATCATATATGAACTGCGGAAATGAAATCAAATGAAGAATGATCCTCGCAGTTGTGAAGGCAATTTATGCAATTGCGAAAGAAGCCTGAATTTTTTTCAGGCTTCTTTCGCAATTGCATAAATTGCCTTCACAACTGCGAGGATCATTCTTCATTTGATTTCATTTCCGCAGTTCATATATGATTCATTTCATATATCATTCACACTCATTTCTTTCACGGGAACATATGAACCCACAATTGACCTGCTCCCAACGTCAATGGCTTCATAGCTCAGTTGGTTAGAGCATCGCACCGGTAATCGCGAGGTCACGGGTTCGAACCCCGTTGAAGTCCTGAATTTTTTCAGGCTTCTTTCGCAATTGCATAAATTGCCTTCACAACTGCGAGGATCATTCTTCATTTGATTTCATTTCCGCAGTTCATATATGATTCATTTCATATATCATTCACACTCATTTCTTTCACGGGAACATATGAACCCACAATTGACCTGCTCCCAACGTCAATGGCTTCATAGCTCAGTTGGTTAGAGCATCGCACCGGTAATCGCGAGGTCACGGGTTCGAACCCCGTTGAAGTCCTGAATTTTTTTTCAGGCTTCTTTCGCAATTGCATAAATTGCCTTCACAACTGCGAGGATCATTCTTCATTTGATTTCATTTCCGCAGTTCATATATGATTCATTTCATATATCATTCACACTCATTTCTTTCACGGGAACATATGAACCCACAATTGACCTGCTCCCAACGTCAATGGCTTCATAGCTCAGTTGGTTAGAGCATCGCACCGGTAATCGCGAGGTCACGGGTTCGAACCCCGTTGAAGTCCTGAATTTTTTTTTTTCAGGCTTCTTTCGCAATTGCATAAATTGCCTTCACAACTGCGAGGATCATTCTTCATTTGAAATCGATTACTATTAAGCAAGCTGCCGCCCTCTTTCGTCGCGATAAATTCATACTTCTACAAGTTTGTCTCTCGCGAAGCCATTTTAGTGCTCACATTTTACGCGGAAAGAGCCTGGAACTAGCTGCTCGAGTGACCTTTGCTCGCGCGACTGCCGGTGAACTATCATCAACTATCATCGACTATCATGCGCCGTTTGACCATGTGAATGATAGTTGGTGATAGTTGATGATAGTTTGGAGAGAATCAACTATCATCGACTATCATGCGCCGTTTGACCAGGGCTTTACCCGTGGTCATGATCTCATAGACCCTTCAATGTTTATACCAGAACCGTGACAATTAAATACAGGTTCATTGTTCGGATTTGTAATTTGTTACAGGGTTATAGCTCTCACAATATTTTTTTCCCCGAATTGTCAAGCGTGTTTTGCTAGGTTTGTTGCTTGGTCTTCCCGATTTTTATTATATTTTCAGTCATTCATTCGCTCGCTCCCTCGTTCGTTCGTTCATCCATTCATTTATTCGTCTATCGACAGCATTGAGTCTGAAGCCTGGGGACGCTCTTGTTTATAAGCGACGGGCAGACGTTCTTGGAAAACAAGGCAAGAAAGCGGCGGCCATCGAGGACTACAAAAGAGCAATAGTCATTCAGACGAGAAAACGCTAAAGATGAATTCGAGAACTGAGGAGTATCGTATTCATAGAAATTCTGACAAAGACGTTTCATAGATATTCCCCTAGCGAGGATGCTTCCGTACTTTATTCGCTCAGAGCAGTTGGGATTAGGGTTAGCAGAGAGTTGTTTCTCGGAAAGTAATCCTTTTTTCGACTGAGCGGATATTGTGTGATTTGCGGTAAACTTCTCTTGTGGAGCCCGGGTGTATATTATATTACATATATATTTAAATGTAATCTCTCTTGTTTTGTAAATATTCAAACACTAACAGTTTATCGTGTGCGTACGTTTTAACACAGTGAAGACCAATTATTTAAACGAAGTTGTAAAAAAGTATTTATTTTTGGTCAATAAAGAGAGGTTTTATACTTAACGACCACCTTCGAAAACTGATCACCTCAAACTCTATTTTCAAAAGCGACCGCGACCATCTTAGCGGCTTAAAAAATGTTTTATTTTCTGTTTCTGGAAAGCGACCAACTCGTAGATAAAACCAGCAATCGATCATTACGCGACGTACATTACACTGATTGTCTTCCGTTTCGTCATTGTTCTCTTTTAAGACTTAATGGAGCCGAAACCAATTGCGGAATTGCACACATTTTAGGTATCCTGCTGATGAACAGTTATTACAATCAGATAGAAGCAACATTTATTTGCGGTCTGTCACCTTTGAATTATTTCTGAAAGAGACTTCACGACGGCATAGTCTAAAACGTGGACTGGACTCTGGACTCACGACAAGTTATGAATTTAAAGAACAAATTTTTACTTGCTTCTACATGTTGTACATGGTAGGTTAGGTATGCCTGTGTTTTCAGAGTAACTGGGCGTTGGTTATGGTGACTTTTACACTGTACTCTTGTAAGGAATTGTCAGTATCACGTACGCAGCCACTCTTTTATCCCGTGGGTGGTTCGGCGGGTCTCAGGCGAGGGCTAACTGTACGTGACCCACGATCGTACTTTTCAGTTGTGTGCACAAGTTCTTAGTTACTGCGCAAGCAGAGAGCTATTTAACTTCTAAAGGAGCTAAAATCCTAGTTTAAAAATATTCTCCCAGAGGGCGTTTTTGTGTTATTTAATTACCTCCATCCTATCCTCAAATCGAGTTGTTCTTTCTTGTCATGGATTTCAGTTAAATCGACAAAAAAAGAGCAAGGAACTTATCTCTTCATGAGCTGTTTTAACTCTGAAAATTATGGTTTGTAATCATATGAACCGTCGTGAGCAATCAAAAATACCGCTTTATGGAGATTAGGTTCGTCAATGCATGGAACAATGCCAAATTTGTATTGAGCGTGCACGGTAATTTCAATTGTAGCTCAATAAAGGAAACCGCAATACAGCGTCTAATTCCTGCTCAATAATTCATGCTCGTTCAATCATTTATTGCTTTCCTGCACGTCCTTTGGTACAAATGTTTAGAACAGTCCACAGCATAGATCGTTGACACAACCCAAAGGACTGATGACACCCTTTCATACTGCCTTTTTAACATGAAAATCGAAACTGAAATGGGAAGAAAACAATCGGATCAAAATAATGCAACCACAAAACGTAGCCCTTATCTCAAGTTAAATAGATTTGTTTCGGTCTAACTCGCTGAGAATAAAGAACTAAATTTCTATTTCGTGCTCGCTTGTGTGTTATTTCGTGCTTTCGTCGATCGGGAATAAATTGAGGTCATTTGTCAAAAGTTTAATTAAAGAGTATTCAAATGTGGGTCATAATTTCTTTCAGTGTGCTCAAAGTACCCCGTAGCGAAATCAAAAGCTTAAAATAGCAGATATTTTCGCTTTTAATATCGCTCCCCGCTGCCATTGGCGTTAAATGGTGGTTGTATTTTAAGGTTAGCAATGTGTGGTGAAAAGGTCTCGAATAATTAACACTTAAACGTGTTCTCGATGTGCTGGCGGCAGTGAATTTGTTGAGCTAGCCTGTGTGCAGGCATAGGAAAGGTACAAGCAGGCAACTGCACGTCGTACGTGAAAAACAGCCTGTGGATAGGCGTGAGTAATGTTGTTTTGCTCAGGGGCACCCAACAACAAGTTTCGGTAGATATTTCAGATATTTGTTCGGTGGGAGGTAATTCGCATTGCGCTTTCGGCGTCCATTAAAGAGTGTACTCGGATTTTCGTTACTAAAACGTACCCTAAAAGATTTCAAATTGGGAAATCATAACGCCTGAGGTTTTCGGAAAGGTCCTAATTGCTGTTTTTGGCAGTCGAAAACACCAGCTAGCATTTTTGGAAAGAAAATAGCTCCCTAGAAAGTTCGTGGAAAGTTAATTTCAGCTTGCATTTTCTCAAAGGAAGATTTCGTTCCCTAACATTTTCGGGCAATTAAAATTTCAGCTAGGGAATGCGAACAGATGAACTTCTTCTAGCTTATGAAAACATCACTTTAAACAAACTTCAAATACCATAAGGCACTTTAAAATGGCTTTCTACAGCTTTTGGTTGATTTGGCTCGTTGGGTGCCCCTGTTTTGCTTGGCTGTCGATTACTGGGCACATATGTTGTGTTCCGCTAAAAGATAAATGGCACAAGTAAACGGTGGCAAAGTTGTTCCTTGGGCGGGAGTGTTTCTCTTGTTGTTTGCAAACAATTTTTCCCGTATCTGAATCATAGTGTGTCTGGAAGATAAAAACCATTCCATTCAGTTATCATTTGCAACCGGACGCCTGGCTGCCCTGATATTATCGGCAATGATTTAATTTCGTGGGCATAAGTTTTTGAACAAGGTATAACTAAGATGGGGTCATACACGCGATATTCTGAACGTGATCTGAGTATGTTATGAGCAGTTGGTATCAAGAGATTGTCAAGTATTTTGTTATTCATTTTTATTAAAGATATCAGAATACCGGAGAGGAAGGAAACAGGTGGGTGAAGGCATGACAAAACAAAGTCGAGAATTTCATGTAATTTAGAATCATTATCTTCGTGACAACAGCTATAGTTTGTCTGCGGAAAAAGGAAGAACGCTTTTTCAATTTCCCTTATTTAATACACCGCCTTTTCAATATCATCAGTGAGAGTAATGACGGCAGAAGAAGTTTAAGCCCCTCTTTTAAAGCTGCACTAGGGCTTTATTATCAAATTCCTTTCATTTATACAAAATTGTGAGTCAAATCGTGTACTCGTTTAACGCCTTATAATTCCCTCATTTTTGCAAAACTCGCCGAAATTTTTGTAGTCATTATACAATATTTATCAGATAATCAAGCCTTTTCGTTAACTAATGAATGATATTTGGATAAAAAGTTCTGTCTAATGTTATAAGAATGCGCTATTAACAGCACTTTTGAGCTATCAACTAAAGCCTTTGAAGAACGAAGTCTGATATAGATATTTACTTCGCCCTTTAATGTAAAGATAAAACCGTGATTTTCGGCACATAGACTAAACACCGGCCAAAGCTGCCTCTGTAAGCTATGAAAAGAATAAGCGCTGACGGCAAAAAATAAAATGACCGAAAATAGACTTGCTTGATATGAATAACCGCAAGGGAACATAATGGCTCATAAGGCTGTACTTTGAAAATCCAGCAGCAACGAAAGACGGATAAAGAAATTGAAGGGTGATATTAATCTGACTCAATCTTTGTAAAATTTGTAGGCGCGAAAACCGGTGAAATTTAAGTTTAAAAACAAAAACAAACAAGGCTTTTCATCTACAATAATGGTATATATTTTTTGTCTCTTCCCAAAACGACTTATCTTCAGTTTCTAGATCATGACTTGAAAAAATGAGAGTGAGAGGTCTAAAATTCAAGTTAACGCCAAAAGGGGATTTAAAAAGAAAAAAAAATAATTAATCCTGACTATTTTTACACTCGGATGCTTTCGATTTCTTGGCTAAACTCTCGCAGCTGCTCCGAATTTCTTGAGGCTATGCTTGGAACCGTGAGATGATAAAAGGAACTACGATGGATTTTGGGTCAGCGCGTGCAGTGCTCATTAAGGTTAGCGGCTCTGCTATAGGCCGCGTAAGGGTCTTTCCCGACACGCGAAAGACTGGCCAATATTAAGAATGGGTGGGTGGACGTCATTATATAAAGATTGAACGCAACTGCAGACCTTCAAATGGTGAATAAGCTTCAACGCTGAGACTGATTTCGCTACATCTACAGGTATGTCAACCTAAACTTAAGCCGAATTCACCTTGAAACTGAACGAGTTTGACTTGGTAGTTATACGCTATTTTATTTTAATTCCGTTTAGTGTCAATGACGACAAACGCCCAGTTTCGTTTTCTTAAAATCTGAAGTTAAATTGCTACGAATTCTAAGGAACTATTCTGTTTCGCTGCATAACAGATTTGATTCAGCTGAATCTGTGAACCTGCGTGGTAAAGCTTGAGCAAGCCTCGCAAATTGCAAGCATTTTTAACAGTTATAAAAATACTCAACATTCATTGTCCCACATGCACGAAATAGGCAGCCCTTTTAACACAATATCTTCGTCTTTTTATTTATCAACCGTCACCACTTTGGCTTAACTGATTTATAACAGAGCAAACAAAGTAAGCATTTATTCAGTTTTTTCCTTGTATTACCTGGCTACAATGGCAGTAATTTTCCAGGCCTTTTATCAGAAAACTGCACATCCTCTCTTGCTATCAGCTCTACGACGATAAAGCTACACTATAATACACTTAAAACCCTAGAAACGTTTGATTTGCCACATGAATTAGAGAACTTTGTGCTTCTGTCAAAATTGCAAGCAGTCCATGAATTACTTTGCCAATATATCAAGTTTGAAGGGGTTCATCTTGTGATTTTTTTCCTGCTTTTCATGGTAATATGCCTTTGTTGCATCAATTTTAGCATATCTTATAGACATCCTATATCTTTGTCAAGAGCTTGTGTTCCTCTTGATCGACCTACAGCCGGTTATTGAAGGTTATCACCCAAGTACTTTCTCCCGACTACGAGCAATCAAACTCAACTGAGTCTCGTAAATAGCATCGAGAAGACAAGCTCACTTGTTTTAAACCTCACAATGCACACAACCAAAAGCTACTCCCAAATAAACATAACTGAAAAGTGATGCTCGTTCATTTTAGTGGTCACATAAATTTATGGTATATATCCAGACTCAAAAGTTAAGGAAAACGTTTAATTACAGAACCACATGAAAAATTGTGCTTTCCTCGTTATTATACTTGTCTAGGAATCTGCCAGAGCATCCTAAAGAATTGAAAAGAAAGCTTTGTCTCCCTACAAATAAATAAGTAAAGAAGAAAAAGCAAACGTAATTTAAAAAATGTGTGGGTGTTCAAGAGTGCCCCTAGTTGAACTTGCGGGAATTTTTAGAGTAACTCGAAGCGAGAACATGGAGCGCATTACACTGAAGTGAGCTAGCTCAGCTGCCAAGATTTCGAGTTCTTTTCTTTTTCCAACTTGCCACGCTATACGCCCGAGGTGGGGGGGGGGGGGGTACTGCCTTATATGAGTTATATAGGTATGTGCGGCCCCAAAGGGTATGGCTTTTTTAGCCGTTTTGGTCTAAAATAGGGTAAGTGTTTCAGGAAGCGGGCCGCATACCCCTACCAAATTTTTCTGGGAGTACCCACCCCGGGGGGGGCTCTCAATAACACGTATCCACGACAATAAGTATTGCTAACTAGAAAATATTTCCAGCATGTGTTGACAGTTTGCTGACGCACAAATGATACCTCAATTTGAACTTAATTCTGTAAAACATACGTATACCCTGCGAAGGGCGGGAAGCGTAGGAGAAACCGGCTGTTCGCAGGTAAAACATGGCGGATTTTTACGGATGATAAATTATTTTGAGAAATGTGTATACACAGTGAGTAATCAATCGGGGGTGATTTGGGGGAGCCTTTTTCGTCATTTCCTTTCCACTAACTTCATGTGAAGTTAATGAAAACAGCCAAATGCATTGAAAGACGTTTCAGATTAAATTATACCGAACAGACGAAATAGTTTATAAAAGCCACATCTTTCTTGACTTCCACGTTTCCCATAATCTTTTTTTTTCTTTTTGAGGGAAACTTTAAAATCATAAAGCATATTTTGTTTAAGATTTTAAAGATTACCGCGAGGCAAATACTATTAATCGTATCTTGTCACTAAAATCGGACCAAACACCACTAATTGTGGTCTATCATTTATGTTTCTTTATTCGCTCCTTTTAAATTAACATTAAGTTAAAAACGAGACAGCTTTATACCGTAAAGTGCGTTTTAATTGTTGTCTCGAATATTTCCTTGATGTGCAAGTAAAAACAATGACCCGTGCTATTTCTCACCTTTGTCGCTACCATCTGCGACCGGCTCAAAAGTGACTGAAATTGCTACAATTTCCGGGACATACCTGTGTGGCGAGAAAAGAGGTGATTAATTGTCCCGCAAGATGTCTAGGCTTTTTTGTCGTATTTCATTAGAAGGAAGCGCGATAAGGGTTTTATAGAAGCCTTCGTTTCGGCACGCTTGGAAAGTTCCCATCATATCTAAGAAAAGTTCGCAGAATCGACGCTGTTACAATAAATAAGAGAATATGACGTCAAGTTGCACATTCACATAACAGGTTGCGGGGACTGGGTCTACGTAACAGGCACGTGTGAGGGCATGTGATCGGCACGTGTAGGAACTACCATGAAGTTCCGGCAATATCGTGGTCGTCATCAATCCTTAACCTTCCGAGGAAGTCTAGGGTGTCAACCAGTTATCATAAAGTTTTAAGTTTTAATAGAGGTCGTTTGAAAAGGCTAGCCATGATACATGTCAATGCAAAGCAGTGAGGTTTATTTATCAGATCGGGTCCTCAGACTTAATTTGCCTACTTATATATACTTCCTTGGTCACGTCCATACTGATAAATTGAGATCCTTCAAACGTCTTGTAAAAAACGTTTAAGGCCTCAAATGAAAAATTGTTTTGTTTTTGTCTCTGCTTCAACCTGCCTTATGCAACCCAGATCTTTTTGAAAAGTTGAGATACTTAGAGGAACTGGGACTACCCCAGCGCCGGACCCACCGGACCACCTTTTGGGTTCCTCATTGTAAGGTGTCATTGTATTTGTGCCTTTACTACATTAAAATTCAAGGTGGTTACGATGTAGAAAATATGTGAAAACTTTCAGGAAGTCCAATGTCACTGATTTTGTTTTTGTAAGAACGAGTAGTTGTTAACCGGTTTAAAGTTGAATTCGCCTGCTAATTCTTGCTTCCTTCCTCTCAGAGTGTCGGTAATTATCTTTTCGTCTCCTTCCTTCTTGTACGCTAAGCTTTCATAACTGGCATGATATGATCAATCGAAGGAGAGTTTGTTTCGTGAGTTTAACCACGGGGACCCGTAGCTGCCTGACAGGTTTGCCGCCACTCAAGGCACAAGGCACGAGGCACGTAATGCGTGCCCTGCAAGCAGAAAGAGTGTGTGCAATACTCGAATTACTTCGATCGCTTCACTTTTTTTGTTTCAGGAATTCAGAAGGATTAGTCAAGTGCACAGAAATACAGTTAGCAGGGGCGAAAAATGGATAGAAAAAGAAGTACAGCCTGCGTACACGTTGATAGAAAGGGCAGGGGCCCGTTGAACATTTAAGGCTCGGTTTCGTCAAAGTACGGCTAAGCTGGATGATCACGGATAAGCTTCAAATTTGAATACCTCGTTACAGATTCTCAGATGTGGTTGTCTGTGTTTTCTTTCTATTGGTTTCAAAGTGCAACTCGAAATTAGCATTGTCACAAAATAAAGGAAACCGCACAAGCCCGGGGTAACTGTTCTGTTTTTTGGAGATACTTTCGAATCACGGTTAATAATAATAATTACACTTCATAGCGCGCTTTTTTCATATAAATATGATCAAACGCGCGTAGCCAGCGTTTGAACTTGGTCCAGAAGTCTTAGGTAGGAAAGCTATTTCAATTAATGGTGGATTACCTTACAGTGTTTTGTCTGAAATCTCTTAATCTTAAAATTGGCTAAGCCTCTTTTTATCTCCTGTAAGCAATCAAAACAGTAAATGTGATTTCGCTCCACGCCGGGAGTTAGTCGTAAGATTCACAGTGGGCTGGCGGCGAGGGAAACGTCTGTTTTTCGTATCCTTTTTTAAAAAGGTTTATGCTCAAGGTCAGTGCCCCGGGGGGGTACTCCCAGAAAAAATTGTGTGGGGATGTGCGGCCCGCTTTCTGAAACCCCTACCCTATTTCAGACCTAACCAAAAATTCGATACCCTATTTCAGACCTATTTCACGTACACGGTTGGCGTAAACATAATTTGGGAAGGGCTTATCGACTAATGATGAAGAAGTAGCTTCTTCTAAAAAACATACTTAATTCAGAAACAGAGTGCACAAACCATACCCGATTTCAGACCAAAATGGTTAAAATCGATACCCTATTCAGACCAAAACGGCTTAAAAACCATACCCTTTAGGGTCGCACATACCTATCTAGCCCATATAAGGGAGTACCCCACGGGGAAGGGGGGGGGGGGGTCAGTGCTGTGTTGGTGAATGAAATCAAGCAGTATAACACTCAAATGGAAGTTCCGGGGAACTTCTTGCATCCTAGGCTGTTTGCCTGTTTTAATCTATTATAATCTAACGTAAATTTAAGATTCTTCACGGGGCTGTAAAAGAACAGATGTTTTTCTGCAATATTCAGGGGGTAATGTTGTTTGCTGCTCGTCTTCTATGCTTTGGCCAGCTTCAAGCTTCACAACATACAGGACATATACGGTTTTATTTTCTTAAATAATAAGAACGAAAGAGTCAGTTTTATGTCAAACAAACACTTCAAAAAAACCTTTCATCGTCAGTTGCTCCAGTAACTTCCTCTTATTATACAACACTCAGTTGGGGCGCGATAGGTGGAAGACCAGATTGACAAAGAGCGAGGAAATTAAGTGTCCGGTATAAAACACATTTCATGAGCAAGTTCATATCAGCCCACGAATTGATGCGCATCAGGCAAGGGGCTGAAGATTTTCATAAATAAAGTTTACTGATTAGACTGAAGCGTGCTGAAAAATGGTGATTAACTGATTATATATCATGATCAGCACCACAAACAACAATTAACTGCAATATAGAGTTATTTATAGAACTGTCTAGACCACACATCATGAGATATGTTTACATCAGTATGGTGAATGAACCAGAAAGTAATTTTGAACACTTTCCACTTTTTGCCTCAAAAGGTTATTTTTAGTCTTACAAAGGTGGTCAGGCAAAAATGTTCCACCTGAAATACGTGTAGAAATATTGTGGAAAATCTTGAAAATCTTCAAAATCTTGTGACCTAATCTTGTAGTGCTCTTGTAAAAAAAATCCTATAGAATCATACAAAATTAGCCATCATCTGCGCATCAGCTGGTTTCAAACTTGTTGCACGAAGCAGTTTTATCTGGCTTCGTGATCTTTATAATTTCCAACCCACGCGGAACTCATACTCTCCCCTTACAAGAGGTTCTGGCGCCCCCGATTGGGATTGAAAGATAATCTACAGCGGCCGGTTCGTGGTCTACAAAAAGCTATAAAAAGAAGCATCACTGCTGAGGGCGGAATCTTCAAACCACTTGAGTTTTGTACTGAAGTGCTCTTCTGCATCTTCCGTAGAACCAATCGCCTCTGTTTGAAGATGGACAGCAAACTCTTCGTGTTCTTGGCTATTATATTAGCTGTCGTCCGCGTCTCGGGTATGTACAAGCGTGTGCCTTTAATGCATTATTTCTTTTGTGTTCTTAAAAAAGCAACATCTGTGTTTCAATTTTTCTTCACATAGTACGAATCTGTAATGTGTTTGTGGCGGCGTGAGGGATTAAGATCAGCACTGCGTGTTTTTGATCCCGCGAAACGTCGCAAAATTCACTGTGCTTGTTTCGAGTTTTGTTTATCGTTGTAAAAGTTTTACAACCTAAAAGCTTTTAGTGAAGTTAGTTTTTAACATCGTTTTTTAACCAAGGATTCTATGTTAAGGAGTGCTCTGTGAGAATATGATATTTTTCCATGTCGGTTCAGCAGATCCCCCTGTTTTCTAGGTTTCTCCAGTCTTTACCAAGTTATATCCCTATGGTACGTACTGATGAACCGGCAAATTTAGCGGGAAATAGAGAATCGTAAATAAAAGGTTTAGTTTACCCTGAGTTAAAGTTAAACATCAATTTATAAGTTGGAAATAAACATTTTTATGAGTCAGTATGTCTTTTTTCCTGATACTATTCAAATCCCCACCAATCAAGACAATTCCCTGCAACTATTGTAATCGATCATTTTGTAGATTTTCCCTCCATCCTGAAAAGTTGCAGAAAATAATCTGAAAATAATCACACAAGGGAATTTGTACTTAATGGAAAGTATTGAGTGAAGTTAACTGCAGGGAAAGGTCTTGCAGATGTACGTCAGAGATTGGTCTTTGCAAAAACGAGACATCCAGACACTGCTCTCACTGGTTTTTCTTATTCATAGGTACAGGAAAAAATGTTAATCGAACGTAACATTAGTAAAGGAAACATGAATTGATTTTATGGATTTTTTTCTTCCTTTTTTAGAATGTCGAGAGTGTTATCATAAGTGTTCCGGCCAAAAATGTTTGAACGTCCCAACCAAGCGGTGTAGACAATACGCATCACAAACAGCCTACTGCTACTCGATGTACCGTAATGGAACGACACAGGTACCGCTAATTCATGAGATGTTTCTTACTTTATTTTACATGTTTGAGTCAGGGGTGTGGCCAGGCTTTTTCCACACCTAGGCACAGTTTACCATATACCCGTCTGTTGTTTTATAAAAACAAACGGACTGAAATCGATAGAAGTAAAATTAATTGAGCTTCTTAAAACCAGTTCTCTTTTATTTATTTGATATTTTTATTTATTTTGTTTTGTTTTCATTTCATTTTATTTTATTTTTTATTTTCGACGTTTTTAGGTATGCACGTGATTCGGTGCATACAGGTAGCTACGCCCCTGTGAGTGACAACCTATAGGTTTTAATACATCTTAACCAATGGTTAGCGCTAACCATGCTTCGAGCAACTGGGCCCTGTCTGTGTTTATACGCCTGTAAGCTCCGGCTACAACGACCGTACCGATATTGTTGCGTAACATTTGTTGGTTCAACAAACCTAAAAGTATAGCAAACCATTTTAGACTATGCTTGATCAGCGTTTTGTGTTGAAAGCTTGTTAAAGTGAATAAGAAGTTAGATGCCGTTTAGCCAGGGCTTTATACACGGACTTCAAAATCTTCCCAGGGATCGATACTCCAGGTATAGAAAAAATTCCCTGACTTTTCATTGACCACAAACAAATTTTCACTAAACATCCAAGGCCAAAACCTTAGCGATGACGCTACCAATGCTGTCATAGAAATCAATTCCTTTGCAGGAATTTTTTGAAACGACATAACCTTTATTAACAAGTTAATAAAGAGTTAGTGCTACATTTATAAGCTTACCTTGTCTTGAAAGAAGGCAAGTGGAATTTTTTTTCACATATGGCATGGATAGTCGAAGCAGATTAGGTAAAATTTGCGTGAATATTTAATAAACAGGAAAGTGCGAAACAAACCTCTTTTCTCCCTACAACGTCACTCGTCACAAACAAACTTGGTAAAGCTCCATGACAACATAAATTAAATGCTAACCAATCAGCGCTTAGTGTTAAGCCAATTGACCAATCACAGACGATCTCGTGCGCACGCCTGCGCTCTGTACCCCTTGGCGGGAAACTTACAGCGTGCCCTCGCCCTGTTGGGGATTTTTCGCGCCACTTGGGAACTCGGCCATTCTTCTATATCACCCGATTCATATTTGCGTTGTTTATCACAGTTCCTTGTAATTTCCACAGGCATTGCTCCAAGGATGCTGGTGGCCAAGTGAGGATAGACAGTGCTCACAGAATAGCGACTGCCGACTTAAGGCTATATCACCACATTCTCCCTACCTGTTCTGCTGTTGTACTGGCGATCTGTGCAACGTTGACTCCCACAGCCAAGCTTCTAACTCAGGCAGGTTAGCCTTATATCTAACCCTTTTTAGGTATCAAAACGCTTATACTACGATGTTTTGGTTTTTCCATGTGTCGTCTGTTTTCTTTGTTTTCGGAAGAGGAGGCAGTCCTCCGAAAAAGTATGGAATCGGCTTGTTTTACCGAAATAACCAACATGTGGAAACATGCAGGCAGTGCAAAAACACGAGCAAGCGTACCTGGTCTAAAAATTTTACGGGCAAAATGATCAGCGCGGAGCTCTGGAAAACGGACCAAAGGCTTACTTTTTGCAGATCTTCCGAAAGCACTTAGGTCTGAAAATCGTTTGCACGTCTAGAACAAAATTGCGAAATGCAATCATTAAAAGAAACCAAGGTCATGTGGTGGCGGGTATCACCCCTTGAATCTACCAAATAAAGTTTGAGTGTGAGCATTATCAGCCATGGAACGCTGTTTCGGCTAATACCCAGGCTCAAGTGGTTGCGAAAGTGATGCGACTTTTGTCGACCAATCACAGATCGAAGAAATATAACACCAAAGCAAAACTAAAGCAATTTACTTTCGATGCTCAATTAAAAACCGCTCTAATATCGCAAATACTAACACAATGAATACAAATTTGTCGAATTTTAACGCATGTGCGTTTAGAGTCGACTCACGCTTCATGATTACTTTTTTGGGCTTTGAATGAAATACTTTCATTTCTTGCGAAGGAACTTGAGGTTGTGTGTGCTTTATGACAGATCACGTGCATTTTCCGTTACTGTTGCAGTCGAGGCTCGCGCGCAAACTGTTCCCGCTAAAACTCGCGTGGGCTCCTCATTTCCTCTTCGCTGTGGAGCTTTCCCACCGTCTAACCCCCTCCCCGTCCCCCCAAAAAATCCAGCGCCGGCGTAGACTTCCTAACTGACCCTTAACGTTTTGTAGTTCGCAGAGAAATGTTAAGGCTTGATTGGGACCAGATACAAGACTCAAAGAATAAGTTAACAAGATGAGAAGAAGACTACACAGAAGAGTAAAGTAACAGGAGGGTCATAACCCACATAACGCGAAATTATGCCACAAAAATAGTGGAAGTTACTAGTAGAACCATTGCAAAATAGCCCAAGTTGTCAATAAAATTAATAGATGCTTGTCTGCTGCTTTTTACGTTTCTTCCCTTTCTATCAACATTACAAATTCCTTCATTCCTTCCTGTGAGAGCCACGAGCCTACTCTACTCTCCTAGTGCATGCCTCCCCCTTAGAAGGATTCAAGTATTATGAACCAGCAGTCCGAGTCCACGCCATGTGTTTTCCAGTGCGTGGCAAATTCGCGCGTGCAAGTCGCGACTGGTTTTGGGTTTGCTTCTCATTGGTTGAGAAAGTGGCGCGAGTTTTGTCGGCCAATCACAGAGCGAAGCAGTAAAACGCGGCTTCTCACGCGCTAGTCGTTAACTGAGTGTAAAGTTGACTGGGAATCCCCTCCCCTCCCCCCCCCCCCCCCCCCTTCTTTATTCCTCCAATGTTTGTTTGAAGAATGACCCGAGCATAAGCGCGTCCTGAAAGCCCGATACTCGGGCTATTTGAAGAATAGCTCAATGACCGCCATTTTTCTCTAAATTTTGTTCCGTCGGAAAAATTTCTTTTAAAATGCCAAGTTTCTCTGGTATTGAAAAATCCACAGCAGTTCAACTAAAACTAGTAGTAATCGTAGATTAGAAAGTGCGTTCGAGTATTGGTAGGTTTGGTATGTTAACCCTAAAACCACCATATCGAGGGCCATGTGGTCCATGATGATCTTTGAACACTAAAAGCACATTGACAGCATCTTGGAAAGCCTCAAAAATATCAACTTTGACTAACACAATATTAAAACATAGTTTCTGAAAATAGTTGTAGCAGCAACGAACAAATTATTGTAGAAATCGGCAATTGTTTGAGCTTTATCCAGACAGTAATCCCCAGAAATTTCTTCAGCTCCTCAGGACTTGTTCCGTGGTTTGTTCCTTCGCATGGCATATTTGTTTGTTTCAGTGACGAAATCGAAATGACCGATCCGTGGTGTAAAAAGGTGTACAAAATATTTCTCAGACATTTGTTTATCCTGATATAACAAATTTCAGTCGAGGTCGTTTCTTGAGAGGTAAGGTGGCAGATCATCCACTTCAATCGCCAATCCTCGCCACAAAGAACCTTCCCAGCTAGCAGAGGTCTCTGGCAGAACAATAATTTCATCGTGTTCAACAACTCGATCAAACAGGTCTTGTTTTCGAAACATTTCGTCAATTCAATTCCACTTTTACTCGATGAATTGTCGACTCATTGTAATTGTATCGCCGCCATTATTACTTTCGCCATTTCCAGGCTGTAGCAGCTCATATTTAAGACATTTGACATCACTTTCGTCTTCCTCGCCGACGGCCGCCATTTTGAAAGCTTTTGAGTTGGCTTGGCGATGATGTCATTCCTGTTCGCCCCCGCAGATTGCTTGGAGATTGCCAGGGCAGCTCTTGTCAAGACCCACCCGTTCACCCGTTGTCCAAAAATCTCGATTCAGTCTGGATTGGAACTGCGTTCTGCGAACGTAAATATTTTGAGAAGTGGAAAGGTAGTTCATCCGACCAGATAAGCATAGTCCCATCTCTTGTCCCTCCCTCCTATCACGTATTCGGAACGTAAAACAAGCCGGGACCAGATAAATAGGAAAAATAGCCGAGGGAACTTTCATTCACCCTGGATTCCCGTAGGATAGTCCCGACGGGTTACTTGAGAACAATGTACAACAGCTAAAACCTTTCGATTGGGAAGACAGTGCCTAAATCAATTCCACAAAGGCGTTCAATTTCGCTGACGAAAAAGGTTTTACCAGTGGAAGAGTAGGAGCACTGCGCGCGTCCATTCGCTACAACATGCCATTCTGACTCCCCCCCAACCCCATACCGACGTCGACTCGAGTCCCATACGACGCCTGTATAGTATTACAAGACAGACACAAGAAACTGATACCGAAGTCAACAAAAGGGAATCAGTACAAGGAAAAATAATTTATTGAGTTCGTTCAAACCGTGCAAGCTGTGCTTGTATGCATCATGAAAATGAGGACAGCGCTGACTACAGAAATGTTGTCGCATATGGCATAATGTTCAGCTTTGGGCATCTACAATGTGTCAGATGAGACTGTTCACACAGTGTATAAAGACCTCAATTCGATACAATTGACAATGTGTGGGTTGCGAGTGAAAGCTTAGCAAATAAGGCTCTTCATTTTTTTTTTACCATCTCTTCTAAAGGCCCTGGCAAACTAGGACACATTGTTGCTCATGAGGTTTCTTGGGTGAGGCTCTTCATTTTTTTTTTGACCATCTCTAATAAAGGCCCTGGCAAACGAGGAAACATTGTTGCGGACAAATTGTTGCTCATGATGTTTCTTGGGTGAGCGTACGAGCGGGTCACAACGCAAATGTTGTGTTTCCATACTGCGCAAACTGGGAAACATTTAGTGTTGAGGACACAAATTTAGTGTTCGCAAAAAATGTTGCGCGCGCGGGCTAACAGGGAAAAATTTGTGTCCGTAACAAAATGTGTCCTCGTTTGCCAGGGCCTTAGAAGGGACAATCGTTTTCGCAGTGCCCCTGTTTTGCGTGACAGACGAGAGGCATCTGCACATGATACAACGGCTTCTTCAACGAAGCAAGGCCGCGCCTTTACAGGCTTCCAAATTCAATCAGCGTGGATTTAATTCATGTTAGATCTCAAAATCTAGTAACGGGACGATGTCTGCAAGAGGAAACAAAAAAGCATTAAGTCAACGGAAGTAATTAATCAAGCCCCGGTTCCTGGAAAGGCGGTTAAACTATCCACCGATTAAGGGTTAATTCAAGATTAAATTTCTAAATCATGGATTAACTTATCAGGTGTTGCTCAAAAACAGATTTATCCTTCGGTTTAATATCCCTCGATTAAACTAGGAAAAAAAACAGTCAGACCGGTTATTTAGACGCAAACGCGCTTGAAAAGGACGATGCGCGGGAAAAATGCGAAAGCGAAGATGCGGTGCACGAACTCGCAGGCGTCTGGTTGTTCTCTGATTGAAAGATGTGGGTTATTGGCCAATGGAAATAATTATTCAGTGCAATACAAAGCGGCGTTGGCGGTGAAGGAAACCTCTGTAAGAACCCTCAAGTTTAATTTATAAAGCCGAAAAGCAAGAAATTAAGCTTAACTTGTAAGCCGAATAGGCTGGAATGGGTAAGTTGAGCCCTTCTTGATTCTTTCAGTGTCAAATTCTAGCCATTCTAGCCATGGAAGCATTGGTTGAATCTGTATAGTAAAGCCGTAAATTTTGAAAGAGCGTTGTTAAATCGGTTGAATACATACAGAGATAAAATAAAATTCTCTTTTTTTAAAATCGATAAGGTGATAATCAGTTTAGAAAATGCCCTTTTATTTCCTTTTATCAATTAAAAATTTTGGGTTCCTCAACCAGGCGAAACATTGTGTCGAAGGGTAAACGAAAACATACACGCAAGTGATTAAAAAGTCTTTTAGTCGTTGCGTGTTGCTAATATACTCTCACATTCAGTATAACTCAGCTGCATAACTAAAAGTTTTACTGGTCTTACTGAAGCTTATGCTTATTTTCTGTTTCGTGAAGCCTCTGCTAGAATAGATAAGCTATTTATCTTTAAGTTCTTACCGTTCAAAAGAGTTCGTTGACGATGTTGCTGTGATTGTTTAAGCTTACGAATAACTTCTGAGTAGGAAAAAAAGTATAAGATTTGCATGCTTTGCGCGCCTCGGTTCGCCATCGTTCACTGTGGATGACTGTTTTCTACCGAAAATTCGATTTATACTCTCCTGAAGACGTATTATTTGTGGTATAAGTTGTTTTCCCTTATTTCCTGCACCAAATTCACGAACGGTTTATTCTGCCATTTTGGTTGTTTTGAAAGGTTAGTGAGTTAATCCACCTCCGCAAGGTGTGCTAAATTTAACCATTATTTTATCCTTAGGATAGCGCTTATCGTGCTTTGTGGCACAGAATCTAACCGAAGCTAGGATAAATTTTATTCCTCGATTAGTGAGATTTATCCGTTGATCAGCGCTAATCGGCTTTCAAGGAACGGGGCCAGGACCTTACCACTTTTAACTCTATGTAAAAACAAAATGAAATAAATAACTGCATCAGTTTCTGTTTTCTGTCAGTAGAGCGAAGCTGGGACGACTACAATAAACATGCTGTAAAAGCTCTATTAAGCCCCCGTCTCTAATAAGTCCCCCGTTTGGAAGTCGGTTTTTCTAATAAGCGCTCCCCTCTCTAATAAGCCCCCTCTGTATTAAATACTATAGTTTCACTGCAGTTGTTTGAGTTTTGTACAAAAACTATTTTAAGACGAAAACGACATGTTTAATATTTGAAATAAGCTTCCCTCTCTATTAAGCCCCCCTCTAATAAGTTAATGAGACCTGAAACTAAATAAGCCCCCCCCGGGGGGGGGGTTAATAGAGCTTTTACGGCAGTATGCCACCAACTCCTCCCCTCCCAACCTCCCCTAAAAAGATAGATACATGGATATCAAATCCTAAAAAAACACTGAACAACAATATCTCACCCAAACTGACGCATCTGCAGATGTCCTTTGTTGGTTCCGTAGACCAATCCACTCCCCACCAGGGGATGGAAGAACGCTGCATTGACACTCACGTGGTTTCGCTCATCAGCCTCGCTTTCATGCATGACACTCAGAGCGGGCTAAGGATGAAAGAATGAAGTAAGTCGTAAGTGAAGGTGAAATAAATACGAAGACTGCGTTGTGCACTTCCATTTCTTATTAATAATCACACTTTCCGCATAGCAGAGTGCTGGACGTAAGGCTAGGAAATAACCTATCTAGCTCGCCACGGTATCGGCGGGCGCATAACCAGTGTTCGTTGTCGATTCGCTTTGAAGACTGAGAACTAAATTTTGTCTTCGTGATTTGTCCTCTCGAAAAACTGAGTACCACTCATCTACAGCTGAGCTAAACTAGTTTTGTTTAACTCTCAACATTGTTATCACTTTTTTTCGTTGTGTGTGTGTGCGTGCGTGCGTGCGTGCGTGCGTGCGTGCGTGCGTGTGAGTGACTTATTATACAGTGTCAGTTAAGTCTCCCGCCTAGAATAGCTGTGCTAGCTGCGGGCCACAAATAAGTCAATAAAGTCAATCTTCGACACATAGGCTGCGTTTACATGAAAACCGGGATGAGTTCATCCCTGGATGACTTTCCTCCTGGAAAATTTTTTTTTTCTGTTGACATGTGTGGTTTCATCCCGGGACGAACGAAAACATTTTCGCCCCGGGACGAAATGCTCGCTTATTAAAGTCTTAGTTTTCATCCCGGGACTGAAGACCGTTTACATGGAATTTTTGGTTACGGTTCACCCCGGGATGAAATTTCATCCCGGTGCTGAAGACCGGGGTGAACAAATTTCACCCCGGGATGAGTTCATTCATGTAAACAGCCCCTATTGACTAACCTTCACTGATTCGGAAGCTTTGCTGTCCTTGTCCGTCAGCCGAAAGATTTGTGCCACCGTCTGCCGCGACATGAGATGCCAATGAAGCCGCCTGGCTGCTAAGCCAACCATGATGAATCGACTCTGGGGAGATAGGCTGATGGAGATGGCGTTTGGACCTACAATTACAACAATACAATCACTGTGAATGATGTATATGAAATGAATCATATACGAACTGCGGAAATGAAATCAAATGAAGAATGATCCTCGCAGTTGTGAACGCAATTTATGAAATTGCGAAAAGAAGCCTGAAAAAAATTCAGGACTTCAACGGGGTTTGAACCCGTGACCTCGCGATACCGGTGCGATGCTCTAACCAACTGAGCTACGAAGCCACTGACGTTGGGAGCAGGTCAATTGTGGGTTCATGTGTTGCCGTGAATGAGAAGGGTAAGAATCTTCGTTTGATTTCATTTCCGCAATTCATATACAATTCAGTTCATATACATCATTCACACTCACAACTGCGAGGATCATTCGGGGCTCGAGACTAACTTTTCAGCTTACTAGCCCAGTGGCTAGCGAGAGGTTTGATTCACTAGCCAAAACAAATTTTTCACTAGCCAGACTTATTTGCCAGACATTAATCCTGTGAAGCACTTTCAGTTAGGTACTTTCTTTTCCAACCTCAATACTTATGTGCAACTTATCAGCTTTTTAGAAATAAGTAGGTTTGACAATTGAAAGTTTTATGTTAAAAATAAGTCTTAGGGAAGTAGTTCGTTTGTCGTTCACTGCATTAGTATGAGAAAAAAAAGTCAATCGTATGTTCACTTGCACGACGCTATTTCTTTTGTGATACATTTGAAGTAATTTTTATTTGGTTTCCCTCTTGTCCTCCAGTCGCTTTGAACTTTTCACAAGCCAAAATGGCTACTGAAGTGCAAAATCCACTAGCCAAAACGGAATTTTTACTAGTCTGTGGCTAGTTGGCTACCGTTAGTCTCGAGCCCTGATCATTCTTCATTTAAATGCAATCATTGTTGATAGTAGTATTGATGACGATGATGATGATGACGGTAAAGATTACGATGGTGACGACGACGACGACGACGATGATGATGAGGAGGAGGATGAAGGTGATAATGATTTACAGAGTAGTATTTCAGAAGTTCAGGGCGCTTCATAGCTGTTATTATGCCTTGTTACCACAGACGAGGCCTGCCATCAGGAGAAGAAAATTTGGTTAATATGCAAAGCACTCACCGAACTTCTTCGAAAACACGCACTTCCCCAAGGTTGCTTTCTCCAGAGAAAACACAGCCACTTCTCCGTCATCAGGAAAGCCTTGGGCACTAGGTACCAAGGTAGCTAACAGTTTTCCATCGCTGGAGATGTCACAGCTGGCATCGTTGTGAATTTTACAGCTTGGGGCGATCACGCGAGTATCACCTGAAATCAGCACACTGAGTTAACCACTGTACAGCAAAAGCTGGGATAGAATTCTGCTTGTTATTCTAGGTTGGCAAAAGATTCCTACATAGTATGTGCAGAGCAGCCATGTTGGAGGACAAAAGTGACTTTAGTTTGGAAAATAAAAGTCAGAATTATGCAATTATTTCTTTACTGTTTGGTCCTCCAACATGGCCGCTCTGCACGTACACTATGTGACTACTACTTATGACATGCTTACAAGAAAGCTAAACTTTTGGCTGCGCTTGTTGAACCTCTACTTTCAAAAGGCCCAAACTTCTCGTAACACAAAATCAAAGGAATTCGAATTACCCTGAATAGACCGACCTATATAACCCCCCTCCCCTTACTCCACATACACTCCAACCCACCCCCCCCCCCCAAAAAAAAAAAGAAAAGTAAAAAGACAAATACCGCATGTAATGTTACATCTACCAGTAATTATGACGCTATACGTGTGACGTTGCAGAAAAATTACATCATTCGTTAGCTCACTGGTACTTACTGCTTTTTAAATCCGGTAGTTTCACTTGCGAGAAGTCCCACCACTGTAAGCGGTGTGTAGTATTGATAATGTTACTGGCCACAGCTCCTTCGCCGCAACCTGCGAAGGCACCCGCTATGGCCCTATTTATTGCAGTCCTCAGAGCAAACTGGGGCCCTCCATTGGTGCCATCAGCGACCACCACCGCTGTATGTACATGCCTAAACGTCCGCGCCGTTGCCGTGGCAATGGCAGTGCCAGATCTCTGGCTTCCACCTAAAGTGGCAAAGCTGGAACTATGATTAGAGCCGTGGGAGAGAAAACTAGAGCGCGACGAACTGGGGCCTACATTTATGACTCGCCCCACGCCAACAACGCGGTCATTGGGTTCCTGATTCGCTTCGTCCGAACTGGGCATCGTCTCGCCAGAGACGGAATTTAAATATTGCGAGCTAAAAGGTACGGGTGTCTCGGTGTCCACTGAACGCTCTGTTGGATCAGGCAGCGTTACATTGCTGGTATCAGAATACACGTCTGTATCTCCCGCGCTTAAACTCAAACTAACGCTTGAGTTTGCTCCGGACGAGGCAGACTCGAAAGTGACGGAGTTTGTGGTGGGTTCTTCTTCCATTAGTTCACTTCCTGTACTACTCTCGTCGCTTGTTACGTGAAAATTCCACGAGTTGCTGTCGCGAGCGCGAAATATGGCGAACACTCCTCTGTAATCTTGACCCTCACTATCCACAGATTCTGTTGTTTCGCTACTTGTGGAAGCAGAAGCTGTTTCTCTTTCTCCAGAGGGAGGGACTCGAAGACTCGGAGGCGGTTGAAGATAACGTTCTAGAAACGGAGCCAATATTGGATTCTTCTCTACTTCTTTCATGAACGGGGTAAGAATTGGTAGTTGCAGGCGATGAAGAACTTTGAGAACTGTTTGACATGGAGTGGCGTAACACATGTGCAGCAAACTGCTCACCGCCTGTTCGTGAATTACCAATGTTCTGCAGGAGGCGATTTACGGTCGACGAGTGACTGCAAATCAAAGAAAACGAACACAGATTAGTGCTTCCACTCCTGATAGCAAATGATTTGAACCCAAGATTATTAAGCCCAGTTCACGAATACTTAGACATGATTAATGGCAAAAAAAAGCGAAAACGTCGTCCGACATTTCTATGTCTTTATGACAAAGTTCTCAAGCTTAATTAATAACGGTGGAAAACAAACTAGTTTTTTTAGCTTCGCCAGAGACCTGGCAAGGACACTACAACAGCTTGTGTAGGTCCGTAACTGCAAATCCTCCACCCCCATAACCACATTCTAGGTAGGCCACCACACCGGGGACTACGCCCCTACTCTTTTCGAACAGTGCGAGGGTTCTTTAACGTCCCACAGATTAAGAACAAGTATTGTGAGACGGGGCCTACGTTTATTCGTCCTTATCCGAGAAGACTAGAAAGTCTAACCGTTTGCAGATGTCATTACAAAGGCAGCACTTACTCCTCAATTATTTTAAAGACCCTGAGTGTTGGTCCGGACGGGGTCTGAACCCACGGTAGGCCCGTGTTCTACTAACTGAGCTATCGGCTGTGACAAACAAAAACAATCCCATGCGTTTTCTGAACAATTCGGCTTCCCAACGGTCAAATGCTTAAAATTCATTGTTCCTGTTCCATTTGTGACGTCACTTTCTATAATTCAAAAGGTTACCTTGACTTGTCAGAACTATTCAAAACACTCGAATAAAGATTCTTTCATATTTTTTGAAAAAAGAAAGAAAGATGAAAGATTCACAACGTTTCCGTGCCTTCATTTTTTATTGTAAACGTTGTCAGTCGTTTACAAGCAAGAGGGGTTAGAATTGGTAACTGTGGTCCACTGATTTTGATTTGCGAGGCTTGACATGGGAATTTTGTTCTTGTCCGAGTTTCTTACCTTGGAGGAAACGTTCCTGGATTAGCCTGTGGTAACAGAAAAGACTGTTAAATTACAAACAGGAGTTACGCTCAGTCTACCAATTTCTAGTACACAAAACCGTTATTTAAAAAAACACAATAATGATGACGATGACGATGATAATGCTGCTGCTGATGATGATGATGACAATGATGACGACGACGACGATGATCTAAAGATAACGATGATGATGACGATGATGATGATGATAATAATGATCTAATGATGATGATGATGATGATGATCTAATGATAACGATGATGATGACAATGATGACGACGACGACGATGATCTAAAGATAACGATGATGATGACGATGATGATGATGATAATAATGATCTAATGATGATGATGATGATCTAATGATAACGATGATGATGACAATGATGATGATGATGACAATGATCTAATGATGATGATGATAACGATGATGATGACGATGATGATGATGATGATAATGATCTAATGATGATGACGATGATGATGACGACGACGATGATCTAATGATAACGATGATGATGACGATGATGATGATGATAATAATGATCTAATGATGATGATGACGATGATCTAATGATAACGATGATGATGACGATGATGATGATAATAATGATCTAATGATGATGATGATGATGACGATGATCTAATGATAATGATGATGATGACGATGATGATGATAATAATGATCTAATGATAATGATGATGACGATGATCTAATGATAACGATGATGATGACGATTATGATGATAATAATGATCTAATGATGATGATGACGATGATGATCTAATGATAACGATGATGATGATGATGACAATGATCTAATAATGATGATGACGACGACGATGATCTAATGATAACGATGTTGATGATGATGATAATGACAATGATCTAATGATGATGATGATGATGACGACAACGATCTAATGATAACGATGATGATGACAATGATGATGATGATAACGATGATGATGACGATGATGATGCTGATGACAATGACCTAATGATAACGATGATGATGATGATGAAGATGATGAAGACGGTAATTTTTAAGCGCGTTCTCTATAATTATAAACAGTTGAATGCACTTTAAACGAATGGAAACAAACGAAACTAGAAAGAACGCCTTAGTGAAAACTATAAATCGATGTAATTGGCTACGGGTGGCATTTTACAAGTCTTGGATTTTTAACCTTTATACTACCCCTGTGTATGTGTATAAGGTGGTCTTTATTTTCCTTTCTTTTTTTAGCTCAGTTGTAAATGGATTGTTATGAGTAATTGTTCATTCATTCACCGATTGTGTGGCAAGGTGAGGACCTACATGTACGTAATCCGACGCAAAAAAAGGCGTTCACTCATAGTCTTACCGTTTGCGGTGCAGCATTTGTGACTGCGGTAAGGATATGGTCACCAAGTGGAGAAAACGCTACCAGCCTGAAATTAAAATGCATGGTATTTACTAGGATCCGTGAGCTGGATAAGTGGGAATGTCTTGAGCGGGCACATTCTTTGATTGCACCTGACGCCACGGCGGCCATGTTGGTGGAAAGAACAATAGCAAAAAAGTCTTTTGGGAATTTGAGCTACATTTCTCTATTGTTTTGGCACCAACATGGCCGTCTTATCACGTGAGTGCAATCAAAGAATGCACATGGCGTGGAGTTGGGGGCAAGCCCATTTCTAGTAGATGCAGAGGTAGATGGAATTTAGGAACATGTATTCGATCTTTCGTTGAAAAGAACTCTGAGAACTATCTTCGAGGGGAGGGGGTAGGGGGTTGGGAGGAAGGTGGGGGGGGGGGGTGTATTCAACATTATATGAGACATGTAAATAAATTACAGCTTGTTACTAGTACCTCACTTTCTCTTCCGATGAAGCCGTATGAATGCAAGCAAAAGGTTCCGGTTTATCCCAGCTCCAGAAGTATAGTTTATTACTTGTGGCAATCAATAGCAGGTGATCAGTGGGATGAAAGGCCAGTGATGCTATGACAGTTTTGTCTGGAGGAGTGTATAGTTCACTGTCACCAGTCTAAGAAACATTATGACAACACAGATTGAAATATTATTGTCTGCTCAAAAGACCTTTTTCAAAATGGTTAACGATTTGATTGATCCTTTGTATGTATGTTAATTAGCCTTACTTACTTAATTAGCCTTATTTTAAAGTAAAATTTTTACTGAATTTTGCACATGCTAATAAGACTAGTAAGGCTAATTATCATAAAAATAAAAGAATAATAATTTGTCTGGCACCATTATGAAAAAGATGGATGAACTATCAACAGCAGTAAAATTCATCACTTATCTCTTGCACACTAAAATGTTGAAATCAATATAATGTCAAGATTATAAAGATGGTTTAATACAAAGGAGAATAAAAATTCAACTGATTCAGCATTTTTGAACTAAAAAAAATTCAAACCCAAACGCACACATAAAATATTTTTTGGCACCTTTGGCATATGAACAGTAAGTCTGCAAGAAACTTTATTTCTTGCTGAAAGATAGTGTGCTAGTCTTCACATTACTGGGAAGAAAAAAAACAGCTAGCATAGAACATGAACATGGAACATAGCAATCATAGAAATGGATGGCCAGGGTAAAAGCAGATTGTAGCAAGAAAAACATTTGCTGCAAACATTTCCGATTTTTCCCATGGGGAATGATGTAAAACTGCTATGGTTCATTCTTCCTTTAAGCAATAATTATTAATTCTTCTCAGTGCTCTTCCACCAACTTCCGGTACATGTTTCAACTAAAACACTTCTATATCCAAGTGGAAGTGCTCCACCGAGTGCCTGATCCCTTCTTTTAAGCTGTTCAGAGCTCAGAGCTATCAAATTCAGCCACATGCAAAAATGTTTCAAAATTTAGAGAGCAAATTAAGCTTTGTACTTCCAACTTTCCATTACAGTTGCATATACATGCAATATGTTACAGGTCAAATTTGATTTCAGGTTAATTTTCATTTAACCTGGGTTGAATCTCAATTCCCATTGTTTTCTAACATTAATTGTTCATAATAAGGGTTAGGAAACAAAGGGACTTGAGATTCAACCTAAAATCAAATTTCACCTGTAACACATATACAACTATGTACTAGGTAAACCAAGTTTGCACGACAGATCCATCTGCAGATCAACTACTGTACTGTGTGCAACTTGCATGAGTCTAATACAATAAAACTTGTAATGCCATTGAATGAAATTCTGTTATCCCTCAGCAAACAGAATAAAAATTAGGCATACTAGAATTATTTCACCTTGAGATTCCAGACTCTAACTTGCCCTCCAAGGCAGCCAGATGCCAGCAGCTCATTGGATGAAGGATGGAACGTCAAGCACCATGGTGTGCGAGGATGACCTCTCAATGTGTTGATACATTTGCCTGTCCTACAATCAACAATACGCACGGTGTGGTCCCCATGAGAAGATGCCATTTTGGTCCTAGTAAAAAAACAAACAACAGAACCTTCAATATGTGCCTCATTTTGTCATTTTAAGCATGTAGATCACTGATTATGGGTATTTTCTTCCTGAGAGGACAAAAACAGGATATTAAAACTCAACTTTACACATACGAATGAGGCAATCCAAGGTTGATTTCTGTTTTGCTAGACTAGTCAATTTGTTGCCAAGAATTTGGAAACACAGCACCTACACTGTAGGAGGAAACCATCTCGAAATTTAAATCCACTAATTACTTTTTAACTCTAAACAGATTTACATGTACATGTCATTATTCTATTCCATGTGCTTGCATTTTTAGAATGTCCATGAATCACAAGTTAGAGTAATTGGTACATTGTCCCACTATGGTGTCATTAATTTTATAATGATTATAGGGTTGCTAAGCTACATTGTACATGTATGCATGTCAGGGTTAATAAAAAGAAAAATTGGAAATTGTTATTGGTAGCCTAAAATCAATTATCACAAGTGTCCATCAGAGTCGAATTAGACCCAAGTAATTTTTTCCCAAATTCTCACTAATTTGGTGCCAGACAGTAAATAAAACTAATTTGCATATAAAATTAAGAAAGTGACAAAGCTCAACAGGCCCATGTGGAATAAAACATGGCTTGGGTATGGAATCACGTGTTAACATTGGAACTAACCTGTCTGGACTGAAGCAGATGAGGAATGTTGACTTTGGTGATCCTGGTAAATCACAAGCCTGTAAAACAATAATTCAAACAAATAAAAAATGTTGGCCTACTTAAGAAACCTTTAAGAATTAAATATTATTTAATCTATTTTGTGATGACATGCTTGAACAGACAAAATTTACCCAGCACTTACATGTAAAAAGCGTTCACCTGATTACCCTTTGGTCTTGTGAGAAAATGACCTTGGCAGCACCAAGGTGATACCCAAGGGGCATTTTTAATCTCTTAACCATTCGAAAAATAAGTCAAAACAAAATTAACATGGAGATTAACTTTCTTGATTAATTAACAGCTACATGCCAAGGTTAAAAACAAACCTACATAAACATTGTAACATTGAAGAAAGAGAAATAAAGATTTTTTAAATGTATCTCATATACTCTCTGTATAGTTTTTAATTTTTGATTGTTAAGTGATATAGAGCTTTTTGTATATACTGCTATAGAAGCAACGTTATTATTGTTATTATTATTAAGCAAGAAAATAATCTTTGTTCCAGGACAGGTTTGATAATTTAATTAGCCATCAAAGTGTTTGCATTGTAATTATTTTTAATTATTATTTTTTTCTCCTGTGTGGTTCATGCATGGTTTTTGTCACTGGCACGAAGTTACAACTAGCTTTCACATCTGTATTATAATACATGCTCTAAGTAATCATATGATCTTAATATTGTTCCACTGTATTTGAAATCTCACGCATGGATTGTTTTAATTTAATGACATACATAAACCAACATCTAAAGACAGTCATGGTTCTTATAATTCTGTTTTCTTGTACAGGAAAGCACATTAGAAACTCAAGATATTCTGTTCTACTTCAGGATGAAGCTGAGGTAAAAAGCATGCAGATGCTGATCTAATTTCCATGCAAGTACATGTACCCTTCTTTCATAGTCAGTCTACTCTGCCCAAGACCGAGAAATGTCTAAATCAACAATGTATGTTCTATTTAAGCAAATTTAACTCTAATAATAATGACCATTCTTGGTTTTCATATCACACAAGTATCACAGAGATGAAAAATAAAATCGCTTACCTTTCAATAAATTAAGTCAAGAAATTGAGATATTGTAGAAGAGTAATAAATAAACAACATGCCCAAGTTTCAGGGCCGTGCGATATCCCGAACTTGAGTCATTTGGCAAAGGGTTCCACTCAAAATTATAGTGTTCAGTATGGTGATGCCATGTTGGTGTCCCTCTATGGGGCACCAACTAGAAATCCAGTGGAAACATCTTGAGTTTACTTATGGCTCTCTCAAAGCAATAAATTTTTCTCTTTGCTGAACTTGAAAACATTTGCATAGACACTTCTCTTAACTCAAAAACACAAGGAGACTCAATATTTTCATGTACAAGACATGTTTCTCAGAAACAATCCAGATGTCACACATCGTAAAAAAAATTGAAATTCAAACTACACTGTACTTTGTTGTAAAACAAAGTACGCTACCGAGCTGAAACCAAGCCAGCAGATAAATCTTTAAAAATGTCTTTTACCTCATGAAGGTAACAACTCAAAATGTTCAATTTTAGTTTTTCTGAAATCAAGTGAAAACTAGGTCTATTATAATTGAAGGGTGTTCTGCAAAAGGAGCATATATCACTTTTTTGCCTTAAAATCCAAATTCTCTAGACTCACTCTAGACTCACTCTACTCTGGCATACAGACTGGTTATGATGTCAGAAATGAGGTTCTGGACTTATTTTGCAATTAAAAAGCTAGGATCCAAAGGATTAGCTTATGACTTTCCCCAAAACTCAAGAAACAGAAACAAAAGGATCTGATGCATGATTGATTTCTTTTGTTTGAGTTGGTCCAGTTGTAGGCAAAAGTCATATGCTAATTTGCTGAGTCCAGGCCTTCAAATCACAAAATAAGTGCAGAACTTCATTTCTGACATCATCCTGGCAAATATGGTCACAGTTCACTCAATTCATTGTGCGTACTCAACAGATATCCTTTTGTGTACCGTGGAGAAAAATGATGGCTTTTCCAGCTTTTTTGCAATAAATGCAGAAAATCCTGCTATGTTATTATGTGTTGAATAACAATAAAATCAGTTATCCTGCTCAATCTTGTGGAATATTTCCTGAGTTTAGCTAATTCAGTCTATGGCTTTGTTGGCTAAGTATCAGCTGACTGGTTAGCTCAGTGGTAGAGCACCGGAGGAGAAAGTGCTGCCTTTGTAATAACATCTGCAATTGGTTAGACTTTCTAGTCTTCTCGGATAAGGACAATAAACCGTAGGCCCTTTCTCACAACTCTTCATAATTGATTCTGTGGGACGTAAAAGAACCCACACACTGTTTGAAAAGAGTAGGAGATGTAGTTCCCAGTGTGGTGGTCTATCTCTCATCTGATGGTTAAATGCTCAGAGATATTAGCTGTATAAGCTACTCTAAAATCCGAGGGTACTATTCCGCATGATTTCTCAGGATAATTGTCAAATAATTGCAGAACAAAATGTCTGTAACCCCTAACTAAGATTTTTTTGTCTGACTGGGCAGTCCCCCATCTCTAAAACTGGAAATTTCAAATTAGCTCCACACTTGCCTTTAAAATAGTTGGGTTAGTTACCACCCCTCCCCCTCCCCCCCCCCCCTCCATCCCCCTGACAGGATTTATTCCGTAATGACCTTGTGAAGCATCAATAATTCTTATTGCATCATACATGTATTCTAACATTCTATTTACATGTAAGTCAAGTCAACATTCATAACTTGAAATGTGTTACGGCATGAATCTAAGGCACCTCTTAAGAATGTTTACAGGCTCTTGTCCAAAAGATTAAGAATAATCAGGCCAGCCTGAACCTGGGCCAAAAATTAGGCATGCAGACCATCCAACCCCAATCACATGCAAATCTGGAGGTTTTGAAAACAATCCCAGAAAAAGCGAGATTAGGACCTCAAACTTGGAGACTTAAAAAATATGCATCAAATAAAAACAACAATGACAGATTATTTATTTCAGAGTATTCTTTGTCTTATTAGTACTCTTTGTTGTACTCTTTCGTTGCTTTTTTTACAGAGCTGAGAAGAGTCTCATCGGGGTTGAAGTTAAAACATGGTTAGGTGTTTGAAGGTTAAGCTTTCCCAGAGACCTTAAGTAGCACACCGATGTTTCAATGGAATGAGGCTGGCATTGTACGTATGTTTCCCTCACAAATTAGTTTTGATCAATTTGGCTGTTATGAGCACAGATTTTTCTATATTCCTTCATACCGTCCGGAATTGTTTGGCAATTTCAAGGTTTTCTGATTCACCTTGAGATTTAGAGGCAAAGTCGTGAGACCGTGAGTTGGCATCCCAAAGGTCTGGGCATGCCTACAGTACAAAAAAAAAATAATGAAAGTGTAAGAATGCCCAAGTGAAAGCTGATGAGCAAGAATTTCATGTGCTACTGTTTGGTCTTTAAAAATAATGAAAGTTCAAATTTTCTTTCCAGTTGAATTCTTTTAATTAATATAATCTAGGCACAAGCTGTAAAAATAAAGGTCCCATTGCTTTTCTGTTTGAATCATTGATCAGAGATGCTACTGTAGGTTTTCTTGCTTAACTGAAAAGGAATTTTAAACATCTTTGGAATTCATCTGCTTAAGCACACTTAACCACAGAATATATTCAGTATGCTATTAATCCACTTCAACCTAATGAGGCTTGAAAATTGCTATTTGAACAGGTCTACCTTAATGACAAACAACACAATCAACACTGATCAAAGAACACAACTCAAGTTGGTTTGAATATTACGTTCTGATGCACTTCATTGCACAGCGACTGCTGTTGCTTGCAAAACAAACTCTTTGAAATAAAAGAAACAAATAATCTTGCCATCCAATTTCAACAAATTATGCGCAATGTTTTATCATATTTGCATTAATTGCAAACTAGACAACAATTATCACAACAGTTTAAGAATCATGCAATAAAGGTCGCACATCAATCTCGATGCCTTCTAGACCCAACGTGTATTTTAAAAAGTTTGGGATCACACCCAATCCTTAAACTCTGTGAAACATTCACAAAAAGCCATTATTTTTCCTCAGGGAGAAATTGTAAAATTCATTATTGGATAATGCAATGTAAACAACAAAATTCCTTAATAGGGTGGAAATTCATATGGAGTTAATATCCTCAAAGCCACCTTTTGACCACGACAAATCAATAAATCTTTTTTTTTGCTATAATAATCAAACATCCTGTTTCTATAAATAAAAACTATTTTCATTCTTGGGTTTTGTCAACTTTTTGACACCAAAAATAACCACAGATGATTGACCTCCCGTCTGGCATCAGCCGCACACTGACATTACTGTCTTGTCTTATTAGGTTCTAAAATAGTCACAGAAGAACAATGAAAGCTTTATTACTTTGAATAACAATAATAACCTGCATACTGAGCAAAATGAAATTAATTAATATGTCTGTTTCTCCCGCCTGGCATCAGCGGCACACTGAAATTACTGTCTTGTCTTATTGGGTTCTAAATTAGCCACAGAAGAACAATGAAAGCTTTATAACTTTGAATAATAATAATAATAATAATAATAATAATAATAATAATAATAATAAACCTGCATACTGAGCAAAATGAAATTAACTAATATGTCTTTGTTTCTCCCATTTTTTAAAGAGACCTAAGGTTCAGCCTTTGTGTTATTGCGGACACAATTGTGAGCTGTTGAAAGTAATGCCAAAAATACAGGTGACATTTTGTCTTTAAAATTATCAACAGTGATGCCCTGCCTAGATCACATACAAAATGTACCTAGCAAGAATAAAATTTGAATTTGATTGCTGCAATTACATGGATACTGTCAACTCTATTATAAGGATGCACTCCTCAAAAGACGGAAGCAAAATACTGAATGAAATTGCATTAATGCATAGCCTGATGTGTCAGGCAGATGAGAATTTCAATGGGGGTGGTCTGATGTCGCTCCTTTACGACTCTGTCTGTCGCCTGTTTCATTAGGGACAAATGTCGCTGTCGCAAAGAAAACAAAGAGGAATGGAAAGTGAATTGTCACTGTCATAAGCTTTCGTGCTTTTTCTGCCAGTTTCTGTTGGTTGTTGGTGCATGTTTTGGGAGAAGATTCCCTGCTAGCAGAGGCCTCTTTTCCTTGTATTCAGTGTGCAGGAGAAAAGAGACCTCTGCCATGGGTTGAAATAGTCTTTGATTAAGCCGCCATCTGTGGCCGTGGATGGAGGTTTCAAAATGCATGCCCCTGTGCTAAAAGCATCACGTGATGGTTAGGTTGCTAAGATACCACGGTGGATGCTCAACACAGACCGTTTCGATCCATAGCAGAGGTCTCTTTTCTGCCGCACGCTGAATACAAGGAAAAGAGGTCTCTGCTAGCAGGGAAGGGAGAAGATTGCCGCCTGTCTTCGGAGCCATGTCACTTGTCGCCTCCAACCTGGTATTAAGTTTTCTTCTAATCCTCTCTATTCCCTTGTTCGTCTTAAGTTTTTTAACCATGCCAATAAAACACCTTGATATTTTGATTTGCATGAAAAGAAAAGCATGAAGAACAGAGAAATGACAAGAAAAATAATAAAATCCGGATGCCTCAAGGAGACAGACAATGCAGGGGAAAACTGTCAAATTCTCACCTGCGCAACACATGAAGACTTGCATTAATTCAATCAACAATAAGCAGGTGTTGGTCCAGTTTTTTTTATGTTGGATTTTTTATTTGACCTGTGTATTATCTTTTTAGATGTGAATAATAAAACAAGACTTCTAATTTTATACTTGCCAAGATTTGCTTGACCTGATTTCACAATAACCACCAGTCAATATAGAATGTACGAAAACTAAATACTTCCCCAGGATATCCTCTCAGGCTTCTTCTGGTTTTCCTTTGATCAATGAAGAATATTGAAACCTTGCATTCTGATTATAACCAATCTACCTTCTAAATTTAGGTCACATTTAGAGATGGGGTGTACTCCAAGTATTCTTTATGGAGGAATGCACTGAACATTGAAAAAACAACAAGTAGGTTGCTGACAAATTGTCAAGCAGCACTACAAATGTTCAGACAGCTAAAGCAAAGTTTTAACTTGTTTTAAAATACACACATTGATTAGGTCTGCTAGTGGCTTTTTTCATTTCTATAATGCTTTAAAATACAGCATCTGAAGATACATTTAACTATTAACTTGGCACTCCAAAACTCAGCCTCTGCGATGTTCATTATTCTAACTTTTTTTGTCATTTTAATCACTCAGTGCATAGTCACAATCTCAGACAGGTTTGTCAAACAATATCACAAACACCACTTGGATTTGGCAAGATAACTTGACATAATCATGGGCAGACATCTTGTGACAACATCACTTTAGAGTTCAGGTTGTAAGGCCACTGCCAATGTCAAGAACCAAACCATAACAAATCCATGGGAAACAAGTGTAACATAGTGTAAAAAATGGGTATGTGCAACAGCGCACGTTCTTCAGTTGATTGTAAACATAATTGTTGAATTTATGAATCATAAAACACCATCTTGTTACTCAAAAGTTTGATTAGCTCCCCTTATTCCAGTGCTGTTACAATTTTTGTGTCAAATTCACAAATAAACGAACAGTCCTTTGAAGCTTTTTTAATTCTAAAAATACAGTCCATAGGCTAAGGTTATATAAAAACTTTTTTGCGGTCTAACAAACTATGACGCAGTGAGATCCGACCACAGCGAAGAGGACCAAGGTCAGTATTATTTTTGGTGAACTGTCGGTTACCACTCCCTTAGTTTCGGCGAGAACAATATCTGGCAGTGCTACTGAATTGAACGTAAAGCTACTTCCAGCGATGATATACGAAAACAAAAAAACAAAGCTTTCAACCGAAAGTGGTCTCATTATGCGTTAGCCTGTCAAGGTCAAGTTAAGTTTTCGCCCTTTGTATTGCCGGTACTTTCAACTAATTTGGCTTGGCTACTTCAAATCTGACAAACGAGTTTGTAACTAGTTATCTGTGATGCTGATAAGCCGAAAATGCTCAAGTGATCCGCCAACGCTACTACGAATATGAGCTTACGGTGCTCTCAAGGTCACGATGACAACGTACACGTCAGATCTTTCTCGTACGCCAATAAACGCAGGAAGAAAGCGCAATTTAATTCATCTGTTTTGTGTCCCAAAACGCATTTCTAGTCGTTTCTGACACTGATCTTATTCATTTATATTGTGAAAAACGTTGAGGTGCCAGCGTGTGACGAGAAAAACCGAAATGAAAGTTCTACGTAAACAAAAATACGGCATTGAACCTTTGAATTTGGGAAAAGCCGTAATTATATGTGCGAACTTGACATTCACAAATAGCAGGTATTGATTCTGACAAAAACACAATAATAAATCTTCCTGACCCGAATTATAAATTAAAATATAATCTACACCTATTAATAAATCGGAAGCTTATCGCTAGGTAACATATGCGTTCATAAGAAAATCGTGTCCAGCCACTTGCGCAATTCGTGGCCATTGTTTGATCTCTATCGCGAGAAAAAGGAAATTCTACAACGGAAACAGACTACACAGCACTCAAGCTTTGAATTCTTGGAGAGTAGACAGAAACAACACGTCGACCTTTGAAATAAAATAATATTATGGGATTTTCACTTGACGATTAAGAGAAGTCACACAATCTTCAACCAATTTTCAAAACAGAATTAGTAACACAATACACCTGAATACTTGACACTCGCCGACCGGCTTAAGCTTACGTGTAAACTGAAAACAAGGCTAAAGCCGTACCTTTGTTCGATGACAGGACATCACAGAAGTGTCTTCAGCGTAAGAGAGCAACACATCGCGATCATTTGTTCCTCGAAGGTTCATTTCTCGTCTTATCAAAGCCCGAAGGACATTCGATTTTCTTCTCGCCGGTCGCGTCGTCATAACTTCCTTTATATACAACGTTGAGTCGAGTGGAGTTGTTCCTTTACTTCTCGTGGCAATCAACCTTCAAGAGGACGAAAGAAACGTCTTATAGATTACATCGATTTTCAAACACAACTAAACAAAGGCTGATAAAATTCCTTTCAATCGACGAAGCAAGCTCTGCTCACCACCCACGTAAAACCACCACAAAAAAAAATCCGTGAATGAACTTAGGGTGGCGAATACGCCGGCGGTATTTCTGTAATGTCCAATATGGATAATTTTTCGATGCTGACTGATTCTTCACGCATCGCTACGCGTTAGACTTGCTCCACGATCGTAGTGTTTTGGCATCAACGATATGTTTTCGCTTCTTTCATCTGTAAAACAAATGAGGTTTCCCGCCGGTACCGTTTAGACTGCTTGCCGTCATGTGGAATGCTAATGCCAAATATTGCGTGCCACTGTCCTTTATACATTTCGCGGGAAACCGCTGACTACTTTGTTTACAACGCCCACATTTTTCTGACCAGCGGTAAGATAAGGCGCTAAAGCATGCGCTTTTGAAAATTTGACGTGGCTTATCCAGCGATGCAAAGTTTCAGGAAGGAATGATTGCAAAGAGTGAATAAATTTCACTCCAAAACATCGGAAAATGCTTCCCATAACAGACTATCAAAGTAAGAGCTCTGATGCATTTGCAGTTTCAATTCTGCCTGTGTTGCTAACGATCTTGTACGTGTTTTGTGTGCAGAAATCGGCATTGGTGTGTCGGGTTTTGGAGTATTTTTTCTGTTCCTTGGTGTACTGTTCTTTTTCGACAAAGGTCTCTTAGCTATTGGAAATGTAAGTATTTTTTTTACCTTTCTATGATGTTAGTTCATGCGAAATTCTGGCATTATGGGGGCAGGGTTGGCGCAGAGGTGAGAGCGCTCGTCTTGACTGTCATTAGGTTTATATTATTGCAACACTTCCGTAAGCTTAAACTCTTATTATTTCACCTAAAGTGTAATCTTACTGCATTTTCTTAAGCTCTAAAAGTTCATGGACCATCTCAGTAAAGTTTACAACTCTTTGATTTAACTTCATTACTCTTTCAAAGACTGACTCGACTTCAGATGTGGTCAGAATCGTTGATCTAGCTGAGAATGAGACCAACTCTGATGAAAGCTTACACTTAATGATACACGTGTATGTTGTACCAGAGAATGCCGGTCGCCTCGCCCACAAGTTAACTCGCCTACAGGTTAACTCGCCTACACTGAAGTTAACTCGCCTACAGGTTTCTAGTTAACTCGCCTACACATGAAGTTAACTCGCCTACACATTTGAAGTTACCTTTTTATGTTTGAAAATAAAGCATTAATGAATGCCGCGAAGTTTACAGAACAACAGAATATTGTGAATAATGAAAACAACTGCCGATGACAGCGATTATTTGGCTAGTTAGCGGCACAACACGACTCTTTACCAGTTCAATGCGCGGTCAGACGGTCTCATCAAAAGAGTCATTTGCAAGTTGTTCCTAAAGTACTAGTGTTCCAAGCGAGAGAATTTCATACCCAATTTTATGAAATGGTAGGATATCATATAATGAATCACTTAGTAAATAGGTATGGGGCGCCATGTGTAAAAACATTTAGCGATAATCTTGCATTATTTTGTGTTATTTAGCAAATCGCAAATAAAGTAGCAATGTAATTTATAAATCGCCAATTCAACGAACTTTGCGATTTATTAAATGCCAGAGATGTGTTTTTGTGATTTATAAATCGCGGTGGAAGTTGATATTGTGATTTATAAATCACAGGATAGGTATCTTTGCGATTTGTAAATCGCAAAATAATATTTTTACACATGGCGCGCGATTTATAAATTGCAAATGTGATATATAAATCACAAAAGTGTGATTTATAAATCACACAAAGTGCGATATGTAAATCGCAAAATAATATTTTTCCACTTCGTACGCCGTCATCCAGCTACGAGATGTTTCATCATGATCAGAGTTTGAGTCCATTTCGCTTACAACTCTAGCATAATTAGTACTTGGCTTAGGACATTTGTCCATGTTACAAAAATATACCGAAGAAAAATTAAATGCGCGAACTCGTACAAGCTAAAATTTAATGTGTTTTTATGGTCAAACACAACTTGTATGTTTCAAGTAAAATGTAAGTACACAATTTCGTAGCATTAATGCTTTATCTTTAAACATAAAATGGTAACTCAAATGTGTAGGCGAGTTAACTTCATGTGTAGGCGAGTTAACGTCAGTGTAGGCGAGTTAACCTGTAGGTGAGTTAACTTATGGGCGAGGCGACTGGTTACCGTGCCAGAAGAGTTTCATCCCCCCACCCACAGAAGGCTGTTTAGTTTTATCTGCTCCCCTCCCCCCTGAAAATTTTATCCTTTAAAAGTTTCACCTTTTGAGGCACTACTCTTTAGAATTTTGACAAGACAAGACAAGACAACTTTATTACATTTTCGCACAATTTTGACCTTTCATTATGGGTATGGATCTTTTCTGGGACACCAAATCTTCAAGTTTCAGGGTAATCTTTAGACTGTGAACAGTCCCTCAATTTTTTAAGGATGAAATCATATGGAGTTTGATCATGAGTGCCATATTGGAAAAAGCTGGGGAGGGGACAAAACTATGATCAAACTCCATAGCCATACAATTTCATGGCAGAAAATAGAGGGTATAATTTATTTTAAATTATTGAAATAAAGTGATAAGTGGTAAGTGGGTATGCCCAAGATATCATGTGATCCCTTGGTGGGCTTTGGAAACTTTGAATCATGGGCTTAGATCATTGATGCCAAGGATACATACTTGTTGTAAGGGTTACCGTATGGCTTAGTAGATATTTCAGAGAACATTTTGGGATCAGTAAGCCTATTAATAACATGTAAAAACTGATCTTTACGACTCAACCAATGGTCTTGTTTTTGATTGCCAAAAATAAATTCAGGGATTGTCTTTTTTTTAATTGTTATGTTCAATCATTGTGATTGGCAAGTTCTAATCCATTTTTTCTGGTTTGTGTAATTTTTACAGTGGGCTAGGGTTGGTTATCACCTTAGTTATGGTCATTGCAAATATGTTGTCATTAGTTGGTTTTAGAAGTTCAGAGGTTGTATAGTATAGAAAGATGGCAGTAGTCATTGATCCAGTCGGTGTCAAGTTTTTTTCTCTTGAGTTTAGTGGTTTAATTAAGATGCTATCAGTAATGAACACTAATTTCTTGATTACAAGCCCTGTACTGATTTCTTAACTACAGAGTTATTTATTTGCAATATGGGTGCTTATTAATTACATTTTGTAATTTCTTTTGATATGTTTTACTGTAAGTATTGATAGCTAGTGATAGCCTGAACTAAATTTTGATGGGGAGGGTTGGTTCGCTCAGATTTAAAGCGAGAAGGAGGTACTATAGGAAAAGAACTGAAACAATGCTTGGTACTAATAATAATAATTATTGTACTTAAAAAAAAAGTTGTAAATATACCTGCAAAAATCTTCTTTCTGAAAAAAGATATTGGCAAAATTTTAAGCTAGTCATCTTCCTTCAAATTTACTTACCTACCTCGTCCCTTCATCCTGCTCGATACCCTGAGAGGTTGTACTGTAGCTTGTGATACCTGCTACAGCTTGCGACATCTCATGATTTGGTTTGATATCATGTGATATTATAATTAGGATATCTATCGTATCGTCGTATTGCACAAGGTACATGTATCCCATAAATTTACCTTGTTATTGTATGTCTTATAACAGCCTTTGGAATTCATTATTGCTTCGGCTCTCCTTACAATATTGGAAGACTGAAGTTTTCTGTTGGTATTTAGTTTTTGCTATTCTGTCATTATGTCAACAGCTTCTTTTACAAAATGCATAAATGATATTGTGCAATTAAGCTGGTATGTCAGAATTGAATTTTGTCATCTCATTGGAATGATAAACTTTTAAAAAAATTGTGCCATTAGGAGTGTTTTTTTTTTAATGTATGCTTAAAATAGACTCATCCGAAATACTTGTGGTTTATCCCCGGCCCTTTAAATGCAAAGATTACTGCTTGTGTGTATGCCCTTCCCAGTAGTAACAAGGGTGTCTTTAATTTCATTTACAGATTCTGTTTATCTCTGGGTTAGCATTGGTAATTGGATTAGAAAGAACTTTCAGATTTTTCTTTCAAAAGCATAAGCTCAAAGGAAGCTCATGTTTTCTTGGTGGAGTGCTGGTTGTTCTGTTTGGATGGCCTCTTATAGGAATGATCATAGAAATTTATGGATTTGTTCTTTTATTTAGGTAAGTAATGAAGGTTGTCATGTAGAATTTGGTCATTTCATGACTGGACCTTTCGACTTTGACACCTTGTACTTGACTTGTTCACATTCAAACCTTAGATTTGTGATAGTTACACAGTCATATGAAATTGAGCTATTTTGAGAAGAGAGGTTTAAAAGCATTTTTTGCAGTTGCTCAAAGGTAGTCCAAGTCACGATATTTGTCTTCTAAGGTGAATGAAAAAAGCAGTATGTTTTTTGGAAGATTACTTCTTTAGGAATATTTTTCTATATATTGAGTTTTGTTTCTTTGTCTTGGTTTTGGCCACCCATTTTTTAGGTTTGGTTATTTGGGAGCACACAACAAAGCTGTTTTTTTTTTTCTGTTTTCAGTACAATTTGATAGAAGTTAGCTGGCTTTTTACTTGTTTTTTAATGTTGAGATAATTATAAGGACATACTCTACATACCAGCTTAGTTTGATTCTGGAGATAATCTGCTTTGTTTATGTCGGCACGTGTGGCCCTTCTTCACTGAATGCCTCATGTAGTGTCAAAGGCTAATGACTTGTGTTTTGGAGTTCATAAAAATTGAAAAACAACAAGGATTAAGTTTCATGTAAAAATTTTGTAACATGCAATGAGTTGTGCAAGAACCAGAGCCAGAAATGATTCCTTTGAAATTTAGTTCTTTGAGGTATAAAAGCAATGCAGTGAAACAAATCCCCACGTTTCAAACATTTCCACATTTTCAGGCATGTATCAATAAACCCAGTTGGCTCCTTTGGACTGTACGTCTTTGAAATCAGACCACATGTTTGTGTTCTGTTTTGGCTTCAGGCAAATGCAACACGAAACTCAATGAGAGTTCATATATTTGAACTGCCGATTAAAGAATGAATATGTGAATGATCAACGCAGTTATGAACACTACTTAAGCAGTAGTGAAAATAAAGCCTGAAAAAACATTCAGGCTTTTATGGGATTTTTATGGGGACCGAGACCCATATTGGTACACCCGTAGGGTTAAAGAGGCTATTCACATAAGACTTCACCCTAACAACATTAAAAGGGACAGTGGAATTGAAATTCCTGAAGCGTGGATGCCCACGATCATACAACACAACAGCCGATCAGTACTAAAATGGACCATTGAGGGAACAATTTCTAGTCTGAACGACAAGGATCGAAATCCTCCAATCAACAACAGCCAAAGCAAGGATCGAAACTCACCAATCATCACCAGCCACGGTGCTTCTTATACTCACACGCAGCCAGTCGACACCATCGCCCGAAGAAGACCAGTAGTATAGCGGTCAAAACGTCGCAATCCACATCTTTGTGACTCAGTCGTGAGACAAAAGATTAACTCGGCTTTTGAAACCATAATGACGAACACCTTTCATAATATTTCCAGGTGTTATTATTCAAAGAAATCCTTGTTGATCAGTGAATTATGCAATTGGGTACAATTGTATGATTTGAAGCCAATTTGCAAAGCCACATTGTTGCATAACTGAATTCGCTGTAGAAATTATTTCCACATGTCAAGTACAATGTACTATAGATGTATAAATTATTAAAGAAACAATTAAATTATAATTATGTATGGAGGACTTATATTCCCTTGTGGTTTATTTTTTTAGTGGTTTCTTTCCTGTTGTTATTAACTTTTTAAGAAGAGTCCCAGTTATTGGAAATATACTCAACTTTCCAGGAATTAGCCAGGTATGTGGTCAAAATTCTATGTTCACTTTGTAGATTTTACAATGTAGGTTACTGATGTTGCATGAAAGTGCACCTAAACCCAAATTATTTTTTCCACTAATAAAATACTTAATTGTACACGTACCTATTCCAAAAAATATTAAGACCTTATTTGCCATTTAGGACTTCTTTATGCACTTACAATAAACTAGCACGACTGAGGCAGAAGGGCGTGAGTCTATTCCTGATTTGATGTCACAAACTGCTTTACATGCATGTTTGCAAAGAATTACTGTAATGCAAACCATGCTCTGTACTAGCTCAACAATGTGGCAGATGGTGGCTAGATTTCATAACTTTTACAGCCTGTAAAAAGTCAAGATTTGGTTTGAAACATGCACGATGTATTTTGAACAGGTGCAAAGATTTATATTAGTGAAAAAAAATATTGGGGGGCTACAGCTGTAGGTGCACTTGAAATGAATACACTTCACATTTTTCTTGGAGCTTTATATTCCATGTCCTATTTTTGCACTCAGTTGTTTGAATGCTGATTAATGTTAAACCATAATTGAAGGGTGTTCTGCAAAAGGGGCGTATATCACTCTGTTGCCATAAAATCCAAAATATCTCCAAACTCACTCTGCTCTGGCATATAGACTAGAAATGGTGTCAGAAATGAAGTTCTGTACTTACTTTGCGATTAGAAAGCTAGGATCCGAAGGATTAGCTTATGACTTTTCCCCAAAACTCAAGAAACAGGAACAAAAGGATCTGATGCATGATTGAGTTCTTTTGTTTGAGTTGGTCCAGTTGTAGGCAAAAGTCATACACTAATTTGCTGAATCCAGGCCTTAAAATCACAAAATAAGTGCAGAACCTCTTTTCTGACACCATAACCAGTCTGTATGCCAAAAGTAGAGTGAGTTTAGAGAGATTTGGATTTTAAGGTAATTCCCCTGAAATAAAAGTGACAATAGATTTTTGTTCAAACTTTGTCCACTGAATATTTATCATATGAGACCTTTAATTTTGAAATAAAAAAGGGGGGTGCCCGTGCTAATTTAGGAGCTTTGAGGCATTGAAAATGCCCCATTTTGTCATTATTTGATGCTTATTGTAATAATGCAATTTAAGTTATTGTCAAATCTTTGTGAACCCAAACTCATGAGAATACCCATTAAACTACAGTCCATACATTACATGTATGTTGGACACAATTAAACATTTTAAGCTTGATCTAGACAGACAGCTGAATCCTTGATTAAAAATTTGAACCAAATTTCGTGACATGGTTACTAAACTGCAAATAGAAAAGATTACAGTTTATCTGCTATTTTCCATATTTATTCAATTTTCAGCGATAGAAATCAGATCAGTCTTTACTCACACAAAGCTTATGATCAGTTGATTACAATGACTGGAAAAAAAGGTGGGGTGCCCATGCTCATTGGTGAGGTACAGCCATTTTTCAACTAACAGAGCTCAATTTCAAGTCAAATCTGCCACGTTTTAAATGTGTGCGGTCACGAGCGCGCACTAAATGACACCATGAATTATGCGCAGTAAGGATGTGCGATGCAAATGTGAGGAATCACCTTAAGGCAAAAAAGTGATATATGCCCCTTTTGTGGAACACTGTTCAATAGACCTTATTCGCTTGTACATTTTGTTTTCCCAATACAGATCATGTGATGGTACTCAGGAGATTTGATCCTTGTCTTGTTCATTGAAAAGAGTGCATGCAGACATATTCATGCTTGCATGCACTCTTTTTAATGAACAAGACAAAGGATCAAATCTCCTGAGTACCATCACATGATCTGTATTGGGAAAACAAAATGTTTACAAGTGAATAAGGTCTATTGAGTTTTAACCTTGCTTGGTAACAGAGAATTGCAAAAAGAAGCAGGTTGATAAATATGCCAGTCCGATGCATTACTTACCGACAAATTCATTGTAGGAACAAAAGTTCCAACACCAAGCTGCAAGATCAACTTTTAAGGTTGTTAGTAACTTTACTTTGACCTTGTTTTATTCATTTCCAGGTAGTCGGCAGATTAGCAGGAGATGGCAGCAACTCCATGGTGTAAATAAAAGATGTAAAGCACAGGATATGTCTGTATGCCTTGTGTTACTGCCATGGGAGACAGGCTCCAGACAGAACAACTACATGCATCTCAGTGTAGCTGCATTGCCAACATTTACGTGAATTTTGTTAACATGAAGAGGTCTAAACAGAGGGAAGCTTGTCCTTCGCCTCTGAGCCACATGAGGACCGTTCAGTTAATCATGCAGTGCAGCTTTTAAGTCAGGCTTCTGGTGTGGCTCCATCACTCCATCACTTGAGTACATTGTACGCCACAAACTTTTCAAAATATTCGTTTTGATTCAAATGTGGTGGTCACTAGCTGTTTCTTTTCACAGTGCCTCAAAATAATTGAAGGAAGTATGTGGAGTTGACTTGACTGATAAAATCACATCAAGGCCAGAAATGACATGTGTAAAATCAGTTCGATTCAAGTTTGAAAGGATTGCATTCAGCAGAAAAAAATTGTATTGCATTATGGCTGCATATGCTTAAACTTGCATAGCTGTGTGACAACTTAATTCACACAGCCATGCAAACATTTACAAATTTACTGTTTTTATAAATAACTTATTAAACAAAAGAAACTTATGTGGACTGGAATTTGTTCTTCACATAACTTGACCCCACGTATTCGTGTCAAGTCCCTGGCTGCCTCCATCTGAAGTGAATTTATTCGCAAATTCCAGCGAGACTATGACCTGTTTACAACTCTGTGTATTGTGTAATTTCAGGCTCCTTCCTTCAGGTATTTGTGGATTTTTTATTTTAGGTCGATACTAAACCTGTATCAACGTGTCATTGGTATTTGTATACATAAATACCGGCGCAATGGAAATATTCAAATTGCCCTTGAAGTGAACAGATCACACGATCAACTGTCCATTTTCTCCAAGACTTGTAATTCAATCCAGACGAAGGCAAAGCGATGGTGTTTTGAACTTGATCTTCAGCCCTCCCGAAGGCCCGGGTGCACGAGAAATAAGTATTGACAGCGAGCTGGAGGCAGACAGGAAGCACAAACGGGTTCAAGACCCTTTGCTGTCTGCCAGTCCATGCCCAGTTCACTCCGTTGGCTTATTATGGTTTATTATGACATGGGCCAAGTCTCTTTATCCGCTTTTAAAAAAAGGACCTTTCCAGCCTTATTACTGGAAACAATTGCACAAATTGCCACCTGTGCAACATACTATTTTGTTGTAATCATTATCAGATGTTAGAATGCTGTTAATGGAATTTTATGTACATTTTAATTTTAATATATATCTTTTACATAGTCTTAGATTAAGAGTTGTTAGATAGGAAAATTGCAATTGTTATTTTATTGCAAATATTGTTATCTTAGATGTCTCCGATTAGTAGGGTACGTGTAGCCGGCTTGAAAGTAAGGCACGTAAATAAAGTTGTTCGTTCATTCATTCGTACCTGCAATCCTTCACCTATAAACTGATAATTCAGTTTTGTCTATTGTTTCTAAGTACCTAGCAAGTTTACTGAAAACAATTTTCTTTGATGTTCAGAATGAAAATGGATTTGTAACTTGAAAAACAAAGACCAACGTAATTTCCAAGTTTTCCTTCTTCTTGAGGAAAAATACAATATTTGCACGCTTTTCTTCTCCACTGAGATATTTAAGCAATAGACCACAAGTTTCTATGCTTTATAGGCTGATAAACCGCGCGAGATGTTGGAATTCGTAAATCATGAGCCGCAGGCGAGTGATTTACGGATTCTTCGAGTGTTCTTCCAGCATCCCAAGTGGTTTATCAGCCTATAAACCATAGAAACTTGTGGTATATTGCTTTTATATAATAATCCATAAGACGCGCAAAACTTTCCATGAGTTACTGGAACAATAAACCATAGCTGCTTGACCAATCATAGCGCACGCATTGATTTTGTTCTTATAAAACTTGTATATCATGTCTGTTCCTACCCGACTCGATTAGTCATGGTATGTTCGGCTGTGACTGTCATTACTAAATTTTCTTTTCATTTTGCAACGTGTTAAAATAATTTTAAATGAATAAAGATCGATTAATTGATTGTTGGGTTGTTGACCTGGAACGAGGGGATATGTGCCATATTACCCTCGTGGCGTGCCCAAGGGCGTATTAAACCCGAGGGCAGGCCACATGCTCATTTGTCGGTTGGTGAGGTTTCGTCAAACAAATGTTCATTACTGAGGCCGCGCAGGACACTTACAACAACAACAACAACAAAGAAGTTTAATTCCACCATCATCGCAGTTAATCTGAATTAATCTCACTTAATTCGTTTAAAGAGTGTGTACTAACCGTGCGACTGATTCTGACGATGAACGGAGTATTTATGAGAAGAGCTTTTACATTCTAAATTTATTTAATACGTTCTGTGTTCGGCGTACTGCTAATTGCACGTGTGATTCAAATCTTGAAGTATAGCTTCTTGCAAATTTTGATACATTAGCGGACTCGTTCGATCTCCGGAGGCGGAAAATACCTGCAATTTTGTGTCCGAGTTATCACGGATATAGAACTTCAGGAACTGATACACCAGGGAGATAAACTAAGGGCCTGTTCACATGGAGGTGGGGGACCCCAGGCAGGTGAGGTCCCCCACCTACCCGTGGTCCAAAAAAGCTAGCCTTCACATGCAACACCGGGGCGCTGGGGTGAGGTTTAAAATGCTATCGCGTGGTCGCTAAGAACGTATATCAACAAAAGAATTCAGAGATAATTACCCGGATGAACCTCACCCCACCCCACCTCCAGCATTCACATGGAGAAAACTCACCCCGGCTAAGCGGGTTACTCGCCCTGGCTGACCGGGTAACCCGCCTCGGTGAGGTACCCCACTTCACATGTAAAAAGAGAGATTGGTAACCCCACCCAGGTGGGGGACCTCACCTGCCTGGGGTTCCGCACCTCCATATGAACAGGCCCTGGTATGCTATACTGTGATGTGACAGAGGCAAAATTGCAAAAAAAAACTTCTAAAAGAAGATCAGGCGCTGCATAGTCTAAGTTTCACAGTTTTACTACAATGGAAGCCAATAACTTTCAAAGAGTCTTGAAATTGAGACATCTGGTTCTGTCACATCACAGTAGAGGTTATCCTTTATCACAAAGTAATAAAATCATTTACCTTACCGCCCTTCTCAATCAGAAAACTCGCACACAAACATTGCTTTTATCCAGTTCTAACTTTAGCAGCCTAAAATATCACCGTAAATCGCGATCCATTTTTAAAAGAGTTTTCCCGTCAATTCGAAATCGATGACGTAGTCTTGAGAGCAATATAGAATGATCTACAGTGTCGAATGCTGCCGAGAGATCGAGTAACAGCAGTGCGACGCATTTACGTTCATCAATGCTACGTAGAATATCAGTTTGCACCTTTACCAGCGTTGTTTCAGTACTATGTCCTTGTTTATAAGCCGATTGGAGAAGTTCGTGCAAATTGATATCATCAAGGTAACAGTTTAGCCTAGCTGCAACCACTTTCTCTGTTGCCTTCGAAATAAATCTTAAATTAGAGATGGGCCTAAAGCTCGGAAAAAGTTCACTATCAAGTGAGGGCTTCTTTAGCTTTGGAGTTAAAAAAAACCCTGATCAAGCGCTGCATAGTCTAAGTTTCACAGTTTTACTACAATGGAAGCCAATAACTTTCAAAGAGTCTTGAAATTGAGACATCTGGTTCTGTCACATCACAGTAGAGGTTATCCTTTATCACAAAGTAATAAAATCATTTACGTTACCGCCCTTCTCAATCAGAAAACTCGCACACAAACATTGCTTTTATCCAGTTCTAACTTTAGCAACCTAAAATATCACCGTAAATCGCGATCCGCCTATAAAACGTCAATCATAATGTAATTTCATTATCAACCAAGATCCCTGTCAAATTTCAGCGGAATCGACCCTCACAATTCAGAGATTTTGAAACTTCGAAATGAAACACCTACTGAAAAGTTTGGCTCATGCATTTAATCATAGGCGAAGTGTCCTGCGCGTCCTTAAATAACGAAAAACTTATTTCCTACTTGGTCCAGTTTTATTTTAAAACATTTTTTTTAATGGCAGATTGTAGGCGACGAGATTTCGACTGTAAACATGTTTTTCTGATTTGCGGTTTTCTGAAATTTTTAAAACAATGCGTAAAAAACGTGTTTTCTTTTCAGGGTCTTTGGAGAGTTCTTACAATTTTAGTGGTTTACTACAAGATGATGTTCCTCGTTTGGAAGCAAGTGGGTCGCAGTTACATGTAGGAAAAGCTGTTTCAGACTTGTTTTCATAACAATTCGATTTCTTCAGCTTTACCGTTGCGAGTTCAAAGTTCGCTTAGTTTTAGGCCCAATGATTTTATTTGACATTTCGTCTGTGTTTGTTTTTTCTTCTTCAGAGCTTACAAGTCAATAATGGGAGACTAAGTCAGTGAGAATATGTTCGGAATATATACAGGGGAATATGAGCAAGGGTTACTGATGTATACTGCATTGTTTTGCTATTTTTATCAGCTATTGTTTCAGCCCGGTACTCCCCAGTTCAGAATCAAAGCCGCCATCAACTTTTCAGACAGTGCATAATGATCAGGGGTTATGCATGTAATATATTCCCCTGACAGAACAAAGAAAACCGAGCCAACTGATAAATAATACTCGATATTTTCAAGTTTAGGCGTTTCAGGAGCCTTTCACTCGTGGTAAAAGAAGACGTTGGCTCTGTCATTTTGATTCTTTTCTCAGGCTCGAGTATTTCAAAGACCATATCAGATTTAGTCTCTCAAGGTTGGGCTCAAAGAGAGAAGGTTTTGTTTTGGTGAAGAAAAGAAATGAGAAAAGACTCCTGCTTTTCGAGACGTTTTCTAAATTTGTAGGACTTCAGTAAGCTTTTCCAAGAAAGAAATTTGTTGACAGTAGTTCCAAGGTGTGGCTGTCATTTTTCCGCTCGAAACAAGGCAAGGATCGAAGAGAAAACCTAGCCCCGTATTATCGTGATTCCATATTCCATTGTCTTAATCTTGACTGCCCTGTCTAAGTAATTTAACAAAGTTAAGCGTTAAACAAAGCCAAATGTTATGCAACTGGGTTGGCTTCCAAAAGTGAGTTTGTTCAGTGTTAAACACTCAAAAATCCTGACTCATCGTCACATCAAAGGTTTCTTTTTAATTTCCCGACTTACGATTCGTTATTCGAAACCTCCGTCTATTCAGAAAGGCCACCAACAATAACACGACAGTATCCGCCAAAACATGACGATAGAGCTGGATACGAAACATCTTTACATCTCAACTGAAGTCAAGGTCAAACAGTCGAAAAACAAGACTATATTATTACGATAAAATCCATCAAAGCTTCAAAGGGAAATATATAACCTTGCTTTAGTGTCTTAGAGACGACCAGCTCATACATTAGAAAAAATAGAAGCGTTTGCATCTTACCATCCAAAGCAGTTTCTTTGTGTGGTCCTTCGTGTCCCTTCGTGTACAGCAAGTGATGAGTCACGTCACAAATGAGAATATAGTAATTTTCGCTTGACCTTACGTACTGGAAAATAGCGATTTGATTTGTTTAGTGCGTAGACTAGACACAAACCCGCGCGGCTATTGGTTGGTTCAGAGAATAGAGTGGTTTCCAGTTGAGCGGCGATAAGTAATTCTCGTTTTGTTTGGTTTTGCATTGCTTCGCTGTGTGATTGGCTGGCAAAACTGCGCCACTTTCTCAACCAATGAGAAGTAAATAAAGTTATGTGCTCTCCGTCTTGTTCACGTTGCTCAAGCAAGTTCATTCTTACAGCACAATCTCGCTCATCAACATCTGAGCATTTTTTACCAAACAATCCGCACTTAATTAATGTTCAAAGTAAGGCCTTTTCACGTGTTGGCATTAAAATATGGAATGGGATTCCAACTAGTCTCAAAAACTCATCCAGCTCTTTAAAAAAAACTATTAGAAATTAATTGAAATTCTAGAAACTGAAAACTCCTATGCCTAGATAGATACCTTAATTAACATGATGAAAGATTAAATTTCCAACTGAAGTTAAGTTTAGTCTGTAGTTAACCTCTTTACATTTCACCTAGACTGTAATGTTTACATGTTTTAGTTCTATCTAATGTTCATTTATTGTTTTTAAAAAATTGTCTAAAATATTCTGTGTACAGTCTGGCTTGCCGTGATTAGATCTTTGCTATTTGCAAGCCAGCCTAGTAATAACTTAAGCGTCTGCTTAAAATAAATTAAACTTGAACTTGAACTTGAAACCAAAACCAATCGTGACTTGCACGCGCGTACTTTCCCGCGCTTTGAGTCGGCTACATGTGATTGCTTCGTGTTCTGATTGGCTCACTGCGCTATTTGAATCTGTTGTGATTGGCTGGAGTAATTGCTTTGGTTTTGGTTTTACGACACTCGATTGAAAAGTGCTCTATGGTGGTAACGCTTGGTAGTCTGCGAGCAGTCTTCGCCTTCTTTTATTTCTATAGCTCGCACTGGATCGAGCGCGCGGCGAGCGACGAGGCCGCGCGAGACGCCGTAATTTAACCGTCAGTTCGCGCCAGTGATCCTAGGGAAACAGTACCACTACTCGCGGTCTAATTTTTTGGCGGCTGAAAGAGCGAACACTTCCGGAAGTCGTTTGTTCAAGATCAAACGAACATCGCCCAGTTATGTTTTCTACAAAAATAAAACAACAACACAATACTCTTAGAACGCGCAGTATTGTTTAATTTGCCTGCGCTAAACTTCGTTGTTTTTTACATCGATATCGACTTGTTGCTGGTTATAATTAGCGCATAGGGCGGTTTTCATTTGAGTGTCGAAAGTAGTTCTCTCTTGGTTTTGTTTTGCTTCATTTCGCTCTGTGAATGGCCAGGAAATTAAAACTCGCGCCACTTTCACAACCAGTAAGAAGCAAATCAAAACCAATCGTGACTTGCAATGGCGCATTTTCCCGCCATTTTCCTGCTTTTAATTGTGATTGGTTCATTGCACTGTTTGCGTCTCTTGCGATTTGCCAGAGTTGATTAGTTTGGTTTTGGTTTCAATTAAAAAGCGCCCCGAGAAACGGCATGTGCTGAAATCCGGAACTGGAGTTACAAAGCTTAGAACTTGAAGCCTAGATTGGCATTTTTATTTCAGTGTACGATGGCCTTACTTAGGCTTTGAGGAAAAATATTCAAAGGAACCCTGTGAACTAAGATTGGTCTTGCGGAGTTGATTTGGCACGAGTCAGTTAATAAACGTGAAAGTGGTGACCCGTGCCCAGCAATAGGGAGTTTAAGAAACGAGGACGGGAACGTCAACGAGAACGTCACCAAACAATAGGTTTAATGGCCAAAAACAATAGCTCTGCACGTGCGTTTTACATTTTGGTACATTTTTTTGCCGTAATCTGCAAAACAAGAACGTGAAATGCAAACTTTTCTTTCTTTTTACTGATTTGCTTTAATGCCGTTCATATAAATTTAGTTCCTGGATAATTCGCCGACATTTTACGAGTTAAACAAATTGGAATAATCGCGAAAGTGCTACAATATCGAGAAAATATATTTTGAAATGACGTTTTCGTTGCCGTCGCGTCCTCGTTTCTTAAACTCCCTAATATTAATCGGAGAACTGATCAGTGGATGATAAGGTAAATCAAGGACCTCCCGTCGGATCAATATTGAATATTTATTATTTTAGTATTAAGTCCCTGAACCCATCTCGATGTCAAAGTAGTTTTCAAAGCAAAAACAAAAAGTACGGTTGAAATTAACTTGTTTCCCCTGTGTGATTGTCTGTCCTTAAATCCCAGTACCGGATATCCCAGCTACGCCTTTAAAACAAGTATGAGAAAAAAGTCTTTTCAAGCCTCACTGCTGGAAACAATTGCACACATTGCCACCTATATAATACTATTTTATTGTAATCATTATCAGATGTTAGAATGCTATTAATGGAATTTTATGTACATTTTAATTTTAATATATATCTTTTACATAGTCTAAGATTAAGAGTTGTTAGATAGGAAAATTGCAATTGTTATTTTATTGCAAATATTGTTATCTTATACTGAAGCTGGGAAAAATGAAAGAGGAAGCTGCTTTTAGAAAGAATCCGAGAATCCGTAAATCACGAGCCACAGGCGAGTGATTTACGAATTCTTCGAGTGTTCTTCCAACATACCGCGTGGTTTATCAGCCAACAAACCATAGAAACTTGTGGTCTATATCTTTTATATAATAATCCATAAGACGCGCAAAATGTCCATGAGTTTACTCATGGGAACAATAAACCATAACTGATTGACCAATCAGAGCGCACGCATTGCTTTTGTTATTATATAAAACATGTATATCATGTCTCTGTTCCTACCCGACTCAATTAGTCATGCTATGTTCGGGTGTGGCTGTCATTACTAAATTTTCTTTTCATTTTGTAACATGTGTTAAAATAATTTCAAATGAATAAAGATCAATTGATTGATTGTTGGGTTGTTGACCTGGAAGGAGGGGATATGTGCCACATTCCCCTCGTGGCGTGCCCAAGGGCGTAACCCGAGGGCAGGCCACATGCTCATTTGTCGGTTGGTGAGGTTTCCTAAAAGAAACAAATGGTCATTACTGAGGCCGCGAAGGACACTTAATCTCACTTAATTCATTTAAAGAGTGTGCACTAACCGTGCGACTGATTCTGACGATGTACGGAGTATTTATGAGAAGAGCTTTTACATTCTAAATTTATTCAATACGTTGTGTGTTCGACGTATTGCTAATTGCACGTGTGATTGAAATCTCGAAGTATAGCTTCTTGCAAATTTTGATACATTAGCGGACTCGTTCGATCTCCGGAGGGGGAAAATACCTGCAATTTTGTGTCCGAGTTATCACGGATATCGAACTTCAGGAACTGATACACCAGGGAGATAAACTTAGTATGCTATACTGTGATGTGACAGAGGCAAAACTGCAGAAACAAACTTAATAATAATAATAATAATAATAATAATAATCTTTATTTATATTTATATGTATGACACGTATGAAATATATATGATAATAATACATGAAAATAATAAATAATAGTAATACCTAAAATATACAAAAGTCTATAACATGAATAACTAATCAAGATAAATATTTACAAGAAAAATAATTCAATAATAATAAAAAGAGTTAAAATGCTTCTTAAAAAGAACGTTTAAAAAGAAATGTTTGGACCTGCTTCTTAAAGGTGCTTAAAAGATTCAGTTTCTCTAATATTGTTAGGAAGGCTGTTCCATAACATAGGTCCATTCACAGAAAAATTGTACCGCGGGACAACGAGGAGTCTTTTGGAGGAAGAACGTAAAGACCTGGTCGGTTCATGTTTAGTGATCATGCCAGATATATAGAGTGGCGCAATGCCGTGGTATGCCTTAGAAACTAGTACTAGGATCTTAAATTCAATTCTGACAGCAACAGGCAACCAGTGGAGTTCTTTAAGTATCGGAGTAATATGTTCAGTCTTCTGAGTGAATGATAATAAAAGGGCAGCAGAGTTCTGTACATATTGAAGTTTTTGAACGAGGTTTTGTGGCAGACCGGATAGTAGCGAATTACAATAATCAAGTCTCAATAATCAAGAATCCAGAGATGGAGACGGTCTGTGATGTGCATGAAGTATCAGCAGCTCTGTCTTATCATTGTTCAATTTGAGCTTGTTGCCCGTCATGATATCAGAGACACAAGCTTCTATTGTTGACCTAACCTCATCAAGAGTGGCGATGTAACTGGAAGGCTGGAAGGACATATAGATTTGCGTATCATCCGCGTAAAAATGATAAAACATATTATGCTCTTTAATAACATCCGCAAGGGGTGCAGTATATAATAAGTATAAGATTGGTCCCAGCACAGATCCTTGTGGAACTCCGTAAAGTAGATCGCGTCCATTCACATACGAACACACATACGAGATACGAACTGACTGCGATTAGTAAGGTATGAGTGTAGCCATTCCCTTCAATTCCAAATCGATGACGTAGTCTTGAGAGCAATATAGAATGATCTACGGTGTTGAATGCTGCCGAGAGATCGAGTAACAGCAGTGCGACGCATTTACGTTCATCAATGCTACGTAGAATATCAGTTTGCACCTTTACCAGCGTTGTTTCAGTACTATGTCCTTGTTTATAAGCCGATTGGAGAAGTTCGTGCAAATTGATATCATCAAGGTAACAGTTTAGCCTAGCTGCAACCACTTTCTCTGTTGCCTTCGAAATAAATCTTAAATTAGAGATGGGCTTAAAGCTCGGAAAAAGTTCACTATCAAGTGAGGGCTTCTTTAGCTTTGGAGTTAAAACACCCTGCTTAAACTTTAAAAAAGAAGATCAAGCGCTGCATAGTCTAACTTTCACAGTTTTACTACAATGGAAGCCAATAACTTTCAAAGAGTCTTGAAACTGAGACAGCTGGTTCTGTCACATCACAGTAGAGGTTATCCTTTATCACAAAGTAATAAAATAATTTACCTTACCGCCCTTCTCAATCAGATAACTCGCACACAAACATTGCTTTTATCCAGTTCTAACTTTAGCAACCTAAAATATCACCGTAAATCGCGATCCGCCTATAAAACGTCAATCATAATGTAATTTCATTATCAACCAAGATCCCTGTCAAATTTCAGCGGAATCGACCCTCACAATTCAGAGATTTTGAAACTTCGAAATGAAACACCTACTGAAAAGTTTGGCTCATGCATTTAATCATAGGCGAAGTGTCCTGCGCGTCCTTAAATAACGAAAAACTTATTTCCTACTTGGTCCAGTTTTCAGTTTAAAACAATTTTTTTAATGGCAGATAGAAGGCCACGAGATTTCGACTGTAAACATGTTTTTCTGATTTGCGGTTTTCTGAAATTTTTACAACAATGCGTAGACAACGTGTTTTCTTTTGAGGGTCTTCGGAGAGTTCTTACAGTTTTAGTGGTTTACTACAAGATCATGTTTCTCGTTTGGAAGCAAGTGGGTCGCAGTTACATGTAGGACAAGCTATTTCAGACTTGTTTTCATAACAATTCGATTTCTTCAGCTTTACCGTTGCGAGTTCAAAGTTCGCTTAGTTTTTATTTGATATTTCGTCTCTGTTTGTTTGTTTCTTCTTTAGCTAGAGCTTACAAGTCAGTAATGGGAGACTAAGTCAAGGGGAATATGTTCGGGGGAATATATGCAGGGGAATATGGTGAGGGGAATATGAGCAAGGGAACTGATATATATTGCATTGTTTTGCTATTTTTATCAGCTATTGTTTCAGCCCGGTACTCCCCAGTTCAGAATCAAAGCCGCCATCAACTTTTCAGACAGTGCATAATGATCAGGGGTTATGCATGTAATATATTCCCTGACAGAACAAAGGAAATCGAGCCAACTGATAAATAATACTCGATATTTTCAAGTTTAGGCGTTTCAGGAGCTTTTCACTCGTGGTAAAAGAAGACGTTAGCTCTGTCATTTTGATTCTTTTCTCAGGCTCGAGCATTTCAAAGTCCAAATCAGATTTAGTCTCTCAAGGTTGGGCTCAAAGAGAGAAGGTTTTGTTTTGGTGAAGAAAAGAAATGAGAAAAGACTCCTGCTTTTCGAGACGTTTTCTAAATTTGTAGGACTTCAGTAAGCTTTTCCAAGAAAGAAATTTGTTGACAGTAGTTCCAAGGTGTGGCTGTCATTTTTTCCCCTCGGAACAAGGCAAGGATCGAAGAGAACCTAGCCCCGTATTATCGTGATTCCATTTCCCATTGTCTTGTCCCATTGTCTTTCCCATTGTCTAAGAAATTTAACAAATTTCAGCGTTAAACAAAACCAAATGATATGCAACTGGGTTGGCTTCCAAAAGTGAGTTTGTTCAGTGTTAAACACTCAAAAATCCTGACTCATCGTCACATCAAAGGTTTCGTTTTAATTTCCCGACTTACGATTCGTTGTTCGAAACCTCCGTCTATTCAGAAAGGCCACCAACAATAACACGACAGTATCCGCCAAAACATGACGATAGAGCTGGATACGAAACATCTTTACACCTCGCCTGAAGTCAAGGTCAAACAGTCGAAAAACAAGACTATGTTTGTTTACGATAAAATCCATCAAAGCTTCAAAGGGAAATATATAACCTTGCTTTAGTGTCTTAGAGACGACCAGCTCATACATTAGAAAAAATAGAAGCGTTTGCATCTCACCGTACCAAGCAGTTTCTTTGTGTGGTCTTTCATGTCCCTTCGTGTACAGCAAGTGATGAGTCACGTCACAAATGAGAATACAGTAATTTTCGCTTGACCTTACGTACTGGAAAATAGCGATTTGATTTGTTTAGTGCGTAGACTAGACACAAACCCGCGCGGCTATTGGTTGGTTCAGAGAATAGAGTGGTTTCCAATTGAGCGGCGATAAGTAATTCTCGTTTTGTTTGGTTTTGCATTGCTTCGCTGTGTGATTGGCTGGCAAAACTGCGCCACTTTCTCAACCAATGAGAAGTAAATAAAGTTATGTGCTCTCCGTCTTGTTCACGTTGCTCAAGCAAGGGAGCGTACAATACCTCTTTTCGTCCTTTTCTCGAAAGGAAAACGTCTACCGCTCCAATTCCTATATTATGAGAAAATTGCTTCGGATGTACGGCATCAGTACTAATTCTGCACCGATTAATATTTCAAATTTATTCTCTAAAATTGCCAGTGTTTATTCTTACAGCACAATCTCGCTCATCAACATCTGAGCATTTTTTTTATCAAACAATCCGCACTTGATGTTCAAAGTAAGGCCTTTTCACGTGTTGGCGTTAAAATCTGGAATGGGATTCCAACTAGTCTAAAAACTCATCCATCTCTTTAAAAAAACTTCCAACAAAAATTTCCAACTGAAGTTAAGTTTAATCTGTAGTTTACCTCTTTACATTTTACCTAGACCGTAATGTTTACATGTTGTAGTTCTATCTAATGTTCATTTATTGTTTTAAAAGAATTGTCTAAAATATTCTGTGTACAGTCTGGCTTGTCGTGATTAGATCTTCGCTATTTGCAAGCCAGCCTAGTAATAACTTAAGTGTCTGCTTTAAATAAATTAAACTTGAACTTGAACTTGAAAAATCGTGACTTGCACGCGCGTACTTTCGCGCTTTGAGTCGGCTACATGTGATTGCTTCGTGTTCTGATTGGCTCACTGCGCTATTTGAATCTGTTGTGATTGGCTGGAGTAATTGCTTTGGTTTTGGTTTTACGATACTCGATTGAAAAGTGTTCTATGGCGGTAACGCTTGGTAGTCTGCGAGCAGTCTTCGCCTTCTTTTATTTCTATAGCTCGCACTGGATCGAGCGCGCGGCAAGCGACGAGGCCGCGCGAGACGCCGTAATTTAACCGTCAGTTCGCGCCAGTGATCCTAGGGAAACAGTACCACTACTCGCAGTCTATTGTCTTAGCGGCTTAAAGTGCGAACACTTCCGGAAGTCGTTTGTTCAAGATCAAACGAACATCGCCCAGTTATGTTTTCTACAAAAATATAACAACAACACAATACTCTTAGAACGCGCAGTATTGTTTAATTTGCCTGCGCTAAACTTCGTTGTTTTTTACATCGATATCGACTTGTTGCTGGTTATAATTAGCGCATAGGGCGGTTTTCATTTGAGTGTCGAAAGTAGTTCTCTCTTGGTTTTGTTTTGCTTCATTTCGCTCTGTGAATGGCCAGGAAATTAAAACTCGCGCCACTTTCACAACCAGTGAGAAGCATATCAAAACCAATCGTGACTTGCACTGGCGCATTTTCCCGCCATTTTCCTACTTTTAATTGTGATTGGTTCATTGCACTGTTTGCGTCTCTTGCGATTTGCCAGAGTTGATTAGTTTGGTTTTGGTTTCAATTAAAAAGCGCCCAGAGAAACGGCATGTGCTGAAATCCGGAACTGGAGTTACAAAGCTTAGAACTTGAAGCCTAGATTGGCATTTTTATTTCAGTGTACAATGGCCTTACTTAGGCTTTGAGGAAAAAAATTCAAAGGAACCCTGTGAACTAAGATTGGTCTTGCGGAGTTGATTTGGCACGAGTCAGTTAATAAACGTGAAAGTGGTGACCCGTGCCCAGCAATAGGGAGTTTAAGAAACGAGGACGGGAACGTCAACGAGAACGTCACCAAACAATAGGTTTAATGGCCAAAAACAATAGCTCTGCACGTGCGTTTTACATTTTGGTACATTTTTTTTGCCGTAATCTGCAAAACAAGAACGTGAAATGCAAACTTTTCTTTGTTTTCACTGATTTGCTTTAATGCCGTTCATATAAATTTAGTTCCTGGATAATTCGCCGACATTTTACGAGTTAAACAAATTGGAATAATCGCGAAAGTGCTACAATATCGAGAAGATATATTTTGAAATGACGTTTTCGTTGCCGTCGCGTCCTCGTTTCTTAAACTCCCTAATATTAATCGGAGAACTGATCAGTGGATGATAAGGTAAATCAAGGACCTCCCGTCGGATCAATATTGAATATTTATTATTTTAGTATTAAGTCCCTGAACCCATCTCGATGTCAAAGTAGTTTTCAAAGCGAAAACAAAAAGTACGGTTGAAATTAACTTGTTTCCCTGTGTGATTGTCTGTCCTTAAATCCCAGTACCGGATATCCCAGCTACGCCTTTAAAACAAGTATGAGAAAAAAGTCTTTTCAAGCCTCACTGCTGGAAACAATTGCACACATTGCCACCTATACAATACTATTTTATTGCAATCATTATCAGATGTTAGAATGCTATTAATGGAATTTTATGTACATTTTAATTTTAATATATATCTTTTACATAGTCTAAGATTAAGAGTTGTTAGATAGGAAAATTGCAATTGTTATTTTATTGTAAATATTGTTATCTTATACTGAAGTTGGGAAAAATGAAAGAGGAAGCTGCTTTTAGAAAGAATCCGAGAATCCGTAAATCACGAGCCACAGGCGAGTGATTTACGAATTCTTCGAGTGTTCTTCCAACATACCGCGTGGTTTATCAGCCAACAAACCATAGAAACTTGTGGTCTATTGCTTTTATATAATAATCCATAAGACGCGCAAAATGTCCATGAGTTTACTCATGGGAACAATAAACCATAACTGATTGACCAATCAGAGCGCACGCATTGCTTTTGTTATTATATAAAACATGTATATCATGTCTCTGTTCCTACCCGACTCAATTAGTCATGCTATGTTCGGGTGTGGCTGTCATTACTAAATTTTCTTTTCATTTTGTAACATGTGTTAAAATAATTTCAAATGAATAAAGATCAATTGATTGATTGTTGGGTTGTTGACCTGGAAGGAGGGGATATGTGCCACATTCCCCTCGTGGCGTGCCCAAGGGCGTAACCCGAGGGCAGGCCACATGCTCATTTGTCGGTTGGTGAGGTTTCCTAAAAGAAACAAATGGTCATTACTGAGGCCGCGAAGGACACTTAATCTCACTTAATTCATTTAAAGAGTGTGCACTAACCGTGCGACTGATTCTGACGATGTACGGAGTATTTATGAGAAGAGCTTTTACATTCTAAATTTATTCAATACGTTGTGTGTTCGACGTATTGCTAATTGCACGTGTGATTGAAATCTCGAAGTATAGCTTCTTGCAAATTTTGATACATTAGCGGACTCGTTCGATCTCCGGAGGGGGAAAATACCTGCAATTTTGTGTCCGAGTTCACACGGATCTAGAACTTCAGGAACTGATACACCAGGGAGATAAACTTAGTATGCTATACTGTGATGTGACAGAGGCAAAACTGCAGAAACAAACTTAATAATAATAATAGTAATAATAATAATCTTTATTTATATTTATATGTATGACACGTATGAAATATATATGATAATAATACATAAAAATAATAAATAATAGTAATACCTAAAATATACAAAAGTCTATAACATGAATAACTAATCAAGATAAATATTTACAAGAAAAATAATTCAATAATAATAAAAAGAGTTAAAATGCTTCTTAAAAAGAACGTTTAAAAAGAAATGTTTGGACCTGCTTCTTAAAGGTGCTTAAAAGATTCAGTTTCTCTAATATTGTTAGGAAGGCTGTTCCATAACATAGGTCCATTCACAGAAAAATTGTACCGCGGGACAACGAGGAGTCTTTTGGAGGAAGAACGTAAAGACCTGGTCGGTTCATGTTTAGTGATCATGCCAGATATATAGAGTGGCGCAATGCCGTGGTATGCCTTAGAAACTAGTACTAGGATCTTAAATTCAATTCTGACAGCAACAGGCAACCAGTGGAGTTCTTTAAGTATCGGAGTAATATGTTCAGTCTTCTGAGTGAATGATAATAAAAGGGCAGCAGAGTTCTGTACATATTGAAGTTTTTGAACGAGGTTTTGTGGCAGACCGGATAGTAGCGAATTACAATAATCAAGTCTCAATAATCAAGAATCCAGAGATGGAGACGGTCTGTGATGTGCATGAAGTATCAGCAGCTCTGTCTTATCATTGTTCAATTTGAGCTTGTTGCCCGTCATGATATCAGAGACACAAGCTTCTATTGTTGACCTAACCTCATCAAGAGTGGCGATGTAACTGGAAGGCTGGAAGGACATATAGATTTGCGTATCATCCGCGTAAAAATGATAAAACATATTATGCTCTTTAATAACATCTGCAAGGGGTGCAGTATATAATAAGTATAAGATTGGTCCCAGCACAGATCCTTGTGGAACTCCGTAAAGTAGATCGCGTCCATTCACATACGAACACACATACGAGATACGAACTGACTGCGATTAGTAAGGTATGAGTGTAGCCATTCCCTTCAATTCCAAATCGATGACGTAGTCTTGAGAGCAATATAGAATGATCTACGGTGTTGAATGCTGCCGAGAGATCGAGTAACAGCAGTGCGACGCATTTACGTTCATCAATGCTACGTAGAATATCAGTTTGCACCTTTACCAGCGTTGTTTCAGTACTATGTCCTTGTTTATAAGCCGATTGGAGAAGTTCGTGCAAATTGATATCATCAAGGTAACAGTTTAGCCTAGCTGCAACCACTTTCTCTGTTGCCTTCGAAATAAATCTTAAATTAGAGATGGGCCTAAAGCTCGGAAAAAGTTCACTATCAAGTGAGGGCTTCTTTAGCTTTGGAGTTAAAACACCCTGCTTAAACTTTAAAAAAGAAGATCAAGCGCTGCATAGTCTAACTTTCACAGTTTTACTACAATGGAAGCCAATAACTTTCAAAGAGTCTTGAAATTGAGACATCTGGTTCTGTCACATCACAGTAGAGGTTATCCTTTATCACAAAGTAATAAAATCATTTACGTTACCGCCCTTCTCAATCAGAAAACTCGCACACAAACATTGCTTTTACCCAGTTCTAACTTTAGCAACCTAAAATATCACCGTAAATCGCGATCCGCCTATAAAACGTCAATCATAATGTAATTTCATTATCAACCAAGATCCCTGTCAAATTTCAGCGGAATCGACCCTCACAATTCAGAGATTTTGAAACTTCGAAATGAAACACCTACCGAAAAGTTTGGCTCATGCATTTAATCATAGGCGAAGTGTCCTGCGCGTCCTTAAATAACGAAAAACTTATTTCCTACTTGGTCCAGTTTTCAGTTTAAAACAATTTTTTTAATGGCAGATAGAAGGCCACGAGATTTCGACTGTAAACATGTTTTTCTGATTTGCGGTTTTCTGAAATTTTTACAACAATGCGTAGACAACGTGTTTTCTTTTGAGGGTCTTCGGAGAGTTCTTACAGTTTTAGTGGTTTACTACAAGATCATGTTTCTCGTTTGGAAGCAAGTGGGTCGCAGTTACATGTAGGACAAGCTATATCAGACTTGTTTTCATAACAATGTTGTGCCGCGTAGCACTAGCAACACAATCGCAGTCGCAGAGTAACGGTAGATCTAATCCGGAGGTCGTGGGTTCGATTCCCACCGAGGTCAAAAGATTTTTCTTTGCCTCGTGTGGTTCCCTGTTTCCCTTTACTAGGGCTAACGCCCAGTGGGTTATTCATGGTTTAAGTAGCACTTTAATTTACACTTCAGAGTTAATTCTCTATTCCACTATTTGTTTTCATAACAATTCGATTTCTTCAGCTTTACCGTTGCGAGTTCAAAGTTCGGTTAGTTTTTATTTGATATTTCGTCTCTGTTTGTTTGTTTCTTCTTTAGCTAGAGCTTACAAGTCAGTAATGGGAGACTAAGTCAAGGGGAATATGTTCGGGGAATATATGCACGGGAATATGATGAGGGGAATATGAGCAAGGGAACTGATATATACTGCATTGTTTTGCTATTTTTATCAGCTATTGTTTCATCCCGGTACTCCCCAGTTCAGAATCAAAGCCGCCATCAACTTTTCAGACAGTGCATAATGATCAGGGGTTATGCATGTAATATATTCCCCTGACAGAAAAAAGAAAACCGAGCCAACTGATAAATAATACTCGATATTTTCAAGTTTAGGCGTTTCAGGAGCCTTTCACTCGTGGTAAAAGAAGACGTTGGCTCTGTCATTTTGATTCTTTTCTCAGGCTCGAGTATTTCAAAGACCATATCAGATTTAGTCTCTCAAGGTTGGGCTCAAAGAGAGAAGGTTTTGTTTTGGTGAAGAAAAGAAATGAGAAAAGACTCCTGCTTTTCGAGACGTTTTCTAAATTTGTAGGACTTCAGTAAGCTTTTCCAAGAAAGAAATTTGTTGACAGTAGTTCCAAGGTGTGGCTGTCATTTTTCGCTCGAAACAAGGCAAGGATCGAAGAGAAAACCTAGCCCCGTATTATCGTGATTCCATATTCCATTGTCTTAATCTTGACTGCCCTGTCTAAGTAATTTAACAAAGTTAAGCGTTAAACAAAGCCAAATGTTATGCAACTGGGTTGGCTTCCAAAAGTGAGTTTGTTCAGTGTTAAACACTCACAAATCCTGACTCATCGTCACATCAAAGGTTTCTTTTTAATTTCCCGACTTACGATTCGTTATTCGAAACCTCCGTCTATTCAGAAAGGCCACCAACAATAACACGACAGTATCCGCCAAAACATGACGATAGAGCTGGATACGAAACATCTTTACATCTCGCCTGAAGTCAAGGTCAAACAGTCGAAAAACAAGACTATATTATTACGATAAAATCCATCAAAGCTTCAAAGGGAAATATATAACCTTGCTTTAGTGTCTTAGAGACGACCAGCTCATACATTAGAAAAAATAGAAGCGTTTGCATCTTACCATCCAAAGCAGTTTCTTTGTGTGGTCCTTCGTGTCCCTTCGTGTACAGCAAGTGATGAGTCACGTCACAAATGAGAATATAGTAATTTTCGCTTGACCTTACGTACTGGAAAATAGCGATTTGATTTGTTTAGTGCGTAGACTAGACACAAACCCGCGCGGCTATTGGTTGGTTCAGAGAATAGAGTGGTTTCCAATTGAGCGGCGAAAGTAATTCTCGTTTTGTTTGGTTTTGCATTGCTTCGCTGTGTGATTGGCTGGCAAAACTGTGCCACTTTCTCAACCAATGAGAAGTAAATAAAGTTATGTGCTCTCCGTCTTGTTCACGTTACTCAAGCAAGGGAGCGTACAATACTCCTTTTCGTCCTTTTCTTGAAAGGAAAACGTCTACCGCTCCAATTCCTATATTATGAGAAAATTGCTTCGGATGTACGGCATCAGTACTAATTCTGCACCGATTAATATTTCAAATTTATTCTCTAAAATTGCCAGTGTTCATTCTTACAGCACAATCTCGCTCATCAACATCTGAGCATTTTTTACCAAACAATCCGCACTTAATTAATGTTCAAAGTAAGGCCTTTTCACGTGTTGGCATTAAAATATGGAATGGGATTCCAACTAGTCTCAAAAACTCATCCAGCTCTTTAAAAAAAACTATTAGAAATTAATTGAAATTCTAGAAACTGAAAACTCGTATGCCGAGATAGATACCTTAATTAACATGATGAAAGATTAAATTTCCAACTGAAGTTAAGTTTAGTCTGTAGTTAACCTCTTTACATTTCACCTAGACTGTAATGTTTACATGTTTTAGTTCTATCTAATGTTCATTTATTGTTTTTAAAAAATTGTCTAAAATATTCTGTGTACAGTCTGGCTTGCCGTGATTAGATCTTTGCTATTTGCAAGCCAGCCTAGTAATAACTTAAGCGTCTGCTTAAAATAAATTAAACTTGAACTTGAACTTGAAACCAAAACCAATCGTGACTTGCACGCGCGTACTTTCCCGCGCTTTGAGTCGGCTACATGTGATTGCTTCGTGTTCTGATTGGCTCACTGCGCTATTTGAATCTGTTGTGATTGGCTGGAGTAATTGCTTTGGTTTTGGTTTTACGACACTCGATTGAAAAGTGCTCTATGGCGGTAACGCTTGGTAGTCTGCGAGCAGTCTTCGCCTTCTTTTATTTCTATAGCTCGCACTGGATCGAGCGAGCGGCGAGCGACGAGGCCGCGCGAGACGCCGTAATTTAACCGTCAGTTCGCGCCAGTGATCCTAGGGAAACAGTACCACTACTCGCGGTCTAATTTTTTGGCGGCTGAAAGAGCGAACACTTCCGGAAGTCGTTTGTTCAAGATCAAACGAACATCGCCCAGTTATGTTTTCTACAAAAATATAACAACAACACAATACTCTTAGAACGCGCAGTATTGTTTAATTTGCCTGCGCTAAACTTCGTTGTTTTTTACATCGATATCGACTTGTTGCTGGTTATAATTAGCGCATAGGGCGGTTTTCATTTGAGTGTCGAAAGTAGTTCTCTCTTGGTTTTGTTTTGCTTCATTTCGCTCTGTGAATGGCCAGGAAATTAAAACTCGCGCCACTTTCACAACGAGTAAGAAGCATATCAAAACCAATCGTGACTTGCACTGGCGCATTTTCCCGCCATTTTCCTACTTTTAATTGTGATTGCTTCATTGCATTGTTTGCGTCTCTTGCGATTTGCCAGAGTTGATTAGTTTGGTTTTGGTTTCAATTAAAAAGCGCCCAGAGAAACGGCATGTGCTGAAATCCGGAACTGGAGTTACAAAGCTTAGAACTTGAAGCCTAGATTGGCATTTTTATTTCAGTGTACAATGGCCTTACTTAGGCTTTGAGGAAAAAATTCAAAGGAACCCTGTGAACTAAGATTGGTCTTGCGGAGTTGATTTGGCACGAGTCAGTTAATAAACGTGAAAGTGGTGACCCGTTCCCAGAAATAGGGAGTTTAAGAAACGAGGACGGGAACGTCAACGAGAACGTCACCAAACAATAGGTTTAATGGCCAAAAACAATAGCTCTGCACGTGCGTTTTACATTTTGGTACATTTTTTTGCCGTAATCTGCAAAACAAGAACGTGAAATGCAAACTTTTCTTTCTTTTTACTGATTTGCTTTAATGCCGTTCATATAAATTTAGTTCCTGGATAATTCGCCGACATTTTACGAGTTAAACAAATTGGAATAATCGCGAAAGTGCTACAATATCGAGAAGATATATTTTGAAATGACGTTTTCGTTGCCGTCGCGTCCTCGTTTCTTAAACTCCCTAATATTAATCGGAGAACTGATCAGTGGATGATAAGGTAAATCAAGGACCTCCCGTCGGATCAATATTGAATATTTATTATTTTAGTATTAAGTCCCTGAACCCATCTCGATGTCAAAGTAGTTTTCAAAGCGAAAACAAAAAGTACGGTTGAAATTAACTTGTTTCCCCTGTGTGATTGTCTGTCCTTAAATCCCAGTACCGGATATCCCAGCTACGCCTTTAAAACAAGTATGAGAAAAAAGTCTTTTCAAGCCTCACTGCTGGAAACAATTGCACACATTGCCACCTATATAATACTATTTTATTGCAATCATTATCAGATGTTAGAATGCTATTAATGGAATTTTATGTACATTTTAATTTTAATATATATCTTTTACATAGTCTAAGATTAAGAGTTGTTAGATAGGAAAATTGCAATTGTTATTTTATTGTAAATATTTTTATCTTATACTGAAGCTGGGAAAAATGAAAGAGGAAGCTGCTTTTAGAAAGAACCGAGAATCCGTAAATCACGAGCCACAGGCGAGTGATTTACGAATTCTTCGAGTGTTCTTCCAACATACCGCGTGGTTTATCAGCCAACAAACCATAGAAACTTGTGGTCTATTGCTTTTATATAATAATCCATAAGACGCGCAAAATTTCCATGAGTTTACTCATGGGAACAATAAACCATAACTGATTGACCAATCAGAGCGCACGCATTGCTTTTGTTATTATATAAAACATGTATATCATGTCTCTGTTCCTACCCGACTCAATTAGTCATGCTATGTTCGGGTGTGGCTGTCATTACTAAATTTTCTTTTCATTTTGTAACATGTGTTAAAATAATTTCAAATGAATAAAGATCAATTGATTGATTGTTGGGTTGTTGACCTGGAAGGAGGGGATATGTGCCACATTCCCCTCGTGGCGTGCCCAAGGGCGTAACCCGAGGGCAGGCCACATGCTCATTTGTCGGTTGGTGAGGTTTCCTAAAAGAAACAAATGGTCATTACTGAGGCCGCGAAGGACACTTAATCTCACTTAATTCATTTAAAGAGTGTGCACTAACCGTGCGACTGATTCTGACGATGTACGGAGTATTTATGAGAAGAGCTTTTACATTCTAAATTTATTCAATACGTTGTGTGTTCGACGTATTGCTAATTGCACGTGTGATTGAAATCTCGAAGTATAGCTTCTTGCAAATTTTGATACATTAGCGGACTCGTTCGATCTCCGGAGGGGAAAATACCTGCAATTTTGTGTCCGAGTTATCACGGATCTAGAACTTCAGGAACTGATACACCAGGGAGATAAACTTAGTATGCTATACTGTGATGTGACAGAGGCAAAACTGCAGAAACAAACTTAATAATAATAATAATAATAATAATCTTTATTTATATTTATATGTATGACACGTATGAAATATATATGATAATAATACATGAAAATAATAAATAATAGTAATACCTAAAATATACAAAAGTCTATAACATGAATAACTAATCAAGATAAATATTTACAAGAAAAATAATTCAATAATAATAAAAAGAGTTAAAATGCTTCTTAAAAAGAACGTTTAAAAAGAAATGTTTGGACCTGCTTCTTAAAGGTGCTTAAAAGATTCAGTTTCTCTAATATTGTTAGGAAGGCTGTTCCATAACATAGGTCCATTCACAGAAAAATTGTACCGCGGGACAACGAGGAGTCTTTTGGAGGAAGAACGTAAAGACCTGGTCGGTTCATGTTTAGTGATCATGCCAGATATATAGAGTGGCGCAATGCCGTGGTATGCCTTAGAAACTAGTACTAGGATCTTAAATTCAATTCTGACAGCAACAGGCAACCAGTGGAGTTCTTTAAGTATCGGAGTAATATGTTCAGTCTTCTGAGTGAATGATAATAAAAGGGCAGCAGAGTTCTGTACATATTGAAGTTTTTGAACGAGGTTTTGTGGCAGACCGGATAGTAGCGAATTACAATAATCAAGTCTCAATAATCAAGAATCCAGAGATGGAGACGGTCTGTGATGTGCATGAAGTATCAGCAGCTCTGTCTTATCATTGTTCAATTTGAGCTTGTTGCCCGTCATGATATCAGAGACACAAGCTTCTATTGTTGACCTAACCTCATCAAGAGTGGCGATGTAACTGGAAGGCTGGAAGGACATATAGATTTGCGTATCATCCGCGTAAAAATGATAAAACATATTATGCTCTTTAATAACATCCGCAAGGGGTGCAGTATATAATAAGTATAAGATTGGTCCCAGCACAGATCCTTGTGGAACTCCGTAAAGTAGATCGCGTCCATTCACATACGAACACACATACGAGATACGAACTGACTGCGATTAGTAAGGTATGAGTGTAGCCATTCCCTTCAATTCCAAATCGATGACGTAGTCTTGAGAGCAATATAGAATGATCTACGGTGTTGAATGCTGCCGAGAGATCGAGTAACAGCAGTGCGACGCATTTACGTTCATCAATGCTACGTAGAATATCAGTTTGCACCTTTACCAGCGTTGTTTCAGTACTATGTCCTTGTTTATAAGCCGATTGGAGAAGTTCGTGCAAATTGATATCATCAAGGTAACAGTTTAGCCTAGCTGCAACCACTTTCTCTGTTGCCTTCGAAATAAATCTTAAATTAGAGATGGGCCTAAAGCTCGGAAAAAGTTCACTATCAAGTGAGGCCTTCTTTAACTTTGGAGTTAAAACACCCTGCTTAAACTTTAAAAAAGAAGATCAAGCGCTGCATAGTCTAACTTTCACAGTTTTACTACAATGGAAGCCAATAACTTTCAAAGAGTCTTGAAACTGAGACAGCTGGTTCTGTCACATCACAGTAGAGGTTATCCTTTATCACAAAGTAATAAAATAATTTACCTTACCGCCCTTCTCAATCAGATAACTCGCACACAAACATTGCTTTTATCCAGTTCTAACTTTAGCAACCTAAAATATCACCGTAAATCGCGATCCGCCTATAAAACGTCAATCATAATGTAATTTCATTATCAACCAAGATCCCTGTCAAATTTCAGCGGAATCGACCCTCACAATTCAGAGATTTTGAAACTTCGAAATGAAACACCTACCGAAAAGTTTGGCTCATGCATTTAATCATAGGCGAAGTGTCCTGCGCGTCCTTAAATAACGAAAAACTTATTTCCTACTTGGTCCAGTTTTCAGTTTAAAACAATTTTTTTAATGGCAGATAGAAGGCCACGAGATTTCGACTGTAAACATGTTTTTCTGATTTGCGGTTTTCTGAAATTTTTACAACAATGCGTAGACAACGTGTTTTCTTTTGAGGGTCTTCGGAGAGTTCTTACAGTTTTAGTGGTTTACTACAAGATCATGTTTCTCGTTTGGAAGCAAGTGGGTCGCAGTTACATGTAGGACAAGCTATTTCAGACTTGTTTTCATAACAATTCGATTTCTTCAGCTTTACCGTTGCGAGTTCAAAGTTCGCTTAGTTTTTATTTGATATTTCGTCTCTGTTTGTTTGTTTCTTCTTTAGCTAGAGCTTACAAGTCAGTAATGGGAGACTAAGTCAAGGGGAATATGTTCGGGGGAATATATGCAGGGGAATATGGTGAGGGGAATATGAGCAAGGGAACTGATATATATTGCATTGTTTTGCTATTTTTATCAGCTATTGTTTCAGCCCGGTACTCCCCAGTTCAGAATCAAAGCCGCCATCAACTTTTCAGACAGTGCATAATGATCAGGGGTTATGCATGTAATATATTCCCCTGACAGAACAAAGGAAATCGAGCCAACTGATAAATAATACTCGATATTTTCAAGTTTAGGCGTTTCAGGAGCTTTTCACTCGTGGTAAAAGAAGACGTTAGCTCTGTCATTTTGATTCTTTTCTCAGGCTCGAGCATTTCAAAGTCCAAATCAGATTTAGTCTCTCAAGGTTAGACTCAAAGAGAGAAGGTTTTGTTTTGGTGAAGAAAAGAAATGAGAAAAGACTCCTGCTTTTCGAGACGTTTTCTAAATTTGTAGGACTTCAGTAAGCTTTTCCAAGAAAGAAATTTGTTGACAGTAGTTCCAAGGTGTGGCTGTCATTTTTTCCCCTCGGAACAAGGCAAGGATCGAAGAGAACCTAGCCCCGTATTATCGTGATTCCATTTCCCATTGTCTTGTCCCATTGTCTTTCCCATTGTCTAAGAAATTTAACAAATTTCAGCGTTAAACAAAACCAAATGATATGCAACTGGGTTGGCTTCCAAAAGTGAGTTTGTTCAGTGTTAAACACTCAAAAATCCTGACTCATCGTCACATCAAAGGTTTCGTTTTAATTTCCCGACTTACGATTCGTTGTTCGAAACCTCCGTCTATTCAGAAAGGCCACCAACAATAACACGACAGTATCCGCCAAAACGTGACGATAGAGCTGGATACGAAACATCTTTACACCTCGCCTGAAGTCAAGGTCAAACAGTCGAAAAACAAGACTATGTTTGTTTACGATAAAATCCATCAAAGCTTCAAAGGGAAATATATAACCTTGCTTTAGTGTCTTAGAGACGACCAGCTCATACATTAGAAAAAATAGAAGCGTTTGCATCTCACCGTACCAAGCAGTTTCTTTGTGTGGTCTTTCATGTCCCTTCGTGTACAGCAAGTGATGAGTCACGTCACAAATGAGAATACAGTAATTTTCGCTTGACCTTACGTACTGGAAAATAGCGATTTGATTTGTTTAGTGCGTAGACTAGACACAAACCCGCGCGGCTATTGGTTGGTTCAGAGAATAGAGTGGTTTCCAATTGAGCGGCGATAAGTAATTCTCGTTTTGTTTGGTTTTGCATTGCTTCGCTGTGTGATTGGCTGGCAAAACTGCGCCACTTTCTCAACCAATGAGAAGTAAATAAAGTTATGTGCTCTCCGTCTTGTTCACGTTGCTCAAGCAAGGGAGCGTACAATACCTCTTTTCGTCCTTTTCTCGAAAGGAAAACGTCTACCGCTCCAATTCCTATATTATGAGAAAATTGCTTCGGATGTACGGCATCAGTACTAATTCTGCACCGATTAATATTTCAAATTTATTCTCTAAAATTGCCAGTGTTTATTCTTACAGCACAATCTCGCTCATCAACATCTGAGCATTTTTTTTATCAAACAATCCGCACTTAATGTTCAAAGTAAGGCCTTTTCACGTGTTGGCGTTAAAATCTGGAATGGGATTCCAACTAGTCTAAAAAACTCATCCATCTCTTTAAAAAAAAACTTCCAACAAAAATTTCCAACTGAAGTTAAGTTTAATCTGTAGTTTACGTCTTTACATTTTACCTAGACCGTAATGTTTACATGTTGTAGTTCTATCTAATGTTCATTTATTGTTTTAAAAGAATTGTCTAAAATATTCTGTGTACAGTCTGGCTTGTCGTGATTAGATCTTCGCTATTTGCAAGCCAGCCTAGTAATAACTTAAGTGTCTGCTTTAAATAAATTAAACTTGAACTTGAACTTGAAAAATCGTGACTTGCACGCGCGTACTTTCGCGCTTTGAGTCGGCTACATGTGATTGCTTCGTGTTCTGATTGGCTCACTGCGCTATTTGAATCTGTTGTGATTGGCTGGAGTAATTGCTTTGGTTTTGGTTTTACGATACTCGATTGAAAAGTGTTCTATGGCGGTAACGCTTGGTAGTCTGCGAGCAGTCTTCGCCTTCTTTTATTTCTATAGCTCGCACTGGATCGAGCGCGCGGCAAGCGACGAGGCCGCGCGAGACGCCGTAATTTAACCGTCAGTTCGCGCCAGTGATCCTAGGGAAACAGTACCACTACTCGCAGTCTATTGTCTTAGCGGCTTAAAGTGCGAACACTTCCGGAAGTCGTTTGTTCAAGATCAAACGAACATCGCCCAGTTATGTTTTCTACAAAAATATAACAACAACACAATACTCTTAGAACGCGCAGTATTGTTTAATTTGCCTGCGCTAAACTTCGTTGTTTTTTACATCGATATCGACTTGTTGCTGGTTATAATTAGCGCATAGGGCGGTTTTCATTTGAGTGTCGAAAGTAGTTCTCTTTTGCTTTTGTTTTGCTTCACTTCGCTCTGTGAATGGCCAGGAAATTAAAACTCGCGCCACTTTCACAACCAGTAAGAAGCAAATCAAAACCAATCGTGACTTGCACTGGCGCATTTTCCCGCCATTTTCCTACTTTTAATTGTGATTGCTTCATTGCATTGTTTGCGTCTCTTGCGATTTGCCAGAGTTGATTAGTTTGGTTTTGGTTTCAATTAAAAAGCGCCCCGAGAAACGGCATGTGCTGAAATCCGGAACTGGAGTTACAAAGCTTAGAACTTGAAGCCTAGATTGGCATTTTTATTTCAGTGTACGATGGCCTTACTTAGGCTTTGAGGAAAAAAATTCAAAGGAACCCTGTGAACTAAGATTGGTCTTGCGGAGTTGATTTGGCACGAGTCAGTTAATAAACGTGAAAGTGGTGACCCGTGCCTTTAAGAAACTAGGACGCGACGGCAACGAAAACGTCATTTCAAACTATATCCTCTCGTTATTGTAGCACTTTCGCGATTATTCCAATGTGTTCAACTTGTAAAATGTCGGCGAACTATTCAGGAACTAAATTTCCATGACCGGCGTTGAAGTAAAGGAAAAGAAAGAAAAATTTGCATCATGTGCTCACGTGCTCGCCAAAACTTCAAATTTGGTCATTTCACGTTGTTGTTGAGAACGTGAGCCATGATGGCAAATTTTTCTTTCTTTTTCTTTACTTTAACGCCGCTCATAGAAATTTAGTTCCTGGATAGTTCGCCGACATTTTACAAGATGAACAAATTGGAATAATTGGGAAAGTGCTTTAATAAAGAGAAGGTATATTTTGAAATGACGTTTTCGTTGCCGTCGCGTCCTCGTTTCTTAAACTTTTTTAAACTCCCTATTAGGGAGTTTAAGAAACGAGGACGGGAACGTCAACGAGAACGTCACCAAACAATAGGTTTAATGGCCAAAAACAATAGCTCTGCACGTGCGTTTTACATTTTGGTACATTTTTTTTGCCGTAATCTGCAAAACAAGAACGTGAAATGCAAACTTTTCTGTCTTTTTATTTGCTTTAATGCTGTTCATATAAATTTAGTTCCTGGATAATTCGCCGACATTTTACGAGTTAAACAAATTGGAATAATCGCGAAAGTGCTACAATATCGAGAAAATATATTTTGAAATGACGTTTTCGTTGCCGTCGCGTCCTCGTTTCTTAAACTCCCTAATATTAATCGGAGAACTGATCAGTGGATGATAAGGTAAATCAAGGACCTCCCGTCGGATCAATATTGAATATTTATTATTTTAGTATTAAGTCCCTGAACCTATCTCGATGTTAAGGTAGTTTTCAAAACAAAAACAAGAAATACGGTTAAAATTAATTTTTTTCCCTGTGTGATTGTCTGTCCTTAAATCCCAGTAAGGGATATCCCAGCTCATGAACGAGTGCGACTCGGAGTGATTTAGAGAAAGTCGGCACTTGTGTAGCCTCCAACGCAGTCGTTTTTAGGGGACTCGTATTTCACCTCTTTCCCTAAAAACGACTGCGTGGGAGGCTAGCACTTGTGGGTTTCGCCAACAATATAACGTCGACTAAGGACTTGACGCGCGGTAGTCAAGGTGAAACAACAGGCGGTTAATTGAAGGAGCGGTCTGCACAATATCGGTATCCAGTTGTCGCCACGCAAACTATCAAATCAGACATAGTTCTGTCAGGTACCAAAACGGGATCGAAACAATATTTAAGAACATATACCGAAGGAGCTGGTGTCCCTTTAGTCTTTGATATGTCGAGGAATTGTTTAGCTAATGTCCGGTTTTATTAATTTGTTGCTGTATCGTATTTAGTCTCTCAGCCATTTTAAGGAGTGGGTATAAATTTAAATGATTCACCCTGAGTAATTTCCTACTATAGGGAACTGAAAATGTCAGTTACAGCTGAAATAAATTGTTGTTTCACAATGGCCCTCGTTTGTTCCAGTTGGATAACCATCATCCGCCTTCAGGTCTTCGTGACTTTATTGTTTCTTCAACTGGAATGAGATATGCAATCACCGAAACTAAAGGAAAACTAAACTGTTTAGAAGCAGTTTCGAAATTTCGATTTCGAATGCGTTCTGTTCGCATGTTTGAGCATGAAGAAAGTCTATTTAATATACAGCCATGCACTAACGCAAAAAGAGTAGCGTATTTCCACTACTCCAAATCCTCAGAAATGTTATTTCCCGACTTCTTGGTCAATTCGATTTCGTGGTACACCTTCATTAGGCAATTACTGCGAACTAATTTTTGAATAGCTCTAAAAAAGAAAACAGGTACATACAAACGAAACATCACTGGTGGGAAACAAACGCAAAAATCTTTGTGATTTTGTCTTACCAGCAGAGACCTCTCCATAACTGTAATCACGCATGCAACAAAATAGACGATGGAATTTTAGCTTCCTTTCATCCTCAATTGCTACCGGCCAGTATTTCTCTCTTACAGACCACGAGAAGACCTGTCGGAAGGCTTGCTTGCTTGGTCCGATATCGATAGATATTGATATGGGTTCTTTTGAGACAGCTCACGTGACTGCTTGGACCAAGAGTTTGAAGAAATGCTCCTCTACAGAACGTTAAAATTTTGCAGTATTTTTTAATTATTTTGACACTACATGCAAAACTTTATATGCAATGCGCTTTATTTGTTGCTGACAATAATTTATGCAACCTACAAAATGCAACTTACAGATAACAAAAATGATACACGACTTACAAGGAAAGTAGTTTAGCAATGCACAACGAACAAAAGGCGCACAAAAAGAGAGATGAAGCACTCAGTTGCAAGAAAAAAAGTCACAACGCGTATCAGAAATGCACACGGAGAGGTCCACTTGTTTCTGAACTTGGTGTGGTTTTCGTTTTTTATTGAAAGTTCCGTCTTTCACGTTGAATTTTAGTTTCAAGGAGAAAGATGAAAACCTCCAGTTTCGGGGTCTCGTACTTGTCTCTAGCTAGGCAGAAAAAATTAAATATCAGGCAATTAGAAGGTAATAAGCGTGAATATTTTTCAGTATCATGAACTAGGTATTCCCTACAAAATCAATACTTCATTTTTTGTTCTTCGTTTGTGTTGTATCTTTTTTAATAATAATAATAATATAATAATAATAATAAACGATTTATTAGTAGTACTTCCACAAGGTGGCTCTTCGGCTACTAATTACAAATCTCAAATCAAATCAAATTAAATCAAATTAAATCAAATGTTGGTTTTTTGTTGGTTATTCACACTGCACAGAGTGCCGCTGACTCCGGATCTCACTGTTCCAACCCCTGCTAAGTGTTCTGAAACTATTCAATATACAACATTTGTTGGTTCAAAAATGACTAAGGAACGCTTCACAATCCATGCACGACCATTTTGCAACATTTTTCCGTTGAAAAAAATATTTGCGTGATGTGGAAACGATTTTAGCTGACGGTCAGCCGCGCGTCCAACATTGTTATACGACACTGAATGCTTGATGTTTAGCTGCGGCTTTCCACTTCCTTGTCTCATTGAGCGTTAACGTCACGAAAGCCATCGACGATGGTTTCACCATTATATCTTTACCGAGATTTCACAGTATCGATATCGCTGTTGAAACGGAATGAAAGCGAAACATTGGACTAGTATCGGATTGGCCTGCATAGAGAAAGAAGGAACACGCGCGCGAAGACGAGAGAAAACTACCTGCCTCGTATTTCCTCAGGGGCACCCAACGACAAGTTTCGGTAGATATCTGTTCGGTGGAGGGTAATTCGCCTTGAGATTTCGGCGTCGATTAAAGAGTGGACTCGGATTTTCGTAACTAAAACGTGGCCTAAAAGATTCGCAATTGGGAAATCATAGCCCCTGAGGTTTTCGGAAAGGTCATAACTGCTGTTTTCGGCAACCAAAAACGTCAGCTAGCATTTTCGGCAAGAAAATAGTTCCCTAGAAAGTTCGTAGAAAGTTCATTTCAGCTTGCATTTTCTCAAAGGAAGATTTTGTTCCCTAACATTTTCGAGTAATTGAAATTTCAGCTAGGGAATCCGAACAGACGAATTTCTTCTAGCTAATGAAAACATCGCTTTAAACAGACTTCAAACACCATAAGGCACTTAAAAATGCTTTTCTACAGCTTATGATTGATTTGGCTCGTTGGGTGCCCCTGTTTCCTTTGACTTACAGATTGCAATGTCAAAGCGTCATATTATTCCTTCAGGGCTCTCTTGGCCAATGGGGAAAACGATTTGTGGTAGCCCCCAGGGAAGGCGCTATTTCTGGCTTTTTGTTGCGCGTTTCTACCCAAGGGCGTGGTACCCTAGCTTTCCCCAGATGTTTCTCCAGCGCCCTGCTATGCAGGCTAGTATCGAATGGATTTGAAAGACATGTATTGACCCCACGTACAGCTGTGAACAGCCTCGTGGGGTAGTGTCGCCATTAACTCAAGGGGCCGATGAAGGAATATCTATATGTAATTTAAAAAAAAACGGTAGAGCAATCACTAACAGCGATAAATTTGAAAGGTTGATCGGCAACCACGTCCCGCCCCCGACACTTTAAAATTCCACCTGCACAAGGGATATTTATGACTGGCCCGGAATGCAAAGTTTTTTGACAGTCCGGGTACATGATTTGTCGAAGACGTGATCTGAATAAAACATTTAGCCCCTGATTAAATCGGATACACCGGAAAAGTTAATGATGGCTTTCTTCAATTTGTTGAATAGTAAACGAGTACTAATTACTGAAATTAAGCTGAAGCTGAAGGTAAAACCTTCCTGCAAAGAATCTACCACACTGACAAAAAGCCTTAATTTTGTGATGCTAAGAAACTGAAATATCTTTTTAAAATTTAATATGTCTCCCATGTTAGTCGGCTTTTGCCTTGAACGTTTACATGTCATCCCATCTTTTAAATAAAAAAAATAAAATAAAAACGAATACTAATAAATTAGAAATGCTAAACAAAATATGTAGAATCTGAGGCTAGAGGTGGAGGAAAATGACCAAAAGTCAGTGTCAGAGTATTGCGTTTTTTCCCTCTATATTTCTGAGAAAAAAAATTAAATTAATTTTAGTTTCATTTTAATTTTGGTCCAGACCGAAACGGGAAGATGTGTGAACCGTGAGTTGTAAAATGAAACTATTTTGCCAGCGGCTTTTATCGATCATTGCAGGAATAATTGTAAACAACTTCCATGGAAAAAGAAAAAGAACTTCCTTTCAGATATGTCGCACAAGCTGTCAACTTCTTCAAAGGCACCGCCGACAATAGACGGACGGTCTCCGCAACGATTTACATGATTATTAGTTGACTTACTAAGACTTCCTGTTTGCGCGTTAGCGCAAACTTCCATCGCTATTGGTGTTTTCGTAGAGATACAACTTCCACATCTATTGGTTTTTTGGGGATGTAACAGCCATGCAAGCTGCTCGGTTCCTCGAGATATAATCGCTAGTTGATGCTTGCTTGAGCATTCGTGCAATACTACTATGGCCAAGCTTGACGCTCAATTCCTGGTTGTTGCGTGGGTGTTGTGTTTCTACAAGGCTCTTAGCTACGGTGGTTTTCCGAGCCCAGCTTTAATAGGCGAATGCACACGGATGTGCATTGAGGTAAGACCCACAGACGGTCAACCAAGGGACTCGCAAGTAAGGCCAGTAATTAGCTGTGGTGATCTTTTGAACTGTTTTAGAAACTTTGAATCAAGTAAACCATTCGCACTGGCGAACTGAATGTAAAGGTATACGAGAATGAATAGATGAAAATCATATATTTCATATATTCATTCTCATATATTCACCACTCACGGGTATATTACGAACCAACAAAACGACAGCTCCCAGATGGCTTGCTAGCTCAGTTGGTAGAGCGCTGCACCGGTATCGCAGAGGTCGTGGGTTCGAGTCCCGTGCAAGCCTGAATTTTTTTCAGGCTTTATTTTCACCACTGCTTAAGTAGTGTTCACAACTGCGATGATCAATCACATATTGTTTGTGCACATTTTTTCACACGATGCATATTTAAATTTATCTCAATAAGTATGAAGGGACGTCTTAATTCATTTTCGGTGATGATATATAACAACATACTGAAGTCATCAATAATATTTTAATTTTTTTTTTACCCCCTCTTACAAACGACACACAAGGAAACCGGACTGCGACAATGATGGCATTGGCTGCAAATGCCTTCAAATGTAAAGTTGCCGGCGAATTTTAAAGAACTTTGATGAGACTGAAGGAAAACACTCAATGCATGTGGTTCGTTTTAAATGAGAAGTTATCCAAAAGGAAAGACTGTATTCAAATTCGTCACGGGAAAGGTCAACTTACGAATACGTTTACTTTTGAGAATATTTTCGTGTTGCTGTAGACGATTGTCACGCTACAGTTAACAGAAGTCACGTATCCCTATTTATCCCTGTCTTCGTTGATTAGGAGTTTTTGAAGCGTTTGCTTTCACTATTTCCACCGTGTTTTCGCCCTCGTCCGTTTTAGCTGTCAGTGAATTTACAGGTGACTTGTTTCCTTCCTTGCTTATGTAAACGCGATAATACCTCGCGTCAGTTTCATCTTACAAGCAGATTATTGCTTTGCGTTTAATGAAAAATGTGATCCGGTTTCGGAAGCAACAGCAAAGTTTCAGTTTCTGCCTATTAAGACATCAGGAAATCTGAAAGACTTTAATAGAAATTTCAAGAATAGTTTGATTGAAGCTTCCGCGCGTTTGTGCGATACATTGCTGCTAAGGGACGATTTACTGAAGCGGATATATACCGTAAAGGCTCTATTAAGCCCCCGGGGGGCTTATTTAATTTCAGCCCTTATTAACGGGGGGGGGCTTATTGGAGAGGGGGACTTAATAGAGAGGGGGGCTTATTTCAAGTCTTTGAACACGCCGCTTTCGAGTAAAATAGTTTCTGTACAAATCTCAAACAACTGCAGTAAAACTTTATTATTTAATACCGAGCAGGAAACACTATCGTTTGTTTTCTTGTATATTTGTTTGAAAACAAACCAACTGGGCCGCATTAAGTGTATTTCGTAAGAGGGAATAGGAGGGAATCATTACAAAATCTCTTGTCCCAAAAGGGGGGCACTTATCACAAAAACCGACTTCCAAACGGGGGGCTTATTGGAGAGGGGGGGGGGGGTTGAAAGAGAAGGGGAGTCTTAATAGAGCTTTTACGGTAAACAAATAAATAAATGAATTTAGGAGTTCCTTTTAGCAACGTAGACGTAATCGTCATTTGTACCAAATCACGGAAATCGAATTGAATGGTGTTTTATTGGTTGTACAATTCATACTTGAATTTAGTGAAACCGGCACACGATATACCAAAAACGGAAGAAATGCAAATAGCAAAATGAGACTTTTTTTTTCATCGAAGACCGACCCTATTTTTGAGAATTCTAGACATTGACAAGAATTTTAGAACATTTCAGAAATGTTCATACCATATGTAGAATTTTGGAGATCTTTCACATTTCAGGTTACGTTTTTAATGTTTGACCCTTAGCCGGACCTTTATACATTTGGCGATATTCTTGTGACTACTGTGCGATCAACCAGCAATTTCCACAGACGCGCAACCGTGGTGCACCTTTGTAGTCT